>LPNX011038375.1:146118-157312 GCA_001517045.1 Pseudotsuga menziesii | reverse complement strand
TCTACAAAAAATGTATATACATCCCTAAAAACCTCATAAGGTACAGGCCGTAGCTACAAAAAATCGGGGGGAGTCCCCTACTCTCCCTAATGAGAGTCGTATGTTGGGCAATAGGGCAGACCCGGGTTTAAACCTTTTTTGTCGCACCAACAAAAGACCCACAGTGTTGGCCCTTTCGGCAACAACCTGCGCACAGGTTGCAGTCTCACTCGAAACAGCTATGGGGTGCCGCAGAATCAGGTTTCTGCAAGCCGAGAGGGAGATTACTGTACCTTATCCTTAATAATATTATTAACAATACTATAAAGCTTTACCATTCATTTACATACAACTTCGCGGATTAATAAACAGTCGTTACTTGCTCAACCCACTACAGGGAATTCACAGCGAAGCAAAATATTAACAGCGATCTAATTTATCAGATGTATACAGTATTAATGCATAAAAGATAACAGAACAGAAACATCACAAGAAACCACAACACCAGATATAATGTGGTTCACCCCCAGTGTAGGGGCTACGTCCACAAACTATGTTCTATTCAACTTGCTACAAAACCACAGTTTGATCTGCGCACTTAGCTGCAGATCCTTTCAGTCCTCAAAAAGCCGCGCACACAGCAGCAGGCCCCTGCGCACTCAGCTACAGGTCGTTCCCTAATGTTCCTTACACAAACCCTCTGCGCACTCAGCTGCAGAGGTCGTCCACGCACACAACTAGGACTTAACCTTTTCTTACCAAAAACCAATCTTAGCTTCGCCTTAATCTTTCTTTCATCATAAAAACCTAACCTATCTTCTTTACACAAGCACTTATTTATACTGCGCATTTTTACAAAACCATGGTCTTAAACCATGGGCACCCAAAAACCCTAAACCCTGGATTTAAACCATGGGTTTATTACAAAAAAGAGGGTTTTGACTTACCCTGACACCCCTAAGACTATTTTGACCCATAACTCCGCTTACAAATTTTCTAATTAACCGCGGAGTTACCCAAACATGGAGTATGCGCCCCAACAGGCCCCTAAGACTCACTAGTGGCCCGTCCCGGGACACTCTTCAGCTTCTCTGGGGGCAGAATTTCGCTGATGAGACATAATGTACTGCTTGGTGAAGCTCTCCATGCTGCTGCCGGCTGCATACTTCTGTCCTTTGCAGCAGTTTTACTGATGAAAGCCGTCGCGACCCCCTGCAACACCATCCTTTACTGTGATGGCCGATACCTGACCATCCACGACTTTGGGGTCCCCTGGGATTGCGTGTCCCACCGCGGGAGGAGTATAGCTGGCGTGGTTCTGTTACACCAAAAGACTGCTTGGGGGGATTCCCTAGAGTCTTTCTGCGAGGCCTCACGCCCTTGGTTGCTCTACGTTAGAGAAAACTCCTGGCTGTCTTTGCAAATTTAGAGCAAACTCCTGCTTGTCGATGTACTTAGCCAAGTAGAACTGTGTTAGCGGGGTACTTAGAAGGTGCTGCAGACCTCTGTCCCTTACTTCCCATACTAACGCCTGAACATTACAGTTGTTCAACATAGTTCAGGCTGAATATGTCACAGATGTGCTTCAGGTAGAAAATACAGGTCGAGATAGCTCCTTATAAAATCCCGATGCTGAATTTGGCATCATGGTGCAGACATGATACCAAATCTGACGAAGTTCTGGGAATCTGCTCCACACAGCGCCGGATTTTCCCAAAATCTCATTATGACCAGTAATGAGAGCAACGCTCGTGCTAGCGCTGCCAAATGCAGTATGTCCCATCCGTCACATTTTGGGTTGCGACACACCTTGACAATTTTCGACTTCGACACAACCTGACCCTGCAACCTACGACCAGCTTGTTACTTCGCATTCTATGGACAAAAAAGACTACGATAATTCATAGTGCAACGAGCATGTTACTTATTTAGTTGGAGCTATCTCCTGTTCTGAGTACCTGGCCTGTCTATGTACTTTTTTAAACGGCTCCCATTTATCATAGAGGGGAAAAGCTCACCATTTAACTTGGCTAGCTGAACTGCGCCCCCGTCAGTAACTTTCTATACTACATACGGTCCTTTCCAATATGTCTTAAACTTTCCAGGGAACTTCATGAATTTGCTGTCATAAAGGAGCACAAGATCACCCTGTTGAAAATGTTTCCTCTTGATGTGTCTGTCATGCCACGCTTTTTCTCGAGCTTTCTGCACCTGTTGTTGGAATCCTGCGACAAATCTATCCTCCTCAAGTTCTAATATCTGTTTCAGTCTTTCTGTGATTATGGCTGGGTCATCCATCTCGGTGAAAGCAGAGATCCGGAGGCTGGGAACAATGTATTCCATGGGCATGACAGCTTCTTGTCCGTAAACTAGTCGAAAGGGTGTATGGCCTGTCAACTTCTTGCAAGTAGTTCTGTAAGCCCATAGTACCGCTGGAATTCGAAGATCCCAATCATTCCTGTTAGCGTTACAAACCTTTGTCAAGGCATGCTAAAGGATTTTGTTAAAAGCTTCGACAGTCCCATTTGCTTGTGGGTGATATGCGGTACTCTTTTGATGATAGACCTAAAATTCTTCGGTCAATACTTCAATAGTCCTGTTCAGGAAATGTGACCCTTGATCACTCATAAGAACTTTGGGACACCCAAATCTGGATAAGATGTTGTCGAAGATGAACTTCGCAGCAGTAGCAGCACTACAGGTCTTGACGGGTTGAGCTTCGGCCCAACGGGTAAGATAATCAGTTGCTGTAATGATGTATCAGGCTCCTGAAATTTTCGCAGGGGGGTTGATAGGACCAACAAAGTCAATGGCCCATTTGTCAAAGGCCTGTAATGTTATTTGCGGAGCTAGGGGCATTTCATCCCTCCTAGATGGTTTACCTGTCCTCTGACAGATGTCGCAGCTGTGGCAGTATTCTCTTGCATCTTTGTGAAGTGTGGGCCACCATAAGCCAGCTGTCAAGATCTTCTGCGCTGTTGCTTTTCCTGCATAGTGACCGCCTGCTGCGCCAGAGTGTGCTTCTGCCAATATCAGAGGTTTTTCGTGTTCCAAAACACATCCGCGCAATATCTCATCTGGTCCCATCTTATACAGATGTCCTGCTATTAAAGTGAAGTCCGCGGCTCGAATCACCAACTGCTTCTTCTGCTGTGTGGTCATCTCTGCGGGGGGGATACCTGTAGACAAATACTGAGCAATATCCTGGAAATATTCATCAACTATCTGTATAGCAAATAATTGTGCATCGGGGAGGCCTTCGTCCATATTGGTAGGTTCCTCGCCTGACTCGAGCCACGACAAGTGGTAAGGTCCTAGGTTAAGTCGTCCAGGCTTAACAATGATCTCAAAATCATATTCTTGAAATAGAATTAACCATCTGCATATTCTTCCTCCTAGCACAGGTTTGTTGACTAAGTACTTCAGAGCAGAGTGGTCAGTAAACATCTTAAAATGAGAACCTAGAAGATAATGCCGAAATTTTTGTAATGCATATACCATAGCAAGACCTTCGCGTTCTGTCGTAGTATAATTTTTCTCCGCTGTAGACAAATTCCTGCTGGCAAAAGAGATAGGGTGATCGATGTTACCTGCACCTGGCTGAGCGAGCACAGTACCTAAAGCAATAGAGGATGCATCCACATGCACATGAAATTCCTTGTTCCAGTCAGGGAATATTAGGATAGGGGCGGTGACCATTTTTTCTTTCAGAATGTCGAGGCTTGCTTGGCATTCTGGAGTCCATTCGAACTTAACATATTTCTTTAGTTGCCTTTCCATTGGGGCGGTAATCTTGGCATATCCTTGGATAAATTTCCTATAGTAGCCGGTGTGACCAAGTGTTGTTCGAAGTTGTTTGACGGATTTTGGAGGTGGCAGGTTTACAATAATAGCGATCTTCGCAGGGTCCATCATCAATCCCTGCTTGCATACCACATGACCAAGTAAAATGCCAAAAGGCGCACAAAAGATGCACTTTTTTAAATTCAAGGAGATTTGGTGCTGTCTGCATTTATCCAACATAAGTCTCAAACTAGTTATATGGTCTTTTACTAGCCCAAAAATAGTCCAGTCATCAAAGTAAACTTCTAAAAATTTATGTATGTATTCCTTAAAGGCGGAGATGACTACTCGGGAAAATATGGCAGGTGCATTCTTCAACCCGAAGGGCATGACAGTATACTGGAAGGATCCCATTTCGGTAGCAAAGGTTGTCTTGTGTCGGTCCTCTGGAGCAATTCAGATCCGATGGTAGCCCGAAAAACCATCGGTAAAAGAGTATATTTCTTGGCCTCCGACATTGTCGAGCACTTCATCTGTAAAGGGAGTGGGGAAAGGGTCGTGCAGACAGGGATCATTGAGTTTCCTTAGATCAACACAGATTCGGATTTCACCCTTAGTCTTCTTCTCCTCGACGACCATAGGGCTGACCCACTCAGATTCTTCAACAGGTTCAATTATTCCTACAGCAAGCATCTTTTCCAACTCTAGCTTAACCTTTTCCTTGTATTTTGGATTCAATCTATAAGGGCGCTGCTTCACAGGCTTGGAATCAGGCTTCAGGGGGATCTTCATTACTCCGATATCTCCCAAAATACCTTTCATTTCAGAGAACTTTGTCGGAAACAGATCTTGGTATTCGTGGAGCAGTTGAGTTACCTTGCTTACCATCTCGTCGTCCCAATAGTCGCCAATGGTAGCAAACTTAGGCCGTGCCTCGGATCCAATGTTAACTGTGCGCGTCTTCAAGGGCTGCGTCACTTCGGGAACTTCGACTGTCGGTCCATGCACGTCACAATATCCTTCTGACTCTGGGATATCAAGCCGACGCGGATCCTCTTCTTCGTCGACTGTGAATTTATAACATTCCACTACGAAGGCTTCTTATGTGGCCCAATTAGGGTGATTTTCGGTCACTTCTTGATCGTTAAATACCTTAGTATTGATGACCCTGATAGCTGCGTCTAGGGCTGGACAGACATCATTAGTAGAAAAAGTATTGACAAAGCTATGAACAAGACAATCCCAACTTACAGTATCTTGGCGAAGTTCAGCCTCCGCGTACCAGTTCTTCGCCAATGGTCCCAGCATGTGCACAAATCTATGTACCCACTCATCCTGAGGGACGTACTTCCATGCCTTGTAGCATTTGCTTAGGTGGTCCTGGGGGCAAGTTTTTCCATCAAACTTACTTCACACCGTTGCCAACTGGTCTGAGAACCGCAGGCGAAGGAGCTTCTGACATGCTTCCCAGGTAGGGATCTGCTTCTTATGGCTCGTCCACCATCTGACTGCTGTGGCTCTGAATGCTAACTCTAGGGCCTCCATTATTTGTAGGTCAGGTATCTGAGCCGAGAATTGTGCAATAAACGGTTCAAGATCTATCGAACCATCATACACAGGTATATGTCAGGTTTGTGAGTCGACCCATCTGAGAGACTTGGTAAGGAAGGCATTGCTGCCCCTATGGTGCTCAGATAATCAGTGTTTCCAACTTTCTAATTCATCTTCAGAGTCCGTCATACAGGAGCTACCAGACTCCCATCCTGCGGCCGGAGGATCCGCATAACCTTCGTCCTACGCCGTGATAGTAGATATAGGTTCCACATCATCCTGATCGTTATGGTGGAGTGGATCAGTATACCGTTCCCCTTGTGAAGGATCCAGGGGCAGGATGACCCTGAAGTCTTTCCCTTCGAAGACCATCTGTCTCTTCTTTAGGTTGATCACTGCGGCATTTGCCATTGCCCATTCAATTCCTAACAGGGCCGGGTAAGGGTTGCTGTCATCAATGATCTCAATTAGTTCGAAGTCCGTGAAGGTACTGACTCCGTCAATATCTATTTGGAGATCCAGGAATCTTCCTAAAGGTACAATCTTTTGCTGGTTGGCTAGCCTCAAATGTATAGGAGACCAGGCAAGGGTAGGTTTCCCCATTTGTTCCCAGGTTTGTTTGGTTAAAACATTGACATCGGACCCCAAGTCCAGAATAACATCGGTCATATCATATGCCCCGATTTGAGCATTCAATCGCATTTCCCTGCCGGTCCTGCTGACTCGATGAACAGTTTTGTCCTGACCACAACTTTGCAAATATTCGCAGGAAGCGATGACGTTCTGCAGCTCATTCAGAGCAGCTTGATTTCTTAAAAGTTTGAGGCAACTTTGCAAAAAGGTAGATAGTATACTTACTTTATCCAGCGATGCGTCACAGGGTGGCGACTGAGGCTGCGCAGGCGCGCTGGGTGGGCTAGGGCCAGCAAAATATTTCTTGGCTGCCATGAATGTCTCTTTCTCTCTGATGATATCAAATGCAGGAATTTTCTCAGGAGCCTTACGAACTAGAGCTTCGACAGGGCGGGTTGGCGTTTCTTGGATATGTGTCGTAACTCCACTTCTTGTAATGAAATTAATGGTTGCCGCAGGGCAGGGCTCCACAGAAATCATCTGTAGGCTCTGAGTAGGGGTAGTCTGTCGTGCCTGAATCTTAGCGATCAACTGGGGGCACTGCTCAATCACACGATCTACGGCGTGGCAGTACCGACACGTCGTAGTGGGGTTCCGACAGTCGCGAGCCAAATGCCCGGCTTGGTTACAATTGTAACACACAATTTGGTTTCGGCCTCGCCCGGCCATGCCTCCACAGCCTCCAGAGGTACCTCGTCCAGAGGCACCCCCTTGGTAACCATAACTATCATTATTTGGGCCTTCAGTGTGCACCCGGTAGGCATCATAGGTGCAGAACTCCTCCTCATTATGACCTACAGATTTGCAAAATTTACAGTAGGAGTTCTTAGGTCCCTGCCCATACCTTTACAGCAGATAACAGTTCTCAGGTCGGTGCTGACCTGTCATTCTGCAAAGCTCACAATAGAGAACCTGTGGTGGAAAGGGGTTCGGCGCACCGGTCTGCAAGTACTTGTTTATCAGAGGGCACCGTTCCTTGTCATGACCTTCGGTCCGACATTGCGTACACCAAACCGCTTTGCGATCAGGTTTTCCCTTTTTCATCTCGCGAAGTTCTAGGGCCATCGCAGCTAACTGCGCTTGGATTTGAGCAATCCCGGAGTCATCTCCGACAGGGGCAGTCTCTAGTTTCATTGCGATTTCTAGAGCCTCTTGCTGGTCAGCAACCTTCTGTTGCATGAGTGGAGTTCGGATATGTGGTAACAATGCTGCAATAAACCATTCCTTGTGCTACGCAGGACTAATGGTAAAGCTGACTTGGTCCAGTAGAACTTTGAATCTCTGATCAAAGTCCTAGACTGATTCGCCGCGCCGCTGTTGAATCTCCTTGAGTTCAGTGATGCTCTGCGACTCCGATTTAGGCTTCTTAAATTCTTTGATTATGGCCGCCTTGATCTCGCCTAAAGTAGGGCTTTGAGTGCTGGAAAATTTCATGAACCATGTCAGAGCCCGGTCCCGAAAGGAAGTAATGAGTTGCGTGGCTCGCACATCCGGATCTGTAATTTTCTTCGCGTTCCATACTGCTTCGCAGAGAAACCAGAACTGTTCTGGGTCCTCTGATCCCGTGCCTTTAAAGATGGGGAGTTTAATGTCATCAACGAGGTGGGCCATGGAGTTTCTGGGGGGGTTGGGAGGGGGACAGGATGTGGATGGGGGGGGATATACGGGGGCAGACTGGCCTGTGGCCAGAATACTCGAGCCTGGTTGACTCTCAGACTGCGATGGAATTCCAGGGGTCGCGGAGTGGCGTTGCGGGGTGACTGGAGGGTTTCTAACCGAAGGGTCGTCTTCGGAATTTGACTCTTCAAGGTTTACAGGGGTGGACGCGGTAACTTGACCTAAGGAAGAGGGGTCAAAATCTTGCTTATACCTTTTTCCGTTTCGCAGCAACCCGCTTTGCTCGTCTAAGGGAGTGTCACTTGCAAACATATGTTAGTACAACTAAACTAATAGTCTGATTCAAACAACAATATACCCTTTTCGGCCAATAGTATTTTAATCCTTAAGCTTAATAAATTCAAAAACTTACCGCGGGGACCATTGAAAAACTGTCGTTCGGCTTCGCTGAAAGAGGTGCTCGTGTCAATAGAAAACTCTATGACAAAGGCTTCCAACGTTCGCGTTGTCCAGAAGTCAACAGTGCGGGATATCTCGTTGTTCACGTGTTGCACAAGATTGACCCTTGCGGGGGTCCACACAGGAATCCATCGAGCTTGAAAGTTCGTCCTCCTATCTGTTAACCTAGACAACCACTGGTGCAACTCTATGTGGAAACGACCAAAGAAAATATCATAAGTATCACAAAAAACATACCGTTGTAAAAAGTCACTTGCACTTCGACACGGATTCGTATTCTCTTGCTGCGCGAATTGCAAACAGATCTCAGCAAACCAATCACTGATGTCCTTCACAGAGGGCCTCCAGAACATAGCCCTTGTGGTACAAGGTAAACCCCTCTTGAGCAGGTACTGAGTTCAACCGGCAACGGAACCAATTTGCTGGGCAATAGGGCAGACCCGGGTTTAAACCTTTTGTGTCGCACCAACAAAAGACCCACAGTGTTGGCCCTTTCGGCAACAACTTGCGCACAGGTTGCACTCTCACTCGAAACAGCTATGGGGTGCAGCAGAATCAGGTTTCTGCAAGCCGAGAGGGAGATTACTGTACCTTAGCCTTAATAATCTTATTAACAATACTATAAAGCTTTACCATTCATTTACATACAACTTCGCGGATTAATAAATAGTCGTTACTTGCTCAACCCACTACAGGGAATTCACAGCGAAGCAAAATATTAACAGCGATCTAATTTATCAGATGTATACAGTATTAATGCATAAAAGATAACAGAACAGAAACATCACAAGAAACCACAACACCAGATATAACGTGGTTCACCCCTAGTGTAGGGGCTACGTCCACAAACTGTGTTCTATTCAACTTGCTACAAAACCACAGTTTGATCTGCGCACTCAGCTGCAGATCCTTTCAGTCCTCAAAAAGCCGTGCACACAGCAGCAGGCCCCTGCACACTCAGCTGCAGATCGTTCCCTAATGTTCCTTACACAAACCCTCTGCGCACTCAGCTGCAAAGGTCGTCCACGCACACAGCTGGGACTTAACCTTTTCTTACCAAAAACCAATCTTAGCTTCACCTTAATCTTTCTTTCATCATAAAAACCTAACCTATCTTCTTTACACAAGCGCTTATTTATACTGCGCATTTTTACAAAACCATGGTCTTAAACCATGGGCACCCAAAAACCCTAAACCCTGGATTTAAACCACGGGTTTATTACAAAAAAGAGGGTTTTGACTTACCCTGACACCCCTAAGACTATTTTGACCCATAACTCCGCTTACAAATTTTCTAATTAACCGCGGAGTTACCCAAACATGGAGTATGCGCCCCAACATCGTACTCTGCATCACTGTCAGTGTCTACTGCCTCTGGCTCCTCTCCTCGCTCCTCCTCCGGCGAGTCCTCATCCCATCTGGGCCCCTGTGCCCGCGCCTTGTCTGCTAATATGGCCACCTGTATCGCAATCGATCTGAAATCTCGAGGTGCCCTCAAGCACTCCTGAATCACAGTAGGATCAAGGTCCGGCCACCCCTGGTCAGTCACTCCCACCAGCAGACGGTCGAGTAGTGCTCGGATGGACTCTAGTGTCCCCTCTGCATCTCGACGACGCACCTCCCCCCGCCCAGGCAAAGCTGGAACGGCCATAATCCCTCTGCGTACCACATGCCCTGGCGGTGGCCTCGGACCCACATCTGCAAATCACCCATTTGTCAGTTCCAATACATCAACAATATATCATATACATAAAACTGGACAATACAATCAAATCATACATACCAACTGGCCCCCATGCCTGTCGTGGTGGCCGTGGCGCATCTGGATCTCCAGTGAAGTCCATATCCCTATATGGATAATCCTCCAGCGTCAGTGGTAGCTGGAGCCACTGCAGGTACAGCTCCTGCGTAAAGTACCGCCCAACGTCCCCACCACCACGGCGACGCATCATCTCTCCCCACCGCACCATCCGAGGCTCCCTCAAGCCTCCCGCTCTGACCGGCACCCGCGGCCGCAGTGTGGGGACCCTCTCCATAAAGAATGCACATAAAAATGAACCATAACAGAACCCCTTACCAGAATCCTTCGCTGCGGTCAGCTGTCGCTGCACGCAGGTCAGGAACATTTGGCCCCACGCAAAATAAGTCCTAGCCAGTACACGCTCCACAAGCTGCATCTGGCCCCCAGACACCTTCTCAGGTGACTGGGACCCCAGAACCCACACCACACATGCTGCCATGGCCCGCACTGCTGGCTCCCGTAGATCTCTCACCAAGAGTGCATTCCGATGCACCTGAGCCTTCGACCGACAGAACCGCTCCAACAGGTCATCCATATCAAGGTCTGCAGACACCCGCGGCTGTGTATCTGCTACCCTCCCTAGGCATGGCAACCCCGTCAAAAAATAAACATCAGTCAGGGTGAGGTCCACCCTCTCTCCCTGAACTCGAAACGCCTGTATGTTTGGCTCCCAGAAACCAACCAACCGGTTCAGCAGCAATCCTGCTGACCACATCATAGGCACCTCAATGAACTTCAGCAGTCCGAAAAGCCCTAACATCGACCGCACTCGACGGTCCTCTCGGACGATGGTCATAATATCATCCGGTATCTCCCGCTCCCTCCATAGAACCTGCGGCATCCTGTCAATCATACAACGAAGTCTCATCAGACTCATCCCAAAATAATCGACCTTCCCTTTCATCCAAAAAGCCGGAACATCTCGGCCCCCGACCGCGGCTGTCTGGCCTACAGCCGCGGTCTTCGACCGCGGTTGTCAAGCCTACAACCGCAGCCTCCGACCGCGGCTGTCAAGCCTGAACCCGCGGTCCCCAACCGCGGCTGTCCCAGTCTAAACCCGTGGTATAAGACCGTGGTTTCGACCCCCTAACCCGCGGTCCACCCATGTGGACCGTACAAATCATCCCCTAGGGACCCACTACCCCCCCCCCCCAAACCCAAAAACAATGCAGGGATGAGTTTAACGGAATACCTGTATCTCCCGACTCCCCAATCGACTGGTCAGATCGTCCAGAAATGACACCACAGCTCTGGTCCACTGCGATCACAATTCAACGTCCACTAGTCAAATGACACATGTCATGTTGGGCCCACTTACTATTTATAGTCCGTTGACTTTTCTCTTGTTTGGCCATTCTGAACCCAGACGAA
>LPNX011038375.1:93512-145756 GCA_001517045.1 Pseudotsuga menziesii | reverse complement strand
GCCACCATTCATTCACCCCGCAAGGAGGCCCACCAGTGTTCCCCCCCACCCTCAGTCCTGGTCATCATAAATATTCCTTGATTGAACACTTCCTCCTTGCGTGACCATTAATTCAGAGTCTTCTTATTTGCTTTCAAACTCCTTAAAATTGAAAGCAACCACGAGCATGAACTGTCATGGGCTCGTAAAATACACACGACAGTACCATTCCATCATTTCAGAGTCTTCTTATTTGCTTTCAGACTCCTTAAAATTGAAAGCAACCACGAGCATGTACTGTCATGGGCTCATAAAATCCACACGACAGTATCATTCCATTACTTCAGAGTCTTCTTATTTGCTTTCAGACTCCTTAAAATTGAAAGCAACCATGAGCATGAACTGTCCTGGGCTCGTAAAATCCACATGACAGTACCATTTTATATCCACACTTCTTCTAGGTCCCTAACCCATGAAGAAGTCCCCCCGCGCCTCTTAGCGCTATGATCAATCCTCTCGGCAGCACCCCCACTCAGGTCGCCTTTGTTCAGAGTATTCTGCAGTCTCCTACCATTTTACCACAGCTTGAGTCTCCCTCAGCCCATTCACCCTCAGATGCTATACCGCTATGATCCCTTTACCACCAGTCAGTCTCATATGCTGCCCGATCATCCCCGCCATCATACTATGAACAAAGGAAGTTTGAATCCACCCACCCTACTTTCCCAGTTATTCCCCCCAGTTTATCACTCCTGCCATCAATACTATCACAGTTCGGTTTTTTACCTCGTGCTCCTGTCAAGGAAACATCATTGCCTTGATAGTTGCAGGTCTCCCTCTGTCGACGACAACCCCTCTATTCCAGAGGATAGACCTAGAGGCCCCTGTGCCTTGGACCCATCACCATCTGTGGTGGGTGCCTACGGACCATTTTGGGAGGAATCATCATTGCCTCTCCGAATAGTTGTTTCTCACATGCTCGACTTCAGCACCTTAATCGCATCGTTGAGAATCGCGCAGGATGTATATCCTTTCCATTATATGTCGAAGACCCCGGATTTCCTCCGACTCTAGCACATTGGTGAGTCACTTTGGAACAACCATTTATATGTTCCTGTGGATGTCCGGGCTGCGTTGGAGATTGTATTCGGAAGCCATCCAGTTCCATGCTTCCTCGAGTACCCAGTTCAGTTCCAGATCAGTATACCATTGCAAGTATGACCATTGTCACTTTAATCCAGCAGCTCAGTAGTTCCTTTGGAACCACATTCAGTAGCACTGCTGTCATTCCAGTGCATCAGTTGTTCAGCTCAGACATGGTCAGCCCAGCAGTATGTTCCAGATTTGTGTCTTCTCTAGACACTTATGATATACACAGTGGATTTCTATGTATCCTACAGGTCCCCCTTTTCGGGCCTCACGGTTATTTTTATGTATATTGATACGAGCATGGGTATGCCCGCCTCGTCCAGATGATCAGATGATTCCTCATCCATTATTGAGGTTATGTACTTTTCAGTCCTTGCAGTTGGTTCGAGATCGATGTTCCGGGCTTCAGTTGTTTCCTTCTCTTCTCCACACCCCAGGAAAAAAAAATATGACTTATGATGTCCATCAGCCATACGATGAGCTCCTGCCCTCGCACATCAGGGGGCAATCTGTTAACACCCAAAAAGGGTTCACTACCTCATCTACCCCATTACATGGCTCATTTGTCCATTTTCCTACCATATTTCCATCAAAAACCCATAAAACCAGTTGAAAAGCCTCCAAAAGGCTTAAAATGCCTCCAAAAGGCCATAAAACCCTCTTTTCCTCCAAAAAATATCCAAAATTCCTCCAAAAAAGCAAAAATCTACAAAAAGGAATAAAAAATATAAAATAATGAGGAAAAGGAGGAAAAAACCCTAAACAACTGAAACCCTAACCCTAAACCATCACTCCACCACTATAAATAAGTGATGGAGACCCCTTATTCAAAATCCACAATCACAAGTATCCTGCCTCTGCCAAAATTGCTCTTGAAACCTTAGCTCACCATCGAGCTACTTTCACCGTGAGAGCCCCTTTTGGCCTATTTCCACCATTGGAGAAAGAGAAGGAGCAGCTGGAGCTCGGAGCAACCTCTCGGATCAGCGCAACGGGCTTCACCAACCTCCACATTAGAGGTCAGATCAATAAAATAATTCTTTACCTTTTACTCTTTTTTGCTTCATGAACATGTTTAGATTCATTTCCATTATTATTTAGCATCTTTTATTTCACTTATTATTGAACTGCTACTAAGGAATCCATTGTCCTTAGTAGGTGCTCATTCGCACACGCTAGGGGTAAAACCCTAGCAACAAAAAGGTTCAATGGAAAATATGTTCCGTCAAATTCACAAATAACTCAATTGGATAGGACGAATGTGAAGGTTGTATGGGAGATGAAAGATGTTTTAGTCAGGATTGCTTGTAACCCTTCAGTTTTTCAAATTATAGATATTGTTGTTGTAGATATTCTTGATGCATATGGGCTATTTTTAAGTAGAGATTGGTCTCAACAATTGAATGGATTTTTTTCCACGGATTGGTCAACGTTATGGTTACCTAAGAACGGAAAGTTAAATCAAATAAAGATAAATAGAGAAAGATATATGAAACATACTGTGACAGAACTACATGATCCTAGCGAACCTGTTTTATTTTCAGATTGCATTATGGGGAATTACATGTATGAATTGGGATTTGGTAAATTTAAAGCTGAAAATTATGCTTTTTTCTGAAAATAAACAGCAATCAGAAATTAGAAATGTGACATCTATTTCTCCTGATTCTCCATTCAAGGAAATTATTAATGATGTAGATAATCTTAATATTGTAAATATTATAGAAAGAAAAGTAGTTGTTAATAGTTCTACTTGGACTCTATATTTTGATGGTGCGAAATCTAAAGAAGGAGCCGGAGCTGGTTGCCTGCTGGTAGACCCTCAAGGAAATAAAACATGTATAGCTTGTAGGATGGAATTTAATTGTACAAAAAATACTGTGGAATATGAAGCTTTAATACAGGGTTTGAAAAAAGTAATTGATTTGGATATCAAAGAGTTAATTGCATACGATGATTCCGAAATCATCGTCAGACAGGTCCGTAACTCTATTCACTGCCTATCTGAACATTTACAGAATTATCAACGAGAGGTATGGAACCTTGTTTCACATTTTGATGCATTTACCATAATTTCAGTTCCAAGAACTCAAAATCAAGAAGCAGATTTATTAGCAAATGTAGCATCAAAACTAATTCCATCAGAAAATCTTACACCAGATTTCTTTTCAGTGGAATCAGGGATGATTTTAAGGAACCATACTTATTTAAAAGTGTATAAAGGTTGGCGAATATTACCAATTCTTAAAACTCCAACTATAAAATGATTGGCGATATTTTTCAAAAAATATTTTAATTTCCAAGGACTTTATATCATTTATATAATAATTTGGCGATTTTTAGGATGAAAAAATTTTACCCCATCAAAATTGGGCGAAATAGGGCTTCAAAAAATGCAAAATGGCGAATCTTTTTTGGGAGAAAAACATGGAAAAATAGCCCACTGGGATAAAATTCGCCCCTAAAATTATCCCTAAGTGGAATTGATTTTTAGGCCTTCTATACCAGATAATATTTTTAACTGGCGTGTGTTTGATAATGATGTGCAGGTGCTAAATTTTCTGATGAATGAAGATACCTTTAAAGATTCAGCCATTGATGAAGTTACTCATGATGAAAATCTGCGGGATTTTTCGGTAATAAATGATTTTTGTTCAGCTGAAAATTTTTTTGAAAAGGTAAAACCGATCCCTAATTCAGTATTAAGATTAGAAAAGTTCTTTGATATTCAAGATAAATTTAGATCTGTCCCTAACTGTAAAACTAATAGCTCTCAAATGAAATATGAAAGCATAAATTTAGGAACAGAACTAAATCCCCAAACTATAAATCTAGGAATAGATTGCAACCCTATAGAAAAAACAACATTTATAAAGTTGTTTAAAGAATTTAAGGATGTCTTTGCATGGACATATGACGATCGGAAAACCTTCAACACACAAGTCATGTAACACATAATTCCAATTAAACAGGATTCAAAACCTTTTTAACAAAAACTAAGGAAATATCACCCGTCACTAGAACCAACAATTAAAAAGGAACTAAATAAATTGTTAGCTGCCAAGATTATTTTTCCCATCAGACATACTCAGTGGGTAGCTAACCTAGTTCCAGTTAGGAATAAAAATGGAGATATTAGATTATGTGTGGATTTTAGAAATCTTAATAAGTCTTCTGAAAAGGAATATTACCCAGTTCTTCCCATGGAACAAATTCTTCAAAAGGTGTCTAGGTCTGAGATACTGTCACTTCTTGATGGCTTCTCAGGATACAACCAATTATTAGTTTCCCCAGATGATCAATTGAAAACAGCTTTTAGAACTCCATGGGGAACATATGCTTACCGCAAGATGCCCTTTGGGTTAATCAATGCCGGGGCAACTTTTCAACGAGCAATGGATATTGCTTTTAGAGGCTTAATTAATCATTCAGTAGTTGTCTATTTTGATGACATTACTGTATATTCTAAACATCGACCTGATCATATTAATCATCTTAGAAAGGTATTTGAACGATGTAGAGAATTTGGAATATCCTTAAATCCTAAAACAACAATATTTGCTGTTTCAGAAGGTATTTTATTAGGTTGTGTGGTTTCAAAACATGGAATCATGATCGACCCCGAACAAACCCAAGCCATTTCAAAAATAACTTACCCTTCTAACAAGAAAGCAATGCAATCATTTCTCGGTAAAATAAATTTTGGTTAGAAGACTCATTCCAGTTTCTCTGAAATCATTCGTCCTTTGCAGAAAATGATTAAGAAGGATGCTATTTTTAATTGGGGACAAACCGAAAGAGATTCATTTCAGAAAATCTTAGAAGCCATTTCAGAAGCTCCTAGACTTCTAAGCCAAGATTTTAACAAATATTTCATGTTGTATACTTTCGCTTCTGACATCTCATATGCAGCAGTTTTAACCCAACTAAATCAACAAAATAACGAAGTGCCAATCTCCTTTATGAGTTCAAATTTTAAAGGTGCCGAACTTAATTACCATGAAGTTTATAAGCAAGCTTTTGCTGTTTTTAGAGTTGTCAAACATTTTCATCCATATTTATTGAAATCCAAAACGAAAATAATAGTCCCTTATTCCTTAGTAAAAAATTTGTTAGTGCAAAAGGATTTAGGTGAGAAAAGAGCACCTTGGATGATAGCCCTTCAAGAGTATGACTTAGAAATTAAACCTTCAATAATAGTCAAAGGTCAAGGATTATGTAAATTAGCTGCTGAAGCTGCTCATCTACCTAATGATCAAGCTGAAACGGTTATTGATGAGGTTTTACTTACAAGAGAAATCTATTTCTATCCTCCACCACAGGATTCCTGGTATACAGACATAAGAATACTTTTGGAAATAGGAACTCCCCCTGATTACCTAGAACCAAGGAAGAAAAGAGCACTTAGATTGAAATCTGCTCCTTATTTATTAATTGATAATATCTTTTTTCAGAGAAATTCAGATGGAGTATTGCTTCGATGTCTAGACAAAGATGAAACGGAAGTAGTTCTAAAGGAGTTACATTTTGGACCAGCAGGAGGTCATTTTGGTGGAGAATTTACTGCGCATAAGATTCTTAGGACTGGCTATTATTGGCCTACCTTATTTCGAGATTTCTATGCTTTTGTCAGAAAATGCCAGGAATGTCAACTTGCTGCGGGAAGGGTTACGAAACCTGCTTTTCCTTTACAACCAGTTTCAGTAGAAAGACCCTTTCAACAATGGGGTATTTATATAGTAGGACCAATAAACCCTCCCTCGTCCAAACAACGCAAATATATAATAACTGCAACTGATTATTTTACTCGTTGGGTAGAAGCTGCACCATTAAGGGTTGTAAACACCAATCAGGTTATATTATTTTTGGAATCCTTTATCATAACAAGATTTGGTGTTCCAAATTCCCTTGTCTTTGATAATGCTTCATATTTTTCATCAGTTGAATTAACTCAATTTGCCTTAGAAAAGGGAATAAGAATCAGGTATTCATCTAACTACCATCCTCATGGAAATGGTTTAGCTGAATCAACAAACAAAAATTTATTGAAAATTCTCAAAAGAACTATTTCAGCTCACCATCGTGATTGGCATACTGAATTATTCAATACCCTTTGGGCAGACAGAGTAACTCCTAAGGCTGCGATAGGTAACTGACCCTTCTTCTTAGTTTATGGAACTGAAGCTATTTTACCGCCGAATTTATTTTTACCTCATTACAGTTAGCTTAGTATGTTCAAGATGAAGATTGTCCAGCAATGGAAAAGTGGATCAATACTTTGTTAAAGCTTGAGGAAGAAAGAGAAAAGTCAAAACAACACTTTACAAAACATCAACAAATTGTGAAGTCTTGGTTTGACCAATCCTTAAGTTCCAATCGAGAATTTCAAGTGGGAGACTTAGTTTTAAAATGGGATAAAGTTCACGAGGAAAAAGGAGATCATACTAAGTTTCAAAAGCTTTGGCTATGTCCCTTTGTTATTGCTGAAAAGATAGGTCCAAGTACCTTTCGTTTGCAAACACTAGAAGGTCAGTTCGAAACATTCCCAGTGAATGGACTGATCCTGAAAAAATATTTATGTTAATATTTTATGTCTTAAAATGTATATAATTTGTTTGTTGTTTGTAAATAATTTTATATCTTTGTAAAAACTGATTTATATTTTATAGAATTTAAGGATGATGATAAATTCATAGAGCTTATGTAACTCTCAAACATCATTCCACTATTGCAACCAGTTCTGATTCTCTTAATCAAATATTTCATTTGCATTAAAGATTGCCAAATTTTTATATATAATCAGTCAGTAATCTTTAGATGTCAACTGAAGAGATAAATGTAAATAAATAAATCTTCTAGTTGGAAAAGAGTCAGTTTGTTCATTAGTTTAAAAATTATGATATTAGACTGAAATCTTCAAAATTTGTTCAGGATGATCAAAGTTTCTTAAATCTATCAAAAACCTATCACTATTTTATTTTAAAGTATTACTCAGATTATTCCTCACCTTTTTATTTTATTTTTTATAATAAGTTGGGATAGCTAATTAATGTCTTTTTTGAAGCTTGTACTTTGAAAAATTCTTATAGATCTCCACTATCAGTCTTCAAAATTATTTACAATCTGAAAGCTTTTAGAATTTGTTCTAGGCAATAAAATGCTAAAATGAGAGACAGAAGGTCTTAGTAATAAGCCGATCTGATCATAATCATAAATATCACTAGTATGACATTATTAGGAAACTAATCATGGATTTTGGTTTAAAAAACCAAGAGATAAGGGGTCTCATCACGAGCCAGCTAATTCATTTTCTGGTGATATTAATGACTGACATTACCATTTGGTCACCATGCTGGGTAATGATCTCTCATTTTATAAAATTAAAATTTCAAATTTAGTAAAGAAAACATAATTTTGATTGAAGAATAGGAGGTCTCATCATGAGCCAGCCTAATCATGATCATCAGTGCTATCTAGAATAACTTCATTTTTGTTCACCAGGGTGATGGGCTTTGGTTTAAAAAATCAAGAGACAAAAGGTCTCATCACAAGCCGGCTTGCTTATTCCAAACAGTTCTCGTGAATGATACTATCACATTGGGACATCATACCTAAATAGTAGTCTTCAATCAGAATTATTGTTTAAAAGAAAAAAAAGAAAAAAGAAAAAAAAATTATTATGTTTATGGAACAGATTCTGGAAATTTTTCGGAAAAGTAAATTTCTATATCCTATACTAATGGTGCGGATTATTTTTACTATAAAGTACTTTGTTTCGATCAGGATATTTTTAATTTTATCTCTAACAAGATCTCTATTTTAAAAGATGGAATATCTCTGAATTGTACTTATGAATATGAATAAGAATAATGGTTTTTTTCCAGATAGAGAATTTTTTATTGTTTTTAATAAATTTTAAGATTTTGTTTATATCATTTATAAGCTGTATGCGTAGAGATAACTAGTTCGCCCAGGTCGTCGCCATTTGTTGGCAGTCAGCAACAACCTTCATTTTTCGTTGAGATAAAAATGATCAACTCTCTTTTATGATTTACCTTTTAAAGATTATAGAAGAGTGCCTTCAAAATCTTTGATTCTGAAGGTACTCTCAATTATAGAAGAGTTAAGAGTCATATTAGAAATTTATGAAAACACTTTCATAAATTTGATAAATTAGCAGCTGTCAGTCTCATAAATTTTATATATGATCAACTTTATCATTAATTAATTCATCTGATTATATATGTTGATTTAAGAGATTTAAAAGTATAGTATGCTAATTGGTTTTTTAAAGAAGACACATTGTGAATTTGTTTGGAGCTTGGGTATTGATAAGATATTATAAGTTCTTGAAATCCCTAGAACTAAAGGTGATTTATTAATTTAAAATATTTTCATTAAACTTAAGGTTCATATTTCACATATAACTTAAAATCTTTAATATCATATCATTGCTTTGTAAAAATTGTATATATATAACACAAAATAGTGAGAGTGCAAATAAATGTATATTATTTTGAAATTTTCATGTATCATATAAATATAACCATAATAGTTTTATGAGCTTTATATCCTATCAAATCTGGTTTGGGACATAAGTGGTTAGGATTTCATAAAGTATTTAATAAAACTACATGTATATATGGTTTGAGTGTGAATAGGGATCATTAGTTAGTTGCATTTCAAGAACATTAAGGATTATTACTATAACTCTACATCATCATGTTAATAAACAAAACTTCCTTCCACGTGTAATCTAGGGTGATTATCAATTGACAGTTTTAATGAAGATACGTGATTCATAGGGCTAATAGACAACATCTGTTACAAGGATCGCTGCATGAAGTTTGAATTCGTATTGGTATGAGGATTTGGTTAACATCTATTGATTTAATTGACAACTGTTGGTGTAATAATGAAATCGTATCAGTAGAATTTAATTTTATATATGACTGATAACCATTCCTGTTCATGATGTTGTACGAGCTCATCATTCTAGATTTAATGTCATTCATGTTTTGATTTATAATCCCTGAATCGAATGATTTTCGATATGAAGGATTAGTTAGAGTTTGAAATTTCCTTTCCATTCTGCTTTCTGAAGAATTTCAGTTAGTCATGGCTAGTCCATTCATTTATCATAGCAAAAACACTGACTGTTGTGCTCATCATCTCCAAATTTGGTTAATATGGCCAAAATTGGGGTTCTCATCTCAGTCACATATGAAGTAATTGAGGATTTGAAATTTCGCGTAATGTCTTATACTTGGGTGCCTATTCCTTCCATTTTCACGACTTCATTCATTTCAATCCATAACCAGAGTTGTAGTGAGGAAACAATGGCTCCTCTTAGCCGATTTGAAATTTCAGGACCTAAGCTAGTTGAAGCCGATGAGAAAGCTACTCTGTTATTCGAAAAGATTGGATGGGGTCAGTTTTTCAGATGTTTTAGTGGCCATAATGTGGAGGTTACTAAACAATTTCCTTTGAGTTTTAAAGAACATGTAGTGGAGATTGGGGATTTCAAGTTTATAATTGATGAAGATAAGGTTGCAGAAGCTACGAAGCTTCCTCAAACTGGAGAGCGATGGTTTAAAGGAGGAAAAGTGGACAAGAATAAATGTCAATCCTTACTGTTGCCCTTACCGGCCAATGCAAAGTTGAAGATTGGGGTTTCGGTTAAATTTTTAAAGCCAGAATGGCGAGCATTTTATGAAATCCTAGTCAGGTATGTATCTTGTGATGGTCGATTCTCTCATCTCCGACTACTGTTAACATTGAAAGGCTTTAAACTTAATCTTCCATTTTACCTATTGCAAAGTCTGAAGAAAATGGCACATTCGGTACAAACCACCATAGGTAATCTTGATAGGATTTTGTTCCATCATGGTCTAATTAAAATTTTAATCTAGCATCAACTATCTTTTAGCTGTAAATCTTGGGATGAGTTTTTGGTTGGATGTAAATTAGGGCCAACACAGTATTGGCCAAACCCCCCCCCCCCTAAAACTCGTAGGAAGCGTAAAGCTCCAGTAAAATCTGAAGTTGATAATGTTCATAAGGCTGAGTTAAGGTATAAAGAGCTTCAGGAAGAAAATCCACCTATAGGTACTTGTATTAGTAATGATGGAATTGTGAATGTAGCTCCCAGTTATGCTGAGACAACCATGGACCAATCTGATCTATCCAACAAGTGCTTTAGTACACCTACAAAGGTAAAGGGCAGATTGACCAAAAATGAAGATGTTGATGCTGTTAATAATGAAAACCCCTTTGAGTTATGTAATCCTCGAAAACATGGTGATGAATCCATGCGAAAACTTGAACAATTAGTGCAGGTGTGTTGTGACAAAGGGGGTTTTGAACCAAAAGGTCTTGTGTTTGTTCGTACAAGAAGAATCACTAGAAGTATGAATACTACACCTACAGCCTCTGTTCCTGTGGCCACTCAACAGAGTACTCAAGCAGTGATTGTCCATCTTGAGGATGATGTTCCATCATTGGTTCCCGAAACCACGCATATGGATGAACCTATTCTCATAGAGAATAATCATGAAAAATCGTTGGCTAATGACATTACGGAGTCAGGTAAGTTTGAAACTGCTCCATCGTGCATGGATGCTTGTGGTTTGGGCCCTGAGCCATCTTTTGTGAGCTTTCCATCACTAGATCAAGATATAGATAATCTTGATTCTTCTCAAGCAGATGATTCGTGTCATGATAAGGAGGAAGAAACTCTCCAACAGGTCCTTGATAGGGTATATGAAACTAAAATCGCAGAATTGAAAAATGAACTAAAAGAATGTCAAGCAAATGTAGCCTTAAAAGATGAGGAAAATAAGACATTCAGGGCAGAGTTACTAAACTGGATTAATAGATGGAAAGACATGAACATCAAGAAGAATCAATACAAGAAAGCAAAAAAATCAATGATAAACACAAACTAGCACTTGCTTGAGCAAGTAGATCGACATAAGCTAGTAATCATCAGGCTCAAAGCTAAACTTTCTGAGGCTAGAAGAGTGATCAATTTACAAAGTAGAACCTGATGTTGTTTCTATTTTCAGTTATATGATTTATCTCTCTGTCGACAAGTAATAAAAGTTTTTTTTAAGAGCATACCTGCAAAATCGTAGATTTTATAGGCATGCATATAATTTGTTGGTTTTATTGTTATTTCTGTTGAAACTGGTTTTAATAAGATTCTTATATTTGTTGAACACGTGTACATGGTATTACTACACTCTACAGATACAGGACGTTTCGGATCACAGTTGGCAAACGTTGATGCTTCTTGAATATTGGAATCTCAAAATAGTCACGAATCTGTCAGTTCCCTTAACTCAGGAGATGATACAGGCTAGTTGTTTTTTGTTTTTATCCTATAGTAGTATTTGTGACAGGTGTCTTTTGAAGATATTTAATGCACTTTAATAGGAATAGACCTCCTATGGTATTGAATTCAGCATTTATGAAGAAACTGAATTGAAAGACTTGTGGGGTTATATATATAAACTAGTAATTTTTATGCAAAAGGGGGATAGAGTGACTGAAGAAAAACATCATTGAAATATTATTTCAGTACTATTTTTATTCCTTACTGAGGTTTTATCTTCGGAGGTGGAATGTGACTGGAAATTCTCAATCTGGTATCGTTGATCGGTATTATTTTGGATACTTTTATAATATATTTCAATATATAATCTTATTCTTATACTATTGATGCAGTATACTTGGTTATGCTTATATTCATTATTTGATATTACACTTTGTCAACACAATATTGTATTTGAATTAGTATGTTATTATAATTGAATTAATCAGTGTTTTTATTGAAAATTTCAGATATAATGATATACATATTTATGTTTGTTTCGATCTCATTTGTATTTTTGCAATGATTTCATTATGGACATTATCTTCTATTCAAATATTTAATGTTGTTTATTAGTTGTTAATTAATTAAACGTTTCGGAAAAAATTGAAGTAATTGCTTATTTCAATTTCTCTGTCAAGTTAACTTATAGCAGAAAGATTTAGTGTGGATGGTTTAAATATTTTCATTTAAATCTTACTCATTTATCTTTCTATTCATTATTATATTAATTGATAATTAATATAATATTCAAACTTCTCTCAGCTGGGATAGGATAGTTTAGTTAGTGTTATTTTAGTATAGTTTACATTTAACGGTTGTTAGATAGAATTTGGGTAATTTTAGAATAATTATAATAGTCTTTTTTTTTAAATTTAGAATATTAAATACAAAAATCCTAAAAAAATCGAAGACTTTCATTAAGAAAGCAATTCTAGGATAACTTAGGTAGTAGAAAACTAATTTTAGGGTTTATTTAGATAGAAATAACATTAGAATAATTTTTTACTGAATTTTAGTTTCTCCTTAAGAGAAAAATTCAGTTGGTAGCAAGACCATAACCTGCGATATTTTGCTATCTCAAACACACCGGGAGCTGCTTTAAGCTACTTGTGTGGGCTTAATCTCCTTAGTTGGCCTAGGTCAAAAAATCAGGCCAACAAGTACCCATAGGATCAAAATGACTATTCAAATCTAAACTTAAAGCAGATGGTAGTATTGACAAATTCAAGGCAATATTAGTTGCTAAGGGTTATTCTCAGCAAGAGGGTATTGACTTTGAAGAGACATATGCACCAGTAGCTAAGTTAAATACTATCATGTTGTTAGTTGCATTAGCTACTAAACATAACTGGAGAATACACCAGTTAGATGTCAAATCTGCTTTTCTAAATGGTGATTTAAAAGAGGAAGTATACTTAGTGCAGCCTGAAGGTTTTGTGTAGAAAGGACAGGAGAAGCTTGTGTGCAGGTTAAAGGAAGCTATCTATGGACTAAAACAGGCTCCTAGATCATGGTACATCAAGATTGACACCTTCTTCAAACAACAAGGATTTCTCAAAAGTTAAAATGATTCAAGCTTATATATTAAATCAGATAAATAGGGAAATGTTTGCTTGATATCCCTATATGTGGATGATCTTATCATTACAGGTGGAGTATATCAATTAGTTGCAAATATTGAAAGTAATTTTTCACAGGAATTTGAAATGAAAGACCTTGGTGACTTATATTATTGTTTAGGCATTGCTTCTTGGAGAGAATCTAGTAAAACCTTCATCACTCAAAGCAAATATGAAAGGGAAATACTTAATAGGTTTCAAATTAGTGAATGCAAATCTGTATCCACTCCTTTGGATCAAAATGTCAAACTATACATTAATGATGGATCTAAAGAAGTTGATGGTACTTTGTATCGTCAACTAGTGGGTAGTCTGAACTACCTCACTACTACAAGGCCATACCTATCATATTCTGTTAGCATCCTTAGTTAGTTCTTGGATAAGCCTTGCGAAACACATTGGAAAGCTGCAAAGTAGGTCCTAAGATATTTAAAAGGAGTTGTTGATTATGGTCTTTTATATACTGATGTATCTAATGTTTAGTTGGCAGGTTACTCTGACTCTAACTGGGCAGGCTATCCTCATGAAAGAAAATCCACTTCTAGATATGCATTTAACATTGGTTTAAGAGTCATATCGTGGAGCAGTAAGAAATAGCCAACTATTCTTTAACATCCACAGAGGCTAAATACAAAGCTTTAACCAGTGCCACTTGTGGAACCATTTGGTTGAAGCGCATTCTTGAAGGGGTTGGAACATAACAAAAAAAAATCTACCAGAATCGAGTGTGACAATCAAAGATCAATTAAGTTGGCACACCATCAAGTCTATCATGCCAGATGTAAACATATTGAGCTGCAGCATCACTTTGTTAGAGAAAAGATTGAGTCTCAAGAAATTGAGCTCATCTATTGTAACACAAGTGAAAATATTGTTGATGTCTTTACTAAACCTGTTCGAAGGATCCATTTTGAGGATCTTAGGAAGAAATTGAGTGTTGTCAATAATCCATTTCTGCATTGAGGGAGGCTGTTAGATATAATGCAAAAATATTCGTATGTTTTCTATATCTAGGGTTCTTGTTCAAACAACTCCTATGCTAGTGGATCTAATCAATATTTATTGGATCTAGTTTAGTTTATGATTTTCCTATAATTGTAATCTTGATTTCTAAATACAATTGAGTTCAGTGTTTCTCCTCATGTCTGTGTGAGCGAGCCTTTGTGCTCTGCTAGTTTCCTCCTTGGTTTCTCTAATTTTTACAAATATTAATTACATGGTCTCATTTGTAAATTGTGTTTTTTTTTTTAATCTAAGATTGTCTCTCTTGACTCGTTGTTGCATTCCTTTGAAAATGGAAATTTATCTTTTGTTGGAATAACATGTGTATGCTTCTACAAAGATGCTTTATTTCACTCAATGTTTGTCCATCTTTTAAAGAAGGATTTATGATTTTGACTTTTTTTTTGTTTATCATCACTAAAATTTAGCCATAAAATCTTTGTTGAAATTGTATTTTTGGATTGTTGAAATCATTGTATTTAACTTAGAAATGGGTTTGATATCCAAGTGAACACTCCTACTTCAATATGGTAACAATTGATATTTTCAATTCCATCAATCCAAAATCATTATTGTCAAATTTCATGCTACAAATATTGGTTTTCCTTCCCATTATTTTAAATGACAAAAAAAAAAAACAATTCATCAAATGTTTGTAGTTTTTCCACAAAGTAAAATCCATGTTTTTACCGTGAGTAGTGAGTGAAAGCATTGTCATTGAGTATGACAATGCCACATGATCAAAACATAAGAATAAATGAGATTGTAACTATAGAATTGTCACATAAGCAAACACAATTTTGAGATGGTGAATCTTTATTTGTTTCTTAAATTGTTTATTTTTTTAAAACACCATATTTTTTTCTTTTGGTATAGTTTTTCTATCACCTTAAAATGTTTTATATCATGTAACTTGCCACTTAACTTAATAAGGGATGGTTGAAGTTTTTATCATTATCATTTGGCATCATTCATTAAATTTTGATCTTAAAATAATCCAAAATATATGATTCATAAATGTCTCTCTTGCCTCATTGTCACATTCTAAATGATACATGTTGAAGTAAAGTTTATAGTTTTTTCTAAAGATTTTTTGTGTTTTAGTTAATGTTGATATATCTTTCCAAGTCTTTTCCATTAGGTGCTAGATTAAGTATTTTCCCCAAAAAATAAAGAGCCATGGAAGCCATTTGAAGTTATAGTTTTTTCTAATAAATTGAAAATCTTAAATATAAATATTTGTATTTGAATAAATATGATGCTAGATTATTGGTTGTTTTGAATATACATTTCTCATTATTAGAAAAACCGAAGTTAAAAGCAACACTAAAAAGTGAAACTAATTTGTTTACTAAATTTCTATGTTAATGAAATTTAGAGAACCATTTCTAAGTGTGACTTGTAAAAACAAATTGCAATCTACACCTGCTCCAACTAAAATGCATGACATAAAAACTGTTAAAGTGAATATGATTCCCAAGTAAATTTCTAAATAAAAGGAAAGCCATAATGCTCTTTATAATGGTACACTTAATTATTAGGAAAAGTTGGTTAAACTTTGATTAATTATTTGAGTTCAATTAATTATATTTATCAAGTTCAGCGCTACATAAATTTCAAAATGAAGTAAGCAAATTAATTATTTCCCAGTTTATAAGGTCTCTCAAACGATAAAGACTTGTTTAAATTCAGCTTAACTAAGTTTGGATTGCAGATTCCAAAGTGAACACTACCTGTTTACAAAAGTATTTGTTTAAACAAAATTACTAAATTCCGAACAAAAGGTTTCGAAACCCCACCTCCGGCGCCACTAGATTGCCAGTAGATTACAAGACGAGAAGAAATACACAAAGCTGATTGCAAGGCTTGGAAAAATCCAAACTTATTCTGCAGTTATTTCTCAATTCCAATGAACCTCCTGTCACCAGTGTTTGTAAAATTTACTTTCATTATTGACATCTTTACAGAGATCCACAAAGAAGCAAAGAAACAAATGCTCCGAAATAAATGGAAGAAGACAAAAATATATGCCGGAGAGCTTCTGTCTGATTTGTACAAGGTACAAATTTGTATAAATTAACTCATCAGATCAATTACAAACAACAATAATAAAGTTTATCTACACAGTACAGCGGATTAGTTCAATCGATTGGAACCTACTTTCACTGAGATTTCAAGTGCTGAAGTTTGACTGCCATGGTTAAGTTAGATATTCTAAACAAAAGGAAATTGTTGCAAGAAACACTCTAAACAAAAGGAAATGCTTGCAAGATTTTCTTGGAACCGAAGATCTGACTACACTAAACGAAAACAACAGGCACGTTGGATGAGGTTATCTGTTAATTTCTTCCCACTGTTGTTGCCGAGCTGCTGCTCTATATCAGTTCTCGCCTCTCACGTCAGTTCTCGTCAGACAAAAGTCTACTATTGGTTAGATGCTCAATTATGAGATGCTAGTTTGGAGGATTTTATTAAGAATTCTAATTTTTTTATTAGGAGTTTCACTCTTACATTAATATACATTAGCTAGACTTTTTAATGCCAAATGTAGTTGAACTAGCATTAAATGATTAGAGTTAAAGTTGAGCTAATAGTTAAAAAATCATTGGATTTAACATAATAGTTAGAGTAATAGTTCTTCATAATTAAAGTTGAAGTTAAGCTAATAGTTCGAGAATCATTGGAGTTAAGTTAATGGTTGTATCTAATAATCCAATAGTTAAAAATTAATTTTAATTTTTACAACTATTACTAATTGTACTTATCACATGTTAATTCAGCTATTTTTTATTTTTTTTTAAATTATTAATAATTAATTTTGGAGGACGCCATAGAATCAATAGGGATAGTACACTTGTCTCATTCTCATTTAATGTTGGACGCGGCCCATAGACTCACAATACACTTGTCTCATTCTAGTATGTAGATGAAAAAACATAAATAGTAGTCCACCCCAATATTCCAACATATATACACCTATACCTATGGACCTAATAATGATAAAAACAAATATACATATAATAATGTTAATTTATGATAATATAAATCTACTTATTAAAAATATTATAATAAAAAAATAAAATAATAATTATTTATTAAAAATATCAAATAACAAACAAAAACAATTACAAATAATATTAACTTAAATAATATGTTGATAACCATCATTATTTTCAAAATCACTTAGTTAAAAGCTTTATTAAAAAAAATTATTTACAGAAAATTAATATTAAGTTGAATAATATAGTGATAAAGTTAAAATGAAAAGAAAGTTCGCGGCCAATACTATTAAAAATGGGAGCTGAGAGCAACTCCCCTTTGAATTAAGGGACAAAGACTTTATTCACAGGACCTCACAGTCCTGCAACAAAACACACAGAATATTATATATCAAATTCAAGTCTACTAAATTTTTGCAAAGGTGCAGAACCAACACTTTACTGAAATTAAGGTTGCATGGGTCGCTACTTCCTTCACAAAATAGTTGATTGTATATATTTGCAATCTCTTCCTCCCCACTGCTTTTACTTCTGGAAATTCTGGATTATATTTGTTCTCAATCTCTGTTACTGGATTGCAATTTATTCTATAAGATAGCGAAGAAGAAACTCCGCCATGATTATTGTTACTCTTTGGTGTTTGCAATCATGCGCACTCTTTCCCTCCAGAGTGAGCTTGACAATTCCTGAAGGTAACTGAAAACCAGCTTTACCTGAAGAAAGAAAGTTGAATTGTTGATAATTCTGAACCACTAGACACTCCCGATTGGAAAGAATAACTAAATGGGGATTGAAAACCCTGATTGAAGCGAGGTTCTGTGGCTCCACTTGTTGATTCCCGAGCTTGGCTTTTGTTTGTAGGGTCATAGGGAAATACTTGATGTTGAACAAATGCCAATGAATTGAAAATGTTAGGAGTGGATGCCCAGCATTCTGGTTTTACATAGGTAGGATTATTGATATCAGAGGCTGCTGCATATGAAGCCTTTAGTGAAACCCTTGGATTCCAATTTAGTTGGGGTGCATGATAGAAATTTCTTTGTTGGTTAGTTTGCACTCTAGTAATGTCAGATAAGACTGAAGAAGCTGAACTGGATATGAAGTTAACCAATGGAGAGTCTGGAGTTTGGCCGGAGAGTGTTTCTCCTTTTTCTGAATATTGTGAACATGATCAATAAAGTTTAATTCCATAAATATATATATGGCATTGTTTTGAGTATATACCCATAAATAGATAAACCGATTTTGTTATAAGATAGCTAAATTTGATAAAGAATTACATTGATAGATTCAGATTGGGATGCATATACACATCTATCATTAATTGCATGAATTTCATAGTAACAGTTATGAATATGAAGGATTCCATTCTCAAATTTAAATTAAAAATAAAAAAAAGTTCTTATCTGGATCAATTAATATATCCATATCGATGCTGTCCACAGTGCTAAAATGTTTAAAAATTGTGAACTAATTAATTGAGGTGGTATAGTTTAAAGGAGAATGGCGGTTCATGTGGCCTCCTAGAATTAGGAAAACGATAGTCAGGAGTAAGTAAAGAGCGCAAGGGTTCCCACATGAACACAGACATGAGGTGGAGGAGAAACTCTCAAACCCTACTCAATTGTATTAATCAATAATGTTTATATATATAGAAAACCAAAGCTAAACCTAGATCCCAGATCTATGAATAATGGATCAGATCCTATAAAGGATGAATTCTTCAGTGTTCATTATGGAGTTTGGTTGGGCCTCTGTTGTCCTGTATCTGCCTTTAGCTTCTACAAATTCTGCAACTGCATTGTTAATTGTCCTCCATGCTCGGTTACAATCAGCTATGTCCAGTGCAATAGGATTCTGCAACATTGACTCATAGGTAACCAATGTCAATGTGTGACTTTGATGCAACTCATCAAATTCAACAACACATCCAAACATTATATGTTCTCTATGGAAAACACAGTCATCATTTTCACTGTCCTTTGGTTTTTCAAGCCAAGTTGCAACGTATTTTAATTCTGTATTGAAATCAATTAGATTTGCTTCAACTGCTGCAACTCTCTCTAGGAAATTATTTATCATCATGACTTCCAGTTGAATTAAAATTTGGTGTTCTCTAGTTAGGTATTCCTCATCATATTGAGGCTCAATTTCACATTTTTCAGAAGACATATTGATCTTTTACACAGGCAGCTGGAAAGCCAGCAGCCACACCAGTCAGCTCTTTTCTCAAACATAACTGCTCCGTCACAGCAATCTCCTTGTATTCACAGCAGTGACTTTCTTTAATTTACTATGATTCCTTTAGCGATGTAGGACAACGTTCTCTCGTTTCTCTGCACCAAATCCACAAGTCTTTTCTTCAGCATCAGCTTCTTCCGAGAGCGCTGGCTCATCCTCTTTGACAACTGACCAACAACTCAGCTGGCTCATCCTCTTTGACAAGAGACCAACAACTCAGCTGTCTTTGCTCCTTGCTTAAGGGCACTGCCAGCGCACAAGCTGCTTCTAGTGGAGGCGCCGCCGGCATACTGGTGGATATGGAAGAGGCGTAGTAGGCCCTCTTTCTACTCACAGAAACAGCGCTGGTCTCAGCCAGCTCCTTCAGCGTGTAGCACCTTCAGGGCGAGCTCATTCAACAATGTGGGGAACTCTCTCCTTTCTGGGCACCAATTCCCCACGTTTTCTCGTGAGCATCAGCTACAGCGATGGCTCTTTTACAGCGGCTCCCACGCAGTGAGATGAATATATATATATAAATTGAATTGACCCACCCAGTAAATCCACAATCCCAGCGATTTGGTATTGGTATTTGTGCGGAAAAGGGACACACCCAACGATTTCTCCACGTGATTTATCAACAGTATTAACAAAAGAAATTTGCGTCCTCCTTGTAAGAAATAAATAATTAATCTCCTATGTTACATGTTTAGTTTGATGTTTAGTTTCAAATTGTTGTATTAAGTTGTTTCCTTAAATGGTACAATGTATGCTATTTAATACATTAATAAGAAATCAATTATAAATAATTAATCTCCTATGTTACATGTTTAGTTTGATGTTTAGTTTCAAATTGTTGTATTAAGTTGTTTTCTTAAATGGTCCAATGTATGCTATTTAATACATTAATAAGAAATCAATTGGAGCGTTCTTTGTCCATTATATTTTGTATTCTTCTTTCTATATTATTTTCATGGTATCAGAGCTTTAGGTTACAAGAAGAAATTGCTGCTACACAAGCCCACTTGCTGACCTTGTATGAAGAATACAGTTGGAACGTTTAAAGTTCCCACGATTGCTGCAATAATTATGACCCTGTTCCGTAATTTTTTGAAAGATAATTTTTCTTATCATTACTAAGTACAAAATAGATATTCGAATGTAAAGCTAATGTGGAGAGAAAGTTACATGAATAAATTGGTTATATTTGGAAAAATAAATTTTGTGAATTTCTAGAGTTGCAAATTTTTTTTACTTTGCAAGTGATTAAACAAAGTTTTTTTCAATCCAGGAGTTATAAGAAAAAAAAAAGTTGGTTGAAATTTGAAAGTTAACATTGGAATTTATGAAAGATTGGTTTATATAAACCTGGAAGTTATATCAAATTTTTATTGTGGCCGATTTTTGTGAATAAAACCAATGTCTTCTCGTTCTTGGTCAATTCAAGCACCAACTTTAGTTGGTCCCAACTATGATTTTTGGAGTGATAAAGTTAAAGCTATTTTGCAAGGTTAAGGATGTTGGGATTGTGTTGAAACAGGTTTTATAGAACCTGATTCAAATACTATTGCAATCATGTCTCCTGCTAAGAGAAACAAATTAGAAGAACCTAAACAAAAGGAAGGAAAAGAAAAATCATGCATTTTAGTTTCATTGATTGATTCTATATTTCCTAAAATAATTGGTTCTAAAAGTGCTAAAGAAGCTTGGGATATTCTTAAAATGGCTTATAAGGGTAAAGATAAAGTAAAAACTGTTAGAATTCAAACCCTTAGAACTCAATTTGAAATTCTCATAATGGTTGACTGATCAAAGAGTTGTTGAAAAATTTATAATATGTTTACCCAAGAAATTTGAAATGGTAGTCACTGCTATTCTTGAGTCGAAAGATTTAACTAAATTTTCTATAGAAGAATTGATTGGTTCACTATTATCTCATGAAGCAAGGATGAACTTGGATGTTGGTACTTTAGAACATGCATTTCAATCTAAAATTTCCATGGACAAAGGAAGAGGCAGAGGCCTTCCCGGAAAAAGAGGACATGGTAGAGGACGTTCTCAGTTAAGAGATAAATTAGAACAAACAAAGGAAAAGTCAGAGGAGTCAGGGTCATCTTCACAAGATCATAGCCAAAGATGGACAGACAAATCGGAAATTCAATGTCGGTATTGTAAGAAGTATGGTCATCATATATCTGAATGTCGTAAGTTGCAGTATAAACATAAAGCTAATGTTACAGAAAGTGAAACATCTGATGCAATGTTTCTTTCATGTCAAGGTTCTGAGCAAGTTCTTGACAAAAATATTTGGTTGCTAGATAGTGGATGTAGTAATCATATGACTAGTCACAAAGATTTGATTTCTAATCTTGATACATCTGCTACTACTACAATTAGTTTGGGGGATAATCATTTAGTCAAAGCTTCACGAAAAGGTGTTGTGCCAGTTTTAACAAAGAAAATGAAGTGAAAAATATTTATGATGTTTATTATGTACCAAATCTCAAGCATAATCTGTTAAGTGTAGGACAACTAATGGCGCATGGTTATGATATTAATTTCCACAACACTTATTGCAAAATCTTTGATCCAAATAAAGAATTTGTTGCAAAAATATATATGACAAAGAACCGACTGTTGCCATTAGAAATGCGAAGTGGAAATATGTATGCATGCAATGTTTCTAATGCAAATGAAACTGAATTATGGCATTATCATTATGGTCATTTACCAGTCAAAAGTATGAGTTAAGTTACAAAAAGAGAGTATGGTCAAAGGATTGCCTTCTTCAATTAATGAGACTCCTTGTGAAAGTTGCATAGTAGGAAAACATCAGCGAGATAGTTTTCCATTAGCCTCTCATAGAACCAAAGATTGTTTAGAGTTAGTTCACACAGAGTTATGTGGACCTATTCAAAATCAGTCAATTGGTGGAAGCTTTTATTTTTTGACATTTATTGATGATTTTAGCAGGAAAGTTTGGGTTTATTTTATCAAATACAAATCAGATACTTTCACATATTTCAAAGAGTTTGAGGCTGGAGCAGAGAAACAAAGTGGAAAATTTGTCAAAGTTTTGAGATCATATGGAGGAGGAGAATATGATTCTAGAGAGTTTGTTGATTTTTGTAAACAACATGGTATAAAAAAAAAAACAACTACCAGATATACTCCACAGCAAAATGGAGTGGCAGAAAGAAATAATCGCACCATCATGAACATGGCTAGGAGTTTACTTACAGCAAGAAAATTTTCCAAAGATTATTGGGCTGAAGCAGTTGCATGTTATGTTCACATACTGAATAGATCACCAACTTCCAGTGTTCAAGGTAAGGTACCCAAAGAAAAATGGAGTGGATTAAAGGTAACTATTTCTCACTTCAGAATATTTGGTTCCGTTGCTTTTGCTCATGCTCTTGAAGAACTAAGAAAAAATCTTGATGATAGAAGTGAGAAGTACATTTTTATTGGTTATAGTGAACAGTCGAAAGCATATAGATTATATAATCCTGTCACTAAAAAAATTTCTAGTAAGTAGAGATGTTAAATTCATGGAAAATGAATCATGGAATGAAATGGAAAACAATACATCTCATAATCCTTTTATTGAGTTAGATGAACATCAAACACCTACAACACACCTACCAAGATTGCAAGTTCCAAATGAAAGTAGTTCTTGTTGATGTATTTGTAACTTCAGAATGTATTCATCTATGTAGCTTATGTCTTATAACCCAATTTTTATTCTGGGATGTATCTATTATGTAATTGAGTCATATTGTCATGCCCCGATGTTCCGATCGGGAGGATCAATAATGTAAACAATTCATGTCAAGTCATAGTGAGTAAGCCTTCGATTATCTAAGGGTTAAAGTCCCCACAGTTCTGGGGCACTAGGGTTATTAGACTCTCCTAGTAGAGGTCGGCCCTAGTAGGGTTTTAGTCATACCGAGATTAGTATAAATAGAGAACAAGAGTCTCTATTTATCACACAACTCATCCACACTCAAGTGTAGCGCATAGTTGAGGAAGGAGAAGACACTGGGGCTAGAGAAGAAGAAGATTACTGTTGTCGGAATATCACTTACTGTTTTGGGATTTTCTATTTTGGTGCTGATTCTATCTCTAAGGAAGTTGCGGGGTTTTCTCCTTTATGGTTTCCCCGACGAAAAACACTGTGTTCATTTTCTCTTGTGTTTGATTGTTGTGCTTATTGTTCTTTCAGTTAAAGATCCCAATAATGCTAGATTAATGTTGAAAAACTAACATGGTATCAGAGCTAACCTGAGAAGAAGACACTGTGCAACTGCGGGAACTAGGGCTTCCTAGTTTGTGGATCTTCCTCCACAGATTTTCAAAAAAAGTAAGGTCGAATAAATCTCCTCCTTAGGGAGCATCTTTCTGTCAAAGCAGAATCCAATTCTGAGGTTTTTCAGTTTTGGACCTGTCACTACTGCCGGAATTAGGGCTTTTCACATAAGAGTATTTTTTCAGTGAGCCCGGGCCTAGATTGATCTCCTCCCCAAAATCGAAGTTATGGACAAATTTCAAGGCGTTTGGGTAGACAGAACTCCAGAAAAGCAAAACCCTAATTTGCTCCTAATCCAATACTACAGGATTTCAGCTCAAGTTTCAGATCTGACATCTTGAACCTGGTAAGATCTAAAATCTTTTGTATTTCCATTTGAGGTTCTCAGTTAAGATGTCTCATCATATCAAGCTTGATGAAAATCTTGAGGGAGCTGATAAATTACGAGCCTGGAAGTATAGGATCTCCCTAGTCCTGGAAGAAAATGAGTTAGACTCCTACATCCATGAGGAGGTTCCAGTTCTAAAGGGAGATGAGGAAAAATCCTTACATAAGAAGAAGATGGTTATGGCAAAGAGGATCATTGCTGATTCTATCAAGGATTACCTTATCCCACATGTGTCCTCTCTCAAGACACCTAAAACTATGTTTGATGCCCTAACCAAATTGTTTGAAGGGAAGAACATAAACCAAAAGATGACTCTAAGAAATCAACTGAAGAATGTGAAGATCCATAATGCAGAGACCATCCAGTCTTACTTCACAAGGGTTTTTTAGATTAAGGAACAATTGGAAGCAGTAGATGAAGAAGTGGAGAATGCATAAATTGTGATGACCACCTTGAATGGTCTCCCTAGGACATGGGACTCTTTCATTCAAGGGATCTGTGCTAGAAAGAAGTTATTCAAGTTCAACAGACTGTGGGAAGGATGTTCTCAAGAAGAAGCTCGGATAGCACTCGAGAAGAGAAGATGGGAAGTGAAGATCAAGCTCTCACAGTACAATCCAAGAAATCCAGATCCAACCATCACAGAAGTAAGTACTCTCATCACAGGAATAACTCTAGAAAGCCTAGAGATAAGTCTAAGCTCATTTTCTATACATGTGATGAAAAAGGACACTTTGCTAGAGATTGTCCTAAGAACAAAATTAGTCCTCAAAAGAAGAAGGGAAGCAAAAGAAGACATCATGCTCATGCTGTAGAGGATGATGAACCATCCAAGAAGAGATCTAGATATGAAAGTGAAGATTCTTCAAGCGAGGATGAATATGTTTTGATCTCCGCTCTCATGGGAAACATTACTCATGGAAGTGATGATTGTCTTATTGATAGTGGGGCCTCCAAACATATGACTGGATTCAAGGAATCCTTTTTGAAGATCTCAGAACATGAATCACCTCACTAGGTGAAGCTAGGATATGACTACCAATATCCAATAAAAGGTAGTGGGGAATCTTCCTATAAACTAGACTCTGGTAAGTCTCTAACAATGAAAGAAGTATTGTTTGTGCTAAGACTCAAGAAGAACCTTCTCTCCATATCAGCATTGGATGCAAAAGGAATGAGGGGTGCATTCATAGATGGTCAAGTCATCATGTGGCCAAAAGGAAAGACTATTGATGATGTGATAGTAATTGGTGAACAAGAAGGAGGTTTGTACAAATTGAAGGGCCATCCAGAATAATCCCTGGTCCATGACACAGTAGAGCCAAGTGAACTTTGGCATAGAAGGCTAGCACATGTGCATTACTGAGCACTACCTCTTACAAGCAAAGTTGTTGAAGGTCTTCCACAAATACAAGCAAAACATGATGGGGTCTGCAAAGGATGTGCGAAAGGAATGAACACAAAGAAGACATTTCCAAGTAGTGAAAGCAAAGCAAAAGGAATATTAGAAATCATCCACTCCGATGTATGCGGTCCTATGTCATCAAACTCACTAAGCGGGTATGCATATTATGTTTCTTTTATTGATGATTTTTCTAGGAAGACATGGGTTTAATTCATGAAAAATAAAGATGAAGTATTCAACAAATTCAAGGAATTCAAAGCCTTGATTGAGAATCACACTGAAAAGAAGATCAAGACCTTTCGATCAGATAATGGTGGAGAATTAACTTCAAATGAATTCAAAGAGCTATGTAAAGAATCAGGGATTAAGAGGGAGTTGTCCTCTCCTTATAATCCACAACAGAATGGGATTGCGAAATTGAAGAACAGAACTATCATGGAAGCTGCTAAAGCAATGCTTCATGATCAAGATCTTCCTATGCATCTTTGGGCGGAAGATGCTAGAACAACGGTGTATGTACAGAACCGTACTCCACATAGAGTACTCGAGAACAAGACTCCTGAAGAAGCCTTCTCCGGCAAGAAACCAGAAGTCAGCCATCTCAGAATATTCGGCTGCCCTGTATACATACACATTCCAAAAGAGAAGAGAACAAAATTAGATCCTTCAGGAAAGAAGGGTATATTTGTGGGATACTCTGAAAGCTCGAAGGCTTATAGAATCTATTTCCCAGGATACAAGAAAATTGACATCAGCAGGGATGTGACATTTGATGAAGACACAGCTTACAACAAATCCAAAAAGAGATCTGTTGAAGAACCTGAAGAAGCAGAAGCACCCAGAATTCATGATACAACCATGAACAAAGAAATTCAAGAAAAAGATCAAGAATTCGAAGAACCACAAAGACTTGTAGATCCACCTCTGGAGAAGAATCCTCACAAGAGGAAACCTGCTTGGGTACAAGAACTTATCCAAGGTGCGGAAAGATATGGGGCTCCAGAAGAGAATCACAGAGAAAGAAAGAGAACCAGATCTTGTTTCGGGTATGTAGCTTTACTATGTGATTTCATTGATAAAGAACCTTCCAATTATGAAGAAGCAACAGAACGAAAAGAATGGAAGGATGCTATGATCGAAGAGTATCAGTCAATCATGAAGAATGATGTTTGGGATGTTGTCCCAAGACCAAAAGAGAAGTCAGTTGTAACTTCCAAATGGATCTATAAGATCAAGCATGCTACGGACGGTAGCATTGAAAAATATAAGGCAATATTTGTGGCTCAAGGTTTCTCTCAGAAAGAAGGAATAGATTATGAAGAAACCTTTGCACCTGTATCCAGATACACTTCCATTAGATCAGTACTTGCTCTGGCTGCAGTGATGAAATGGAAGATACACCAGATGGATGTCAAGACTACTTTCTTGAATGGTGTAGTAGAAGAGGAAGTGCATGTGGAGTAGCCACTCGGTTTTGAGACACATGACAAGGAATATCATGTGTGCAGATTGAAGAAAGCCCTACACGGTTTGAAACAGGCACCCAGGACCTGGTACGGCAGAATTGACAGCTTTCTATCCAGTTTGGGCTTTACCAAGAGTAAAGTAGATTCCAACCTTTACTACAAGGTTGAGGATGGCAACCCAGTGATGCTTCTACTATATGTAGATGATCTATTTGTGATAGGTACGGATGGGTTGATTACTGATACGAAGAGAAAGCTTGCTGCTGAGTTCGAGATGAAGGACTTGGGTATGATGCATTACTTTCTAGGTATGGAGGTGTGGTAGAGCTCAGAAGGAATATTCCTTGGACAAGGGAAGTATGCAGTAGAGATCCTAAACAGATTTGGGATGATGGACTGCAAGACTATGGCCACACCTATGGAACCAAACCTGAAGCTATTGAGCGATTCTTCATCAGAGATGGTTGATGCCATGATGTATCGACAGATGATTGGGTCATTGATGTACCTGATGAACACAAGACCAGACATTTGCTTTGCTATGAACACCTTGAGCCAGTTCTTGACAGATTCGAGAAATGTTCACTTGATTGTTGCAAAGCATATTTTGAGGTACCTAAGGGGTATAGTTGATTATGGGCTCAAGTACGATGCGAATTAGAATATTAACCTAGAGGGTTATGTTGATTCAGATTGGGCAGGCAGTGCCATTGATAGGAAGAGCACTTCAGGATGTTGCTTCAGTATGGGATCAGGTGTGATCTCTTGGTTTATCAGGATGCAATCCTGTGTGGCACTGAGTACAGCTAAAGCAGAGTATGTCGTAGCTTGTTCAGCTAGTTGTGAGGCAGTATGGCTGCAAAAGCTACTGTCTGATATATTTGATCTCCAGTTGGATGCTACTTGTATACATTGTGACAACCAGAGTTACGTGAAGTTGTCGGAGAGTCCACTGTTCCATGACAAGTCGAAGCATATCGAGATCAAGTATCACTATATCAGGGATATGGTGCAGAAGGGAGCAGTGAAGCTCCAGTATGTTGCGACAGAGGAACAGATAGTTGATGTATTGACGAAGCCATTGGCTAGGATGAAGTTTGAGTACTTCAGGGAGAAGCTTGGTGTTCTCCAGATTGAGGTTTCCTCCAAGATAAAGTGATGAGACCCATAGCCATTCTGACATAGTGAGAGGATTGGTTCCTTCTATGGTCAGATGTAAGGGCTGAGCCATTCTGTCATGGTGAGAGGATTGGTTCCTTCCAAGTCAGATATGAATGCTGGCCATTCTGTCAAGGAGGACAGATGTAAGGGAAACTGCCATTCTGGGAGTGGAGGCACCTGGTCAGTTACTAGAAAAAATCAGGCTAGGACTGAGAAGCCATTTTGATGTGACAGAGGGATGTGTTCCCACTTGATCAGATGTAAGGACTGAACCATTTTGTCATGGATAAAGTATTAGGTTCCTTCCATGTCATATGTGAGTGTTGGCCATTCTATCAAGTAGGACAGATGTAAGGGCAACTGTCATTCTAGGAATGGAGGCACCTGGTTAGTTACCAAGTAGCTCAGTCTGGGACTAGGGGCCATTCTGATGCAATGGTAGGATTAGTTCCTCCATGATCAGATGTGAGTGCATGCCCTTTCTGATGTGATGCTTCGTGCATGGTCAGAATGTAAGTGCAGAGCCTTTTCGACAAGATGAGGTTGGATATAAGTGCTGAGCCATTCTGGCGCGATGTGTTTACACATGGTCAGATGTGAGTGATGTGCCTTTCCGACAAGATGAGGTTGAATGTAAGTGTAGAGCCTTTTCGATGCGATGTGCTTGCACATGATTGAATATAAGTGATGAACCTTTTTGACAAGATGAGGTCAAATGTGAGTGTTGGGCCTTTCTGACAAGATGAGGTCAGATGTGAGTGTCGGGCGTGCCTTTCTGACAAGATGTGGTCATATGTAAGAGCTAGGTGGGCCATTCTTACTTAAGTGTCAGATATAAGCGCTGATGAAGACCTACATGAAAGGTGGGCCTACAGGATTGACTCTGTAGAACTTCCTATGATGAGAAGAATCAAGATAGCACCATTATGAGATAGCAGATGATGATCCAGACTTGATGATGATCCAGATCAAGTGATCCAGATGAGATGATCCATACTTGATGACGATCCAGATCAAGTGACGATCCAGTTGTGATGATGATCCAGACTCGATGATCCAGACTTGATGATGATCCAGATCGAGTGATGATCCAGCAGTGATGAGCCAGCAGTCATGATGATGCAAATCCCGTGATAAAGAGAAAGAAGATGACTTGAAGACTCAAGGACGAAGAAGACTTGAAGAATAAGATGACTTGAAGACTCAAAGACAAAGAAGACTTGAAGAATGAAGAAGATTTGAAGATGACGAGATGATCCAGTTGATGCAGAGAAGAAGACCAATGCTGAAAATTATGTCGAAAGAATACCTTCCTAATTAATAGGGAGTGTTTATGTATTTGTAACTTCAGAATTTATTCATCTATGTATCTTATGTCTTGTAACCCGATGTTTATTCTGAGATGTATCTATTATGTAATTGAGTCATATTGTCATGCCCCAATGTTCCGATTGGGAGGATCAATAATGTAAACAAGTCATGTCAAGTCATAGTGGGTAACCCTCCGATTGTCTAAGGGTTAAAAGTCCCCACAGTTCCGAGGCACTAGGGTTATTAGACTCTCCTAGTAGAGGTCGGCCCTAGTAGGGTTTTAGTCATGCCGGTATTAGTATAAATAGAGAACAGGAGTCTCTATTTATCACAAAACTCATCCACACTCAATTGTAGCGCATAGTTGAGGAAGGAGAAGACACTGGGGCTAGAGAAGAAGAAGATTACTACTATCGGGATATATCACTTAATGTTTTGGGCTTTTCTATTTTGGTGTTGATTCTATCTCTGAGGAAGTTGCGAGGTTTTCTCCTTTATGGTTTCCCCGAGGAAAAACACTATGTTCATTGTCTCTTGTGTTTGATTGCTATGCTTTTTGTTCTCTTAATTAAAGATCCTAATAATGCTAGATTAATGCTGAAAAAGAAACAGTTCTTTATCTCACAGTGATTCAGATTCTGATCATACACATCAAAAAATGAGAAGTTTGAGTGATATATATGATCAAGATGTAGTACAATTTGCATTTTTCTCATCTCATCCTACTTGTTTTGATGAAGCTACAAAGCAAAAAGAATGGGTAGATGCAATGAATAATGAAATTGAAGCTATTGAAAGAAACAATACATGGGATTTAGTTGATCTACCTACAGATAAAAATGTCATTGGTGTTAAATGGGTTTATAAAACAAAGCCGAATGAGAAAGGAGAGATTGATAAACACAAAGCAAGATTAGTTGCCAGAGGTTTTTCACAACAACCTAGCATTGATTATGGGGAAAATTTTGCACCTATAGCAAGATTGGATACTGTTCATTTTGTTTTGGCCATTGCAACACAAAATAAGTGGCCTATTTATCAAATGGATGTAAAGTCTGCTTTTCTAAATGGAGTATTAAATGAAGAAGTGTATGTGTGCTAGCCACCTAGATTTGAAGTCAAAGGAAAAGAGCATCGAGTGTACAAATTGAAGAAAGCATTGTATGGTTTGAAGCAAGCTCTGCGAGATTGGTACAGTAGAATTGATCAGTATCTACTCAAAGATGGTTTTAGTAGGAGCAACAATGATCCTAATTTATATTTCATGGTAAATTAGTAAGGTAAAATTTGTATTCCATGTCTTTATATTGATGACATGATCTACACAGGAAACATGATGTTAGATGAATTTAAAGTAGCCATGAAAACTAAATTTGAAATGACAGATCTGGGATTAATGAAGTATTTCTTAGGCATTGAAGTAGAACAATCTAATCATGGTATATGTATTAGTCAACAAAAATATGTTGCTGATATTTAAAAAAAAATTAAGATGGAAAAGTGTAAACCTATTGATACTCCTATTTCTCTTGGCACAAAATTAAGCAAGGAATATTTGGGCACATTAGTTAATTCTACTTTGTATAAACAACTTGTTGGTAGTCTTATGTATCTTACTGCTACAAGACCTTACATAGCATTCACAACAAGTTACATTTCCAGGTTTATGGAATCTCCTAAGGATTCTCATTGAAAAGTTGGTAAAAGAATCTTAAGATACATTATAGGTACAACCACTTATGGTTTGTGGTACACAGCTTCACCAGATAGTATGCTCACAGGTTACACAGATAATAGTTATGCAGGCAGTATTGATGACAAAAAAAGCACTTCAGGATATGCTTTTCTCTTTGGCAAGAATTTGATTTCATGGGAATCCAAGAAGCATCCCATAGTATCTATCTCTTCTATAGAAGCAGATTACATAACAGTAACAACGGCAACATGTCATGGAGTTTGGCTTAAACGACTTTTGATGGATTTTGGATATACAACAAAAGAACCTATTTTTACTTTTTGTGATAATAATTTTGCCATTTCCTTGTCAAAGAATAATGTATTTCATCATAAAAGAAAACATATTGACACCAGATTTCACTTCATTCGTGAACTTTTCAAAGGTGGTGACATTTCTCTCAAGTTTTGTGGTTCTAAAGAACAACTAGCTGATATTTTCACCAAGCCTTTGGGAAGAGATGTTTTTCAATTTCAACGTCAAAATCTAGGCATAGTTAAAAATGTAACCCTCGAGATTAAGAGGGAGTGTTAGAAATAAATAATTAATCGCTTATGTTAGATGTTTAGTTTGATGTTTAGCTTGTAGACAGTTTAAAACTGTTGTATTCAGTTGCTTCCGTTACCAACCATAAATGCTCCAATGTATGCTATTTAATACATTAATAAGAGATCAATTGGAGCGTTCTCTATCCATTATATTTTGTATTCTTCTTTCTATATTATTTTCACTCCTTATGGCTACTGACCTAGGCTGGGATCCCAGCAGCCACACTAGTGATTCTTTGACGCACGTTTTCATCCACAGCAGCAAATTTGCACAATGGGTAGTCTAGAGCGCTATCTAGGAGAGGTGCCACACCGACGATTCTCACAATAGGCAGTGATTTTCGCACAAATCTACAGTCGATCACCAAACGGGTTGTGAATTCCACAACGACGATCTCCTCTTCCTCACGTGCAAGTAAATGCAGTGATTTTCGCCTAGCAGCCTCAGTTACAAATCATGAGCTCTCCAAATTTTCAGCCAACGAGACAGGTAATATTATTTTTCTATTTGATTTCCAGGAAACAATCATAGGCTCTCCAAATCGTGAGCTCTCCAAAACAACATATCGCAGACTCTCCACGCTTCCTCTCAGCAACAAATTCACACAGCGATCTGGCAACGATCAACGATTTAACGCACTCTTTCTAGGTAACCATCCTTGCAGCCTGATTATTTTCATAGGGTCCTCCTTCAACCAACAAGCCAACAACTAGAACTACTCAGCAGCCGCTCACAGGCATCCACAGTCACGGATCTCCAGGAAATCATAGCCAAACATTGGGCATTCACAACAACATGCCAACCAAGCACTGAATCAGGCTCGATGGCTCTGATACCAAATTAGGAAAATAATAGACAGGAGGAGAAACTCTCAACTCTACTTAATTATATTAATCAATAACATTTACATATATAGAAAACCAAAGCTAAACCTAGATCCATGAATAATGGATCAGATCCTATAAAGGATGAACAAACAAACCACTCATTCTACGTATAGAAAATATCTAACAAACATTTCTCCATCATCTCTAACAACTAGCGCATGAGATTTAGCGAAATTATGTTTACAAATTCTGCATGGATCTATTAAATTGGGATATTGGTGTTCACATGATTCCAACTGTGATGTCCATTGTATCTTATGTTCATAAGACATTATGGTTGTTAGTGAAATAACCATAATGAAATTGCAATCTAGATTAAAAAATACAAGATGAATAATTTTGCAATTTTATACTAAAACCCAATACTATTTGGCTAGATCCTTAGGAAAGCACTAGTAATTACCATAATAAGAGAAAATTGGTAGTGGTTTAGTGGAATATGGGAGCATACTATAATGATTAAATAAATTTAAATTTAAATTTGTTGTGAAACAAAATTTAGACTTTATAGTAAAATAGGAAAGTTTAAGCACGTCAAGGAAAATGTAAAATTCTTTGGGTGATTTTTTGATAAAATAAGTTGAAATGAACAAAACACCAATAGTAAAGTTCAGAAGGTTTAGAAAATGTAAAATTCTTTGGGTAAATTTATAATAAAATAAAGTTGAAATGAACAAACTACAATATAATTTGAAAAAAAATTATCATTAAAGAAAATGTTTAGAAAACGATTCAAAATTCTAATTTGTTTTGTTGAATAATATAATATTATATAAGAAACTAAATTTAAATTAGAAAAAATCTACATATTTGTAAAGTAACAAGCAAGATCCATCGATAAGCTAGAAGGTTGTTTAGAGGAAACAGGTTGCGATCTTAGCTAGAATAGTCATCATCCTTCTTCTCTATGGTGACGACATTGTTCTTTTGGAAAGGTGTCCCTTTGATCTTAGTAAGAAGGTAAGACTTCTTAAGGATTTTTGCTCTAGAATGGGTATGACTCTTAATACATAGGCAATCACAGCCAGCCACAATGGGCATTCACAACAACAAGCCAATCAGGCAATGACTCAGGTTCGAAGGCTCTGATACCAATTTAGGAAAACAATAGACAAAAGGAAGTGCAAAGCACAAAGGCTCACACATGAACACAGATAAGAGGAGGAGAAACTCTCAACTCTACTTAATTGTATTAATAAATAATGCTTACATATATAGAAAACCAAAACTAAATCTAGATCCATGAATAATGGATCAGATCCTATAAAGGATGAACAAACAAACCACTCATTCTACATATAGAAAATATCTATAACAAACATTTTTCCATTATCTCTAACACCTAGAGCCTAAGATTTAGCAAAATTTTGTTTACAAATTCTGCATGGATATATTAAATTGGGATCTTGGTGTTCACCTGATTCTGACTGCCATGTCCGTTGTCTCTTATCTGCATAAGACATTATGGTTGTTAGTGAAATAACCAGAATGAAATTGTAATCTAGATTTAAAAATACAAGATGAATAATTTTGCAATTTTATACTAAAACCCAATTGGCAATAATTTCGTACTTTGGGTTTTATGTAAATAAAACATACTATTCGGCGAGATCCTTAGGAAAGCACAAGTAATTACCAGAATAAGAAAAAATTGGTAGGGGTTTAGTGGAATATGGGAGCATACTATAACGATTAAATAAATTTGAATTTAAAGTTGTTGTGAAACAAAATTTAGACTTTATAGTAAAATAGGAAAGTTTAAGCAGGTTAAGGAAAATGTAAAATTCTTTGGGTGATTTTTTAATAAAATAAGTTGAAATGAACAAAACACCAATAGTAAAGTTAAGCAGGTTTATAAAATGTAAAATTCTTTGTGTAAATTTACAATAAAATAAAGTTGAAATGAACAAACTACAATATAATTTGAAAAAAAATTATCATTAAAGCAAACGTTTAGAAAATGATTCAAAATTATAATTTGTTTTGTTGACTAATATAATATTATATAAGAAACTAAATTTAAATTAGAAAAAATCTACATATTTTTAAAGTAACAAGCAAGATCCATCGATAAGCTAGAAGGTTGTTTAGAGGAAGCAGGTTGTGATCTTAGCTGGAATAGTCATCATCCTTATTCTGTATGGTGACGATATTCTTCTTTCGGCAAGGTGTCCATCTGATCTTAATAAGAAGATAAGACTTCTTAAGGATTTTTGCTCCACCATGGGTATGACTCTTAATACTGAAAAAACAAAAGTTATGATTATCAAATCCAAGAAGGACACTTATGCTAATTTTGTGTATGACAATAACAAGTTGGAGTAAGTGTCTTCTTGCAAATACTTAGGAATTTATATTCATCACAAGCTCAACTAGAACTATAGCATTGATAAAAGGATTAATGGAGGGTGGAAACCTTATTTTGGTCTCGAAAATAATTGTAAAGCAACAAACTTTGTGATGTGGGATAAAAAGAAACTCCTCTTTGAAACTTTAGTCACTCCTTTTATCTTGTATGGGTGTGATGTTTGGGGTTGCAGCATCTCTAGAGAATCCTATAGAAAGATTGAGAAAATCCATAAGCGTTTCATAACGTATAACCTAAAAGATTAAAAGAAATACAACCTACCCTATTCTCCTTATAGAATTGGGTATTTCCCTATCGAGATCCTAGCTATGACTAGGCTCCTGTTATACAAGCACAAAATCAATAACATGGGAGACCATAGACTTCCTAATCTAGCTTTAAATTCGAGCGAAAACCACCTAAGGCTCAAGCGCGGTTGGTATCAAGATGCAAGGGCCTGGTTAAACCTTTGGGAGATCGACGAAACTGATGCACTGCAAAATATTAATAACATTAAAAATATTGTTACTTCTAAGCTTAAAGAGAAAATGTGGTGTGAGAAAGATTTAGAGGCTAAAAGAAAATTAAGATGTTATAAGGAGGTCATCAACCTTACTCTAGAAGATCAAAAGTATCTCTTTGTTTTAACTAGTTCAAAGAAAAAAACTAATATAGCCAAGATAAGAATGAACTCTCATGAGCTCCATAGTGAAATAGGTCATTGGGCGGTTCCTAAAACACCATGGGTGGAAAGGATCTACTATCTCTGTAGGAATATTAACATTGAGGATGAAAAACATTTAGATTATTTAGCCTAACTTAGGAACCTTAATTAATTAATTGGGTCCACTAGTACCATTGGGTCCACTTGGCCCAATGGGGCCACATGTACCAGTTACTAGAGTGTGGGGAACACTGCTAGAGGTCAACTTCCACTTACTGCATCTGCATGCATCAATTTGGGTGCCTCCTAGACCAATCCCTACATTTTAGAAGCCACTAGGAGTCCCAGTACCAACCTCCATCAGTTAGTTGGATTTGGAACTAGTCAACCTTAGTTAGCTTCCAGTTACTTTCAGTTAGATCAAAATCAGTTAGCTAGTGCTAGTTATGCATGGCTAATGCATGGTTGCATGTGGAGTAAGCACCTTTTCCCACCTACCACCCCAGTAACACTAAGTTAACTAGTTATTACAGATTGTATGAGTTGGTTAGACATTTGGGAGTTGATCTATTGGACTCCGATATTGATTGAGACTCTATGAGTTAGCTATTCAGTTATGTACAGTCAGATCCATTTGGTAGATTTGAATTGCTCTCTAATGCATTTGAATTCTTCCATTATGTAAACTATTGTAACATCATATTTAATTAATGACAATGATACTGTAAATTCCTAAGCTAGACTCATATGTTTCCTGTGTGGTTTGTTTTGATCATTTTGTATCTTCATTCTCCTTTTACTACAATCATAATTCATAACTAATTGGTTGAAGATATATATGGAACTTCAATTCTAATATGGTATCAGAGCCATCTCAGGCGGGCTTCATGTTTGTTTCTCTCCATTTAACATCAAAAGCAGTTGGGTTTCCACAGAAGTCCCCTATGATGATTTGTTTCCTCTGAATCTATTCAGAGTAGTGGAGAGGGCATGATGGAACCTCAAAATATGTTCATGTCAAGAGGAAAATAATGATTCTAACATAGTTCGAATGTTTTAATGTTATGCAGTGAAAATATATAGGTGCTACATAGCTTGTGTGAATTTTTGTGATCTTTTAGCCAGATAATTATGGATTCTCAATCTCCTATACCACGGATCCTTACAACTTCCAATTATCTTGATTGGAGGATTGATATGTAGCTGGCCTTGTGCAAGCATGGGTACCTCAGGATAATACTTGGAAGGGAGGCTGAGCCCCATCAGCTAGTTGAAAATAACAAGTTTCTGAACCATTGTGATGAAGCTTTCGATTATCTATGCACTCACATATCCAAAGATCTCCTCTTCCACCTTGAAGGTTTGAGGACACCCATAGAATATTGGGAAAATCTTGAGAAATTGTTTGTAAAACAAGATGAGCCTCAAGGATACCTTCTAGAGAATGAGTTGGTAGCCTTACATCCCAGCAATTTCGAGACTATTGAGCAATTCTTTACTAAATTCAAGTCTCTTGCACTTCAATGCAGACAATACATAATAGAAATAAAGGATGAGAAAAATGTCCTCTCCATACTCAGGAAACTCGGTTCTGATTATTCTGTATTTGTTTCTATATTTAATTCCAAGAGGGAAAGCTTCCCCAGTTGGAAAATTCCTTCACTTGATTCCTTTTCCAAGTCCTTAATAAAGGAGCAAGAAAAGTTTACTCAAATGGGAGTCATCAAGACCTCCAAAGATTAGGCTCTCCTAGTTACTGACTCTATCAAAGCACAAGCCAAAGGGAAATCAAAGAAGAAGGATCCCAAAGCAGCTGATTCGAAGCCTAAACAAAATCAACAAACTTCTGAAGGAGCCTCCAGCTCTAAGGAAAAAAAGAAGTTTGAAAAGAAGTTGTGTCCCTATTGTGAAAAGGGTTACCATATTGAAGATCGTTGTATGAATAAGCAGATTGATCTAATGTCAGCTCTTCTCAGGCAGCATAACATTGCTCTCCCACAAGGAGAAAAGAATCTTGATGAAGAACCACAGACAGAATGCGATGAAAGGTGCCATGCTTTGAAATCTATCCTTACATAGTATACAACATACATAATTGATTATGGAGATTCCAACCACATGGTTACTTCCAAATAACTCTTCTATGCCCTCACACTATCAAAGGGGCCTAACATTCACATGGGAGATGATTCCCAGATTCCAGCAAAACGAAAGGGCTCAGTCAGAGTGAAGCATGGTGAGTTCAAAAATGTCCTTTATGTGCCCTCACTTGCTGCTAACCTGTCTTCTATTTATCAGATTAATCATACAGGATCTCCTAGGAGACTGACATTCGATTCAGAAATAGTTGAGATTACAGAAAAATCCACTAGACAACTTATAGCGAAATGTATTGCAAATCACTCTACCAGAGCTTATGAGTTCTCACATTTCTTACCTGTCTCTCCTCCTACAGCTTTATTGTCTCATGCTAACAACACCAACAAGATTTTGCATGAGATATTTGGCCATCTCAATTTCAAATATCTGCAACAACTCCACAATGATAAAATGGTTGAAGGTTTTCCCTCCATCTAAACTTTTAATGGAGTATGTATTGGTTGCTTGGTAGGTAAGCATCCAGAAAAGAAGTATGATGTTGGGAAGGAACATAGAGTTGCCTCTATACTTGATTTGATACATAGTGATGTAGTTGGACCTATTCCCACAAACTCCATTAATGGTTGCAAGTACTTCCTCACCTTTATTGACAATTGTTTTAGGTACTGCAGGATCTACTTCATGAAACAAAAATCAGAATTTTTTTATTCTTTTCAAGTTTTTAAGGCTATGGTTGAAAATAGTTTCAATAATAAGATCAAGTCAACAAGATCTGATAAAGGAGGATAATACATCAAAGGATATTTCCATAGTTTCTATTAATCAGAGGGGATTCGAATGGAACACTCAGTTCCATACACACCATAGCAGAATGGTGTGGCTGAGAGGAAGAATAGATCACTGAAAAAGATGGCAACATGCCTTCTCCATGCAAACCATCTACCTCCTTCTCTTTGGGCTGATGTAGTAAACTGTGCTTCGTATTTTCAGAATAGAGTTCCCCACAAGTCAAAGGTTGGGGCCACTCCATTCGAAGCACTACATGGGCATAATCCCAATGTCTCTCATGTGATATTTTTTGGTTCCAAAGCTTGGTCTAGAATACCACTTGACAAGAGGAAGGCCTTCCAAGCCCAAAGTAGTGAATGCATTCTACTAGGATATGCAGAGGATGAAAAATATTACAAACTGATGGAGGTTGCAATGAGAAGATGCTTCATTGAAAGGAGTGTCTAGTTTGAATAAGATCAGTTGTATGACACACCTCCAACAGCACAGGAAGGTATAACTATTTCTCCACCTATTTTTGATGATGATGATGTGCTATAGGTTTCAAATTTAGATGAATAAGATCACATTCAACATGATCCTGTTATTGAGACTGAATCTCAAGAGATTGTACATCCATATTCAGTATCCATTCCTAATCAGAAGCCTAAGCCCAAATGGGATCAAAAGCTCCTTAATGCAGCTTAAAGTGGTGTTGGAAATCTAGAAGAGAGAAGAATAACAAGGTCCCAGTATCAAAATAGACATGTTGCACTATCTCTCTCAGATTCGCTCCCTACAGAGTGGTGCAGCAAAGATCCAGGTCGGTGCTACTTGATTATGGTGAATGATCAGCTACATGGCCCATAGAAGCAGAAACTTGATCATTCCCTACCTTCACCATCTAGAAGAGACAAATAGAGTCATCAGTTCAGAAGTACATTGAGAGCTTCACTCATGGATCATGTTGTTGCATAGAGCTGCAAATTTGAAGCAGTGTTTTTTCTCAAGTTATTTTTCTAAGGAGGAAGCTTCTTTCTTCTAAATATAGCTTGTAGTTTTCTATTTCTACTTATTTTGAGGGGGCGAGGGGGTTCCCATGAGGTTTTCCCCTGTTTGCTCGATTGTATTAAGCAACAATTTTTTACTGTCTTTTTAGATTGTATTTGGGTGACATATGGTCTTGTTACTAGGGCCCACAGTTGTCCAAGTTAGGATTCAGGGGGGGTGTTAGGATTATTAATTATCCCTTGACCATACCTTCTATTTAGATTATTTTTCCTAACTTAGGAACCTTAATTAATTAATTGGGTCCACTAGTGCAATCGGGTCCACTTGGCCCAATGGGGCCACATGTACTAGCTACTAGAGTTTGGGAACACTGCTAGAGGTTAACTTCGACTTACTTCATGTGCATGCATCAGTTTTGGCACCTCCTAGACCAATCCCTACATTTTAGGAGCCACTGGGAGTCCCAAAACCAACCTTCATTAGTTAGTTGGAGTTGGAATTGGTTAGTCTTACTTAGCTTCTAGTTACTTTCAGTTAGATAGAGCTAGTTATGCATGGCTAATGCATGGCTACATGTGGAGTAGGCTCCTTTTCCCACATACCACCTTAGTTACACTAAGTTAACTAGTTATTACTAATTGTATTAGTTGGTTAGGAATTTGGGAGTTGATCTATTGGACTCCGATATTGATTGAGACACCATGAGTTAGATAGTCAGTTAGGTATATCCAAATCCAGTTGGTAAATTCGAATTTCTCTCTAATGCATTTGAATTCTTACATTATGTAAACTATTATAACATCGGATTTAATTAATGACAATGATACTGTAAATTCATGGGCTACCTGTGTGGTTTGTTTTGAACCACTTATACTATGAAATGAGAACTTGACACAATTCTCGTTTGTCTCTCTCCTAATTTTAGTAGCTATTATTACCTCCATTTCAAAAAGGGTTGATACCAATATCACATATTTTCATTTAGAGGCATTTTTTTGGGCCTTTGTATCATCTTTGTCGTAAAATATTTTTTATTTCTATTTTCAAGTGTGTTTTTTAGAAATTTAACAAAACAACATACATTTAGAAGCAAGTTATAATGAAAACCATATATATTTTGCAAAATTTTCTTTAAACTGAGAGATTTTTATGGACAAAATAAGACATTTTTATTGACAAAATTGTAAAAAATTTGAGAAAATAAAGACATTTAAAACTTTTTTCAATGGATTTTCAAAGTTTTTTGCATAAAAATGATGTTATTTCATAGTATTTTCCAAAAAGTGACTATTCACATAAATTCAAGAAAAAACTATTCCATATATTTGTAAATAACATTACATATGTTAGAGGTTTTCTTTTTCTCACTCGGTTTTCACATAATATGGTAGAAATTTTAGATTAATTAGTGAAAAGGTATATAATATTATAGTTGTTAAACTTGCACAATATTGGTTCCCTTTGGGTATTTGAGGATGTTGAATCCATTTTTGGATTCAAAAAACTGATTTGGACACTTCATAATTCAGATTTGAAAAAACAACAAAACCCAATTCCAATTAAAACTTCACCAAAAAGTCAAAAACCTCTAACAAATAGCCGAAACTATAGAAAGTGGTGGGTATAGGTCAAGTAAAATTGATAAATAAGTTTCACTTGCATATCTATTCTATGGTAATTCTAGTAAATACTATGAGCTTCTGAGTAAGCCCTCCTCCTCTAGTGGCCTAGTCCATGTAACTAAACTTAGCCTAAAGATAGACTCTCTTAGTCCACTTAGGAATTTACGGCATTTGACGAAGAGGCCGTAGAAGAATTAATTCACACTTAGATAATGTTTTGGCCAAACTCTTCTTATTAGTTTGTAGCTTTTTTCGAAGTGGGGCATCGGATGTGAAATTGTCCCATATTGTGTAGGTGTTGTTGTGTCGTAATAGTTGGAGTGTTTTTTTTATATCTATCCTTCCTTTTGTGTTGTTGTCCTGCCTTGTTTGTTTATAAGTACATTTTTAATAGTGATACATAGTTCTAAGAATATGGAATCATCACTTAATCCTGCAATTGATCGTATCTAAAGTTGTAATCATTTTCCAATTTCTATCACATACTTCAGGTATAAAGGAAAATAAAATTGAGGTTTCTTTCTATGTCAAAAACTTCATACTATTTATACAAATGTTTTTTAAATATCTATCAGATGATCTCCAAGCCTTACACAATATGCTCCCGGTTCAGGCCTTCCAACGATACGTGGTCTTTCAATAGATAGGCAGTGACGGACGATGTGAAGGATTCATGATAGTCTTTGAAAATGAAGACCTAGTTTGATCGTTCTCTCTTTCACACAAATATATTTTACACCAGGTTGTAAGCTTTGAAAAGGAAGACCTAGTTTGAAGACACTGGATATGTGTACAACTTCATTCTCAAAAGCATGTATGGAAATCTGGTAACTATTTTATCAACTATGTACTATTTTTTTCAAAAAAACCCTTCCTATTTTATTTCATAGATAATAAACTCTCCCTTATTTGAGAAGATGCAAAGAATTCAAGGCTCCAAAAACTCCCCAAACAAAAAGAATATAAATACTTCTTACCAATTAAACTAACCTTAAAACTAAGCTCTACCCAAATCTAACATCTAACCTATCTAACATCTACCCGATACCAATCAAATCTAAGAGAAGATGATAAACCATACCTTTTGGATTTACTTATTTCACTCCTCATTATTTGTATAGAAAAGCAATGGATTAACCAATTTATTTTTTCGACATACTCCTGCTCTCCACCTGGGTGGGGTATGACTCGACCCATTTTCAAAAAGATTTTATCTATTCGAAATGCTTTAGCTCGACTGCCTCTCGATCCATACGTCTTAGAAAATGATGAATTCTATTCTCGACTGAACTTTGAAGTGTGATTTTTCTTTTCTTTGTATTTCTATTGCAGGTGATATGGGGAGGAGTGTGGAAAATCGGAGGCGATATATAAAAAGACTTAAACCTTTTACCATCCTCAATTAAGGGCCGCTTACCAACAGTATGTAACATACGAGATGTTTATTTTTACAACTGTTTCTACCATTTTAGAAATTTGTTTTGTGATATAATTTTTCCTTTATGATTATCAGGTTGAATCGGTTCGCCAGACGATATATGAATTAGAAAACATTATGATGGCTGGCTGGTACGACATCTATTGTGGAGAGACTAGATGTGGGCTTCATGCTACAAAGATATCAAGAGGGGAAATTGTGACAATGAGATTGGTTATGACAGAAACGAAGAAGGGAGCAGAGCTACGCTCCCTGGGTGACAAAGGGTCGCCCTTCACGAGCGGCACGAGTCTGAGAATCATGTTGCTTGTGAAGGGCGGCCCTTTATCACCCAAGGAGTGGAGCTCAACTCCCCGAGGTTATACATATCAAAGAAAAATATGTTAACTAGACTGTATGGAAAACTCATCACTAGATAGTATGGAAAGTTAGCATAGGAGCATGCCATCACATGTTCTGGATTTGTAGTGAAGGATTCATGGTGTCGATGAATTGAATGGATATTATCTCACGAATCTCATTTGTCTTCCAACAATATTCAGTTTCTAGGACATTGAGACTACCACCGACGAATTCAGCAAAGAGATTGGAAGAGGGGAATTCAGAAAGGTATACTAAGAAATTTTAACAGATGGTATTAAGGTGGAATTCAAATGTCTACTCGATCAGCTGTATCAGAAATGGAAAATGGGAGGAGGGAGCGAAGCTCCACTCCGTAGGTGACAAAGTGATCCGTCGGACCTCAACTTGTGTGCATTAAAAGTTTTTTTTAAAAGAATGCGTTCAGCAGGTTAATTAATGGAACAACATTAATAGAAATTAAATACTGAAAACAGATGGAAAACAAACTGATAAAACATATATAAAGAAGCACAGAATCAGAGTGTCACAAACAGAAGTTGATAACGGAGTTCACCCCCTCCACTGGGCTACGTCTCTGGGTCCCCTCCAATGGGCACTGATCCAATTAATCTTTTTAAAATGGTACAAAATGGGTCTGGAAACAACTTCAGCAACTTTAAACAGAATGCTATACAAAATATTTAAGACCTTTCTCTCGAAATTACAATCAGCATTCAAAGATAAAGAAAGCTAAAATGTAACAGAGAATGTCGACTTCTACACCACAGCATCTGGACACTTCGCAGCAAAAATGATCTCTAAGCTTCTCATAACAGAGAAACGATACTCTGCACTCCAAAAAAATCCGTCGCTTTCTCGGTGGCCAGACTCCTCTATTTAAGAGTTTAGCAGGAGGGATAAGTAACCGATTCCATCATCTCAGCTGTTATCTTTTTTATTATTGTTACAACCATACGCTAAGCTGAACCATTCAATTCGGCCAAGTCACTGCACAAGCATTATGTTACCACGACGTTCCATATCCCCAAAACATTGCAACTAACTCCACGCACATGTTGACTCACAACATGTTGCAATGACCATTACGCACATATGTGGCACCATACCATAGCGTCACACGTAACGTAACTGTTTGATGTCACCACTAACTTCGCGATGTCGGAGCAAGTGCGATAAGTATGTCGCAGCTAAGTCTGTCACAACAAGTGATAAATCTGTCGTAGCTAAGTCTGTCACAACAGTGTGATAAGTCTGTCGCAGCTAATTCTGTCGTAGCTAAGTCTGTCACAGCTAAGTCCGTCACAGTAGTGTGGTAGGTTTGTCACAGCTAATTCTTTCGCAGCTAAGTCTGTCGCAACCAAGTCTGTCACAGCAGTGTGGTAAGTATGTCATAGCTAAGTCTGTCACAGTAGTGTGATAAGTCTGTCGCAGCTAAGTTTGTCACAGCAGTGTGATAAGTCTGTCACAGCTAAGTCTATCACAGCAGTGTGATAAGTCTGTCACAACTAAGTCTGTCACAGCAGTGTGATAAGTCTGTCGCAGCTATATATATGAGTTAAAACATATGTTATGTTCTTTGAACCATATATTAAATACCATTGTACCATATAGGATCAGTGTAATTTGAAGATGAATAATCCACCGGATCATTCCTCCCCATTGGAGAGCTTTTGGACCACCAAAATCCTGAATCATTCTGCAAGTAAGTGAGGGTACAACTCCCTCACTCTTCCAATCTCCATCCATCTTGCTTTGCTGGGATGCATGCCTTTAAGCCCCACTCGAAGGTACTCAGCATTCCCCCTCCGTGAATTCATTACATTTCTGTCAAGAATGACATCATCCTGCAACTTATTCATATATTCAGGTGCCATATCATCAACTAAAGGAATCTGCATGATAATCTCCTCATCCATGATCATAGGAGGCTCATACAATTTAAGATTCTCAACATTGAGAACTAAATAAATTTGCATGTATGGAGGTAAATTCAAGCGAAAAGCATTAGTACCGATCTTTTCCAAGATCTCAAAAGGACCATACCTGATAGGCTTAAGCTTTTTACCTTCACCTTTCATTCTTTCTTTGGTGATATGTAACCAAACTCTGTCACTAACCTGAAATTGATGATCAACTCGATGCTTGTCATGCCTGGCTTTGTACTTTGCCTCGCTCTTCTCCAATTGTTCTTGAACTGCCTACTGTACTGCTTGGATTCTCTGAATGAACCTTAGTGCTTTATCTGCATCATGGTGTCCATCCACTGCATCTTTTCCAAAAGAGAAGTCCATCGGTGTTTTTGGAAAATAACCAAAACAAGTTTCAAAAGGAGATTTTTTTGTGGAAGAATGAACTGCATGATTGTAGGCATGTTGTATATACTGCAACTGCTCATCCCAAAGTTTAGGATGTTTACTACAATATCCTCTGAGCAGCTGAACCACTGTCCTATTTACTACCTCTGTTTTCCCATCAGTCTATGGATGAAAAGTTGTACTTTTCTTCATTTTAGTGTCCATAAGCTCCCATAAAGTCGACCAGAATCCTCCCAAGAACCGGGAATCTCGATCAGATACAATAGACATGGGTAGCCCAAAATGTACCCAAACATTCTGAAAGAATAGGTGAGCTGTTTGTTCAGCAGTGATCTGTTTGTTACATGGCATTAAGATACACATTTTGCTGAATCTATCCACAACAACATATAGATAATCATGCCCTTTTCTAGACATAGGTATTCCTCCTACAAAGTCCATAGAAATGCTTTCCCATGGACGAGAAGAAACTAGAAGAGGTGTGTACAAACCCAATTTCCTATTGCTAGGCTTACTCGTTGCACACATAACACAACCTCTTATGTATTTAGCAACAGTTTCTTGCATTTGAGGCCAATAACAATGATTCTGCAATACAGATAATGTTTTACTTACTCCAAAATGTCCTGCAATCAATGAACTATGTGCCTCTCGGATCACATGCACTCTTTCTTTCTCTGGAATACAGAGTTTACCAAGATGATACAAGAGTTGATTATGCACATAATATTTTTCTTTTTGTTTACCATGTGTTAGTGATGCATATAATTTCTTAAAATCTTTATCTTCTGCATACTGTTCAATATAACTTTCATGTGTTAATGAACTATTTTGAAGAATGATGGAAGCATTCGTAGGAGGCCTTGATAACATGTCTGCTACTTTATTGTGAATTTCCTTCTTGTATTTAATTACGAGATGAAACTGTTGTAAGAATCCCATCCATCTTAAATGCCTACTTTGTTGTATTTTAGTTTGAGATTGTAAATATTGAAGTGGCTGATGATCAGTATGTATGACTGTTTATTTTCCCATAATATAATGTTTCCACTTCTTCACACTCTATACTAAAGCATACAACTCTTTGTCATAAGTCGGATAGTTACTTACCACAGTAGAGAACGTTTCTGAATGGTAACAGATTGGCTTCCTCCCTTGCATCAAAACGGCTCCCATGGAAAACCCGCTAGCATCGGTTTCGGTCTCAAATGGTCGCTACAAATATGGCAACGTCAGAACTGGGGCTGTGCTGATCCTTTTCTTCAAAGTGTCGAAGGATCTTTGATGCTTGCCTCCCCACTGGAAAATTTCTTTAATGCTTGTCAACACATGTAATGGAGCAGCAATGAAAGAAAACCCAGAAATGAATTTTCTCCAATACTGAACCGCACCCAGAAATCTTCTAATTTCAGTAACGGTGTTAGGCCGTGGCCAATTTACAATGAAAGCAACCTTGGCTGGGTCCACTCGCAGGTGGCCTCCACCAATAATATGGCCCAAATATACTAAAGAAGTTTTAGCAAACTCACATTTAGACATTTTTATATAAAGCTTCTCCTTCTTCAGTATATCTAAAACTTTCTTCACATGTACAATATGCTCTTCCCAAGTTTTTCTAAACACAAGGATATCATCCAAATATACAATTACAAAATCATCAATGAATGGTCAAAATACATCATTCATGACCCGCATGAAAGTAGCAGGAGCGTTACATAGCCCAAAAGGCATTACAAGCCATTCATACAAACCCTGTTTTGTTTTAAACGCTGTTTTCCAGGCATCATTTTCAGCAACACGAATTTGATGATACCCACTACGCAGATCCAATTTTGTAAAATAAATTGCATGTTTCAACTGATCAAGCAAATCATCAATGCGAGGAAGAGGATACCTGTTTTTAATGGTGATTTTGTTAAGGGCCCTGTAGTCGATACACATCCTCCACGACCCATCCTTCTTTGGAACCAAGACTATAGGAGAACCGCAAGGAGAAGTGCTGGGCCGGATGACCCCCTTCTCAATCAGCTCCTGAACCTGCTTCTCAATTTCCTCATTCTGCATTACAGACATCCAGTACATGGCTATGTTCGGGAGTGGCACATCCTGCTACAAATGTATCTCATGCTAAATCTCTCTTTTCGGTGGTAACCCCTTTGGATCTTGAAACAAATCATCATACTCAGAAATAATTTCAATCAGTTCAGATTTCTGTTTAGGATCACATCCTTCAAAATATTTAGAGATCTCATCATTCTTTACCTTAACCATCATTAACACTAAATTCTTACTAGCATTGTTGGGGCGCATACTCCATGTTGGGTAACTCCGCGGTTAATTAGAAAATTTGTGAGTGGAGCTATGGGCCAAAATAGTCTTAGGGGTGTCAGGGTAAGTCAAAACCCTCTTTTTTGTAATAAACCCGTGGGTTAAATCCAGGGTTTAGGGTTTTTGGGTGCCCATGGTTTAAGACCATGGTTTTGTAAAAATGCGCAGTATAAATAAGCGCCGCTGTAAAGAAGAAAGGTTAGGATTTTTGATGTAAAGAAAGATAAGGCGAAGTAAGGTTGGTTTTTGTAAGGAAAGGATAAGTCCCAGCTGGGTGCGTGGAAGACCTCTGCAGCTGTGTGCGCAGAGGGTTTTTGTAAGAAAAGGAAGAAATATCTGCAGCTGTGTGCGCAGAAGCCTGCTGCTGTGTGCGCGGCTGTGAAGGACTGAAGGGATCTGCAGCTGAGTGCGCAGATCAACTGTGATTTTGAGGAAAGAGGAATAAAACGCAGTTTGTGGACATAGCCCCTACACTGGGGGTGAACCACGTTATATTTGGTGTCGTGGTTTTATTGTGTTGTTTCTGCTTCTGTTATTTTCCTGCATTAAACTGAATACATCTGATAACATAAGATCACTACTAGTAATAAGCTTCGCTGTGAATTCCCCGTAGTGGGTTATGCAAGTTTAGTTTGTTTATTGTGCTGCGAAGTCATATATGAATGAATGATAAATCTACAAGTGTTGATTAGTAATTGCTTTTAAAGGCTAAGGTACAGTAATACCCCTCTCTGCATGCAGAAACCTGATTCTGCGGCACCCCATTGCTGTTTCGGGTGAGACTGCAACCTGCGCGCAGGTTGTTGGCAAAAGGGCCAACACGGTGGGTCTTTTGTTGGTGCAACGCATAAGAATTAACTCGGGTCTGCCCTATTGCCCAACAAATTGGTTCCGTTGCCGGTTGAACTCAGTACCTGCTCAAGAGGGGTTTACCTTGTACCACAAGGGCTATGTTCTGGAGGCCCTCTGTGAAGGACATGAGTGATTGGTTTGCTGAGATCTATTTGCAATTTGCGCAGCAAGAGAATACGAATCCGTGTCGAAGCGCAAGTGACTTTTTACAACGGTATGTTTTTTGTGATACTTATGAAATTTTCTTTGGTCGTTTCCACATAGAGTTGCACCAGCGGTTGTCTAGGTTAACAGAGAGGAGGACGAACTTTCAAGCTCGACAGATTCCTGCGTGGACCCCCGCAAAGGTCAACCTTGTGCAACAGGTGAACAACGAGGTATCACACACTGTCGATTTCTGGACGACGCGCACATTGGAGGCCTTTGTGACAGAGTTTTCCATTGACACAAGCACTTCTTTCAGCGAAGCTGAACGGCAGTTTTTCAAAGGTCCCCGTGGTAAGTTTTTGAATTTATTAGGCTTAAGGATTAAAATACTATTGGCCGAAAAGGGTATATTGCTGTTTGAATCCGACTATTAGTTTAGTAGTACTAACATATCTTTGCAAGTGACACTCTCTTTGACGAGCAAAGCGGGTTGCTGCGAAACGGAAAAAGGTATAAGCAATATTTTAACCCCTCTTCCTTAAGCTAGGTTACCACGTCCACCCCTGTAAACCCTGAAGAGTCAGATTCCGAAGACAACCCTTCGGTTGGAAACCCTCTGGTCACCCCACAACGCCGCTCCGCTACCCCTGACATTCCATCGCAGTCTGAGAATCAACCAGGCCCGAGTATTCCGGCCATAGGCCAGTCTGCCCCCGCAAATCCCCCCCCCCCTCCACCGCCTGTCCCCCTCCCAAACCCTCCCGAAACTCCATGGCCCACCTCGTTGATGACATTAAACTCCCCATCTTTAAAGGCACGGGATCCGAAGACCCAGAACAGTTCTGGTTTCTCTGCGAAGCGGTATGGACCACGAAAAAAATTACAGATCCAGATGTGCGCGCTGCGCAGCTCATTACATCTTTTCGGGACTGGGCTCTGACATGGTTCATGAAATTTTCCAGCACTCAAAGCCCTACTTTAGGCGAGATCAAGGCGGACATAATCAAAGAATTTAAGAAACCTAAATCAGAGTCGCAGAGCATCACTGAACTCAAGGAGATTCAACAGCGGCGCGACGAATCAGTCTAGGACTTTGATCAGAGATTCAAAGTTCTACTGGACCAAGTCAGCTTCACCATTAGTCCTGCGCAGCACAAGGAATGGTTTATTGCAGCATTGTTACCACATATCCGAACTCCACTCATGCAACAGAAAGTTGCTGACCAGCAAGAGGCTCTGGAAATCGCAATGAAACTAGAGACTGCCCCTGTCGGAGATGACTCTGGGATTGCTCAAATCCAAGCGTAGTTAGCTGCGATGGCCTTGGAACTCCGCGAGATGAAAAAGGGAAAATTCAATCGCGAAGCGGTTTGGTGTACGCAATGTCGGACCGAAGGACATGACAAGGAACGGTGCCCTCTGATAGACAAGTACCTGCAGACCGGTGCGCCGAACCCCTTTCCACCACATGTTCTCTATTGTGAGCTTTGCAGAATGACAGGTCAACACCGACCTGAGAATTGTTATCTGCTGCACAGGTATGGGCAGGGACCTAAGAAATCCTACTGTAAATTTTGCAAATCTGTAGGTCATAATGAAGAGGAGTGCCGCACCTATGATGCCTACCGGGTGCACACTGAAGGCCCACATAACGACAGCTATGGCTACCACGGGGGTGCCTCTGGACGAGGTACCTCTGGAGGCCGTGGAGGCATGGCCGGGCGAGGCCGAAACCAAATTGTGTGTTACAATTGTAACCAAGCCGGGCATTTGGATCGCGACTGTCGGAACCCCACTACGACGTGTCGGTATTGCCGCGCCATAGATCATGTGATTGAGCAGTGCCCCCAGTTGATCGCTAAGATTCAGGCACGACAGACTACACCTACTCAGAGCCTCCAGATGATTTCTGTGGAGCCCTGCCCTGTGGCAACCATTAATGTCGTTACAAGAAGTGGACTCATGACACATATCCAAGAAACACCAAACCGCCCTGTCGAAGCTCTAGTTCGTAAGGTTCCTGAAAAAATTCCTGCATTTGATATCCTCAGAGAGAAAGAGACATTCATGGCGGCCAAGAAAGATTTTGCTGGCCCTAGCCCACCCAGCGCGCCTGTGCAGCCTCAGTCGCCGCCCTGCGATGCATCGATGGATAAAGTAAGTATACTATCTACCTTTTTGCACAGTTGCCTCAAACTTTTAAGAAATCAAGCTGCTCTGGATGAGCTGCAGAACGTCATCGCTTCCTGCGAGTCTTTGCAAAGTTGTGGTCAGGACAAAACTGTTCATCGAGTCAGCAGGACCGGTAGGGAAATGCGATTGAATGCTCAGATCGGGGCATATGATATGACCAATGTTATTCTGGACTTGGGGTCCGATGTCAATGTTTTAACCAAACAAACCTGGGAACAAATGGGGAAACCTACCCTTGCCTGGTCTCCTATACAGTTGAGGCTGGCCAACCAGCAAAAGATTGTACCCTTAGGAAGATTCCTGGATCTCCAAATAGATATTGACGGAGTCAGTACCTTCGCAGACTTCGAAGTAATTGAGATCATTGATGACAACAAACCTTACCCGGCCCTGTTAGGAATTGAATGGGCAATGGAAAATGCTGCAGTAATCAACATAAAAAAGAGACAGATGGTCTTCGAAGGGAAAGACTTCAGGGTCATCCTGCCCCTGGATCCTTCACAAGGGGAACGGTATACTGAGCCACTCCACCATAACGATCAGGCTGATGTGGAACCTATATCTACTATCACGGCGCAGGACGAAGGTTACGCGGATCCCCCGGGCGCAGGATGGGAGTCTGGTAGCTCCTGTATGACGGACTCTGAAGAGGAACTAGAAAATTGGCAACACCTATTGTCTGAGCACCATCAGGGCAGCAATGCCTGCCTTACCAGGTCTCTCAGATGGGTCGACTCACAAACCCGACATATACCTATGTATGATGGTTCGATAGATCCTGAATCGTTTATCGCACAATTCTCGGCTCAGATACCTGACCTACAAATAATGGAAGCCCTAGAGTCAGCATTCAGAGCCACCGCAGTCAGATGGTGGACGAGCCATAAGAAGCAGATCCCTACCTGGGAAGTATGTCAGAAGCTCCTTCACCTACAGTTCTCGGACCAGTTGGCCATGGTACGAAGTAAGTTTGACGGAAAAACTTGCCCCCAGGACCACCTAAGCAAATTCTACGAGGCATGGAAGTATGTCCCTCAGGATGAGTGGGTACATAGATTTGTGCACACGCTGGGACCATTGGCGAAGAACTGGTACGCGGAGGCTGAACTTCGCCAAGATACTGTAAGTTGGGATTGTCTTGTTCATAGCTTTGTCAATACTTTTTCTACTAATGATGTCTGTCTATCTCTAGACGCAGCTATCAGGGTCATCAATACTAAGGTATTTAACGATCAAGAAGTGACTGAAATTCATCCTGATTGGGCCACGCAAGAATCCTTCGCAGTAGAATGTTATAATTTCACAGTCGACGAAGAAGGGGACCCGCACTGTCTTGATATTCCAGAGTCAGAAGGATATTGTGACGTGCATGGACCGGCAGTCGAAGTTCCCAAAGTGGCACAGCCCTTGAAGACGCGCACAGTTAACATTGGATCTGAGGCACAGCCTAATTTTGCTACCATTGGCGACTATTGGGATGACGAGATGGTAAGCAAGGTAACTCAACTGCTCCATGAATACCAAGATCTATTTCCGAAA
>LPNX011038375.1:32500-91668 GCA_001517045.1 Pseudotsuga menziesii | reverse complement strand
TTACTGGTCATAATGAGATTTTGGGAAAAATCCGGCGCTGTGTGGAGTAGATTCCCGGAACGTCGTCAGATTTGGTATCATGTCTACACCATGATGCCAAATTCAGCATTGAGATTTTATAAGGAGCTATCTTGACTCGTAATTTCTACCTGAAGCATATCCGTGACATATTCAGCCCGAACTATGTCGAACGACTGTAATGTTTAGACGCTAGTACGGGAAGTAAGGGACAGAGGTCTGCAGCACCTTCTAACTACACTGTTAACACAATCCTGCTTGGCTAAGTACATCGACAGGCAGGAGTTTGCTCTAAATTTGCAAAGACGGCCAAGAGTTTGCTCTAACGTAGAGCAACCAAGGGCGTGAGGCCTCGCAGAAAGACTCTGGGAAATCCCCCCAAGACGTCTTTTGGTGTAACAGAACCACGCCAGCTAGGCTCCTCCCGCGGTGGGACACGCAATTCCAGGGGACCCCAAAGTTGTGGATGGTCAAGTATCGGCCATCACAGAACAGGATGGTGTTGCAGGTGGTCGCGATGGCTTTCATCAGTAAAACTGCTGCAAAGGACAGAAGTATGCAGCCGGCAGCAGCATGGAGAGCTTCACCAAGTAGTACATTATGTCTCATCAGCGAAATTCTGCCACCAGAGAAGCTGAAGAGTGTCCCGGGACGGGCCACTAGTGAGTCTTAAGGGCCTGTTGGGGCGCATACTCCATGTTGGGTAACTCCGTGGTTAATTAGAAAATTTGTGAGCGGAGCTATGGGCCAAAATAGTCTTAGGGGTGTTAGGGTAAGTCAAAACCCTATTTTTTGTAATAAACCCGTGGGTTAAATCCAGGGTTTAGGGTTTTTGGGTGCCCATGGTTTAAGACCATGGTTTTGTAAAAATGCGCAGTATAAATAAGCGCCGCTGTAAAGAAGAAAGGTTAGGCTTTTTGATGTAAAGAAAGATAAGGCGAAGTAAGGTTGGTTTTTGTAAGGAAAGGATAATTCCCAGCTGTGTGCGTGGACGACCTCTGCAGCTGTGTACGTAGAGGGTTTTTGTAAGAAAAGGAAGAAAGATCTGCAGCTGTGTGCGCAGAAGCCTGCTGCTGTGTGCGCGGCTGTGAAGGACTGAAGGGATCTGCAGCTGAGTGCGTAGATCAACTGTGATTTTGAGGAAAGAGGAATAAAACGCAGTTTGTGGACGTAGCCCCTACACTGGGGGTGAACCACATTATATTTGGTGTCGTGGTTTTATTGTGTTGTTTCTGCTTCTGTTATTTTCCTGCATTAAACTGAATACATCTAATAACATAAGATCACTGCTAGTAATAAGCTTCGCTGTGAATTCCCCGTAGTGGGTTATGCAAGTTTAGTTTGTTTATTGTGCTGCGAAGTCATATATGAATGAATGATAAATCTACAAGTGTTGATTAGTAATTGCTTTTAAAGGCTAAGGTACAGTAATACCCCTCTCTGCATGCAGAAACCTGATTCTGCGGCACCCCATTGCTGTTTCGGGTGAGACTGCAACCTGCGCGCAGGTTGTTGCCGAAAGGGCCAACACGGTGGGTCTTTTGTTGGTGCGACGCATAAGAATTAACTCGGGTCTGCCCTATTTCCCAACAAGCATTTACCAGCCTCTTCATTTGTCCTGCAGAAACTATTGCTAGGTTTGTTCTTGTCTTATGTGCTCGTACAATATACTCTAAACCATCTTTAAAAAGATGATACTTATTCTTCTCTCTATAAAATACTGCTTTTCGGTCATACAAATATGGACTCCCAAGTACAATTCCACAAATGTCAAGTGGCACTACATCTAGTTCTACCTCATCTATGAACTTTTCAGTTTTTGCAAACTTCAATGCACATTTCTTTGAAACTTGTAACTGTGTATCGTTAGTAACCCAACCAAGAGGATAGGACTATTCATGAGGCACAGTAACTAAATGCAATTTCTTAACCACTTCTTCTGATATCATATTTACTTGCGAACCACTATCAAACAATGTATCAATATTTGTATGATTTGTAATGACACGAACATGAAACAGTGCACTCCTATCTTTATCATTTTTCTTAGCAGTAGATGGAAGATTTGTACTTGCACTAGAACCTGATTTTGCATCAATGGGAAGTGAGATAATTTTATTCTTACCCTGGATTCCGACAGCTGTAACCTTTGTTTCATCACCCGAGTCGGATCCTAAGTCTTGAATGACTGCTGCAGTAGCTTTTGCTTTGCCTTTATCCTTGTTTCCTCCAAACTTCTTTGGCCTTAACTCTGGATTAAGTTTCCAACACTTAGAGACATCATGTCCCTTCTGACAATGCGAACATGTAGGCTTTTCACCCTCTTTCTTAACAGTAGCCATCTTCTTTTTCCCCTTATCTTGACCTTTCGATTTGCTATCAAATTTAAATGATTTCTTCACAAAAGTATCATTAGCATGCTTACCCCTGGCTTCTAAAAGGGTAGCTTGAACACATACATCATCCAAATTACTGGGGTTAAACATCAACAAAGTATGTCTCAAATAAGAATGCATGCCACCAATGTACTTAAGAAGATTTTCCTGTGTATCTAATGCAACATTCAATGCAATAGCCCTCTTTCTGAATTCATGAGTATAATCTTGAATGCTTTGTCCTTTAGCTTGTCTAAAGATTTGCCAACCCATGGTTAATTGTTGAATATGGCCTAAAGGATAAAATTGCTTCCTTAATACTTCAATGAATTCATTCCAAACTGAAATAATTTTACCATTCTTTCGAAGATCTTGCTGAATCTTGCTCTCCCAGCAAGTAAGAGCCATTCCACTCATTCTCAAAGTGGCCAATTGAATCCAATGCCCTGCACCCTGCAATATACTTCAAGCTGCTTGATCCAATTTTCTAACTTTTCAGCATCTAAATCTCCATTATAAATTGGTAACTCAAACTTAACATCCAATTTGAAATAAGGCATATTATAATTTGCATTAGCATTATGTGAATGGGAAGCATGAGAAGAAGAGAAATTTTGAGTAGTATCAAGAGGATCACCATCACCTCCTACTCCTTTTCCCTTTTCTTCCTTCTTCACTTCTGCATATTTGGATGAAGATCCTTCTTCTTTCTTCTTCCTTTCTGCTCGCTCATCGAGTAGAATTTCCATCATGGCTTTCATGCTGATAAAAGCCTCTAAAAACTCATATTCAGAAATAACATGTTTTTCCCGTTTTGTATGTCCTTCTTCTTCCCCTCGTGGAGAAGACATGGTTCTTGAGAATGTTCTCCTTGAGCCAATCTCAGGATATTCTTCAACTAATTCTCCTTCACCACGCTTCAACCTGGATCTGGTAAGCATTCACAAACTTGCACAAGCAGTCAACCAGTTCTGATACCATAACATGATCCGACGGACCTCAACTTGTGTGCATTAAAAGTTTGTGTTAAAAGAATGCGTTCAGTAGGTTAATTAATGGAACAGCATTAACAGAAATTAAATACTGAAAACAGATGGAAAACAAACTGATAAAACAAATATAAAGAAGCACAGAATCAGAGTGTCACAAACAGAAGTTGATAACGGAGTTCACCCCCTCCACTGGGCTACATCTCCAGGTCCCTCTCCAATGGGCACCGATCCAATTAATCTTTTTAAAATGGTACAAAATGGGTTTGGAAACAACTTCAGCAACTGTAAACAGAATGCTGTACAAAATCTTTAAGTCCTTTCTCTCGAAATTACAATCAGCATTCAAAGATAAAGAAATCTAAAATATAACAGAGAATGTTGACTTCTATAGCATAGCATCTGGACACTTCGCAACAAAAATGATCTCTAAGCTTCTCATAACAGAGAAACGATACTCTGCGCTCCAAAAAAATCCGCCGCTTTCTCGGTGGCCAGCCTCCTCTATTTAAGAGTTTAGCAGGAGGGATAAGTAACCGATTCCATCATCTCAGCTGTTATCTTTTTTTATTATTGTTACAACCATATGCTAAGCTGAACCATCCAATTCAGCCAATTCGCTGCACAAGCATTATGTTACCACGACGTTCCATATCCCCGAAACGTTGCAACTAACTCCATGCACATGTTGACTCACAACACGTTGAAATGACCGTTACGCACATATGTGGCACCATACCATAGTGTCACACGTAACGTAACCATTTGATGTCACCACTAACTTTGCGATGTCACAGCAAGTGCGATAATTATGTCGCAGCTAAGTTTGTCACAACAAGTGATAAGTCTGTCACAGCTAAGTCTGTCATAGCAGTGTGATAAGTCTGTCATAACAATGTGGTAATTCTGTCACAGCTAATTCTGTCGTAGCTAAGTCTATCGCAGCTAAGTCTGTCACAGCAGTGTGGTAAGTCTGTCATAGCTTTAAAGTCTGTCACAGCAGTGTGATAAGTCTGTCGCAGCTAAGTCTGTCACAGCTAAGTCTGTCACAGTAGTGTGCTAAGTCTGTCGCAGTAGTGTGATAAGTCTATCGCAGCTATATATATGAGTTAAAACATATGTTATGTTCTTTGAACCATAGATTAAATACCATTGTACCATATAGGATCAGTGTAATTTGAAGATGCATAATCCACCGAATCACAAAGGGCCGCCCTTCACGAGCGACGTGATTCTCAGAATCGTGCCGCTCGTGAAGGGCAACCCTTTTGTCACCCAAGGAGTGGAGCTCCGCTCCCTGAGATGATAACGTGGCTTTAAATAACAACCACGAATGGAGGATCTGAAGAGAAGATGGCGGGATTACCCTTAACACGAACTGAGTTCTTCTTTCCAACTGGGCACTCCTTCTCTAGAATCTAATGTAATCTGGTTGTTTACAATCAAAATATATCATTTTATTCGTGATAGCTGTAGTTGAGAGAAACACATGCAAATCATGAATCCTGAACAAATTGATGTGCCGATGGTATCTAATTTAGATCATCTCCATCAATTGCATTGATGAGGTTATTAACAAAGAATTGGTGGCAATCGTATAATTCCTACTTCTGACAAATTGTTCATGATCTATTTTACTACCTCAACAAAATTTAAATCTAATTGAAAACCATCTTGAAAACATGATGAAAATATACTACGGCAATTTAAGATTCTTTACTTAATTTATCATATTAGAATTACTGATCTCCCTTTTATGCGAATTGAGCTAACAGATCTTGGAGTAGTAATTCTTCAAACTTGGTGTGATCTTAGTGCTTTAAAACACATGGCTGGATATTCTTTTCCAGCATTCTCTTGAATGATTCCAATCAGTATAGTTTCAAATATGCATAGTGGTGTTTTGCCTTCATCCTTTATAAACTGGTTTAATGTCTTAATATTTGACACTTATACGAATACGTTCTTAAAATGTAATATGCCGCAACATTTCGTAAAAACTTTGAAAGTAGACTTCCAAAAATAGAACTAAACTCATAATAGAATGATCATTTAAAACATGCTGATGTGTAAAAAAACGTAAACTTTGACTTCCTTAAAATTTGAAATATGTATAATGAAAATCAAACTTTGATGAAATAGTGGGTATAGCATATCAATCGATGCATAAGTCAAATAGAAAGGATTCAATTGGGTGATGTGGAAACTTTATTAAATATGAGGGATCTTTTAATAAACACAAATTTCACACCTATGAAATTCTATATGGACGACACCTTTTATGAATAACACCTTTGAAATTCTATATGGACGATACCTTTTATGAATAAGGAGGTAAAAAGGATAATTAATGAGTAATGAAAGTTTATAACATAATACTTTAATATAAATTAAAGTATTATAAAATTGAAAGTCTTTTTAATTAAATATAAATCGTGTACCTAAAACTTTGAAAAGGGTGTTTTCATCTTTATAATAAAGTATTTTATTTATTTATAAAGATTATCTCATCTTCATTTTTTAAATTATACATGAAAATATTGAGTGTTTCAGTTAAGAGTTGTTAATTTGCAAATACACCAACAAACTAAGATTTCTTACAATTGTCTAAGCATCATATAAAACCAACCAAGTCAAATGCAAAAATATGATTAGCTTAATAAACTTAAGTACAACTAAGAAGGTGTTGTTTATCAACTAAAGTGCCAAAAGATGCCAACTACAAAGATATCCAAATCACCAAATCCTTATACAACTGAAAGCCAAGCCAAAGAACAAACACGGCAAAAGACGAAGAATCGAAGAAAGAAATCCAAGAACCCACCTACCAAAACAAGATAAATAAGATAAAGAAAATAAAAATGATATATTTACAAAATTTACATAAAGGCTCCTTTTGATTTTACAAAAATCAAGGGGAGTTGTTGGTGTGCCAACAAGGTTTGCTCGAACTATTTTGACAGCTCTGGATAATAATCCCATTGGATTTTGATCATGTCTTTGGGGCGAATTCATGTCCTAAGACTTAAATGGGATTTTTTTTGGATAAAAAAATGAAGTAGAGAGAGAGACAATTATAATTGTACCAAATACAATTTGTTTAGTGTGATTATATGTCTCACCTGACTTCTTCTTATGAAGAATGGGATACGGTTGCAAAAGATCATGATTAGGAGGAATCCAAGGAATGTGTGGAGTGTATTAAAGTTTAACAACATTTAATATTGTAATAATATTTAAGTTTGTGAAACTTATATGAGTTTAAAAATCCATAAACATCCATACATAGTAAAATTGTAAATAAGACATACTCTAAGTTTTGATGTTGTGAATTATAAGTGATTTTGTTGTAAATGGATTGAGATTAATTATGAGATTAATGTAATATTCTCGGGGGTTTATGGGATTAGAGGTTTATTTATTTTATTTTATTTTTTATTATATCCAATCCTTCCTTTGCAAAAAAATATAGATTCAGATGGAGTATCAAAATCCATGGACAAATTTGAATAATTTAACATTTAACATTTTATATGTTATTTATTAGTATGATGTATGTAATTGAAACTCTAAGTGAATTTTTTAATATATACATGAATCATTTGTTCTTGTATAGTCTAATAAATTATTTCATTATGAATCGCATCATAATTTCTTTGATTTATATGGCTAGAGTGGTGAAATTATTGATGGACTTTTTGTTTTTGTTTAATATGCAAGTTTTAAAAAAAGTTGTAATTTATATCTTGACGAAAAAAATCTTTTTCCAATTTAGGGGTTGATTTTAATGTTTTTGTAAACAACAATATGGGATGTTTAAGACATGGCTCTATTTTTTACCCCGAAAAAAAAAACATGTATACTGGTATCAACGCTTTTCTATTTGGAGGGTGTTTATGGTGGATTTCATGCAAAAATCATTGCTTTTATGGCTAGAGTTCTCATTCTTAGTATAAAGTTCTCGTTTCATAGTATAAGTGGTTTTTGTTCATTTTGTATCTTCATTCTCCTTTTACTGCAATCATAATTCATAACTAATTGCTTGAATATATGTATGTCACTTCAATTCTAATACCCCCCCTCTCCCTATGTCACTCACCCCTCCCCCTCTCTCTCCTACACAATCTGTGTGTGTGTGTGTGTGTGTGTGTGTGTGTGTGTGTTTCCATTCCCCCCCTCTCTCTATATATCTATGTTTATGTGTCCCTCCCTCACCCTCCCTCTCTCATAAAATCTCTCCACCTTCTCTATACCTCCCTCACTATCCCTCCTTCCATCACTCTCTCAATATCATTCAACCCCCACCCATCTCTGTTTGTCACTCACCAGTCCCTTCCTATCTCCCATAAAACCTCTGTGTGTTTGTCTATCGCTCCTCCCTCTCTCTCTCTCTTTTTGTATGTGTGTGTGTGTGTCCTTCCCTCACTCCCACTTTCTCATAACCTCTCTCCACATTCTCTATACCTCCCTCACTATCCTTCCATCCATCACTCTCTCTTTATTGCTTGCTCCTCACCCATCCCTCTTTCTCACTCACCACTCCCTCTCTCTCCCCATACAATCTCTCTCTTCCCCCCCCCTCTCTCTCACAAACTCCCTCTATGTATACCTTTCTATCCACCTTCTATTTACCTCCCTCGCTATCCATCCCTCTATCACTCTTTCTCGCCCTTCTCCCTTAATCACTAGCCCTTTGTTACTTTATCCCTTTTCCCTAACTTATATCTCTCTCAACTTGTATCCCTCCCTCCCTATCTCTTCATCCTCCCTCTTCATGCTTATCTCTCTCACAACCTCTCTCTCTCAACATTGATTACCCATTCACCCTCTATCTTTAAAAACATCTCTCTCTCTATATGTGTGTGTGTTTGTGTCACCCTCCACCCTCTCTCTCTCTCTATGTCTACCCACCCCCCCCGCCCTGCACACACACACACACCTTCTATCCTGCCCTCACTTTATCTTTCATTCAATCTATCTCAATCCCTCCCTCGTTCCCCTTCCTCCATATTTATCTTATTCTCTCTTACACTCACTACATCCTCTCTCTCTCTCTCTCTCTCTCTCTCTCTCTCTCTCTCTCTCTCTCTCTTATAATCCCTTTGTATATTTTTGAAACTTATCTCTTCTCCTCAACCTCCTACCTCATTACGACCCCTAATCATTTTTATCGAATCTCATTCCTCTCTCTTCAATTTCCTTTTTTTTTCCACCCTTCTCCTCGAAGACACCATGTTCCTCCTCTAATCCTATATATCCACCTTTCCATTCACCAATCCTCTCTCTCATCAAACCATCACCCACTTCCTCCCCCCCACCCCATCGCCATTTTTCACTCAACCCTCATGTACTACTTCTAGACCTATACATCTTCAACACCTCTTATCCTCTTAATAGTGCTCCCAATCCCCAATCTCCCCCCCTATAACCCATCATGTTCCCATTCCCTTCATATTTATCCACTTGAACTTACAACATCCTTCTATTCCCTTGGCCATTACCCACCCCCTCTCAACTATTAACCATACTCACTTGAACTTACAACATCCTTCTAGGCCCTTGACCCTTCTCCACCCCCTCTCAACTATTAACCTTTCCCATTATAACTTCAAACATCCTTTTATTCCCTTGAACCTTCCCCACATCCTTTCAACTATTAACCATCTCACTTGAACTTACAACATCCTCCTAGGCCGTTGACCCTTCCCAAACCCCTCTCAACTATTAACTATCCCCACTTGAAATTTTAGCATCCTCCTAGGCCCTTGACACTTCCCCATCCCCTTTCAATATTAACCATACATTTGATTTCTTGCATATAGTGCTAGATTTTTTGCTCTACATACTGCACACACGATATATAACTACATAATCCACTCCATTTTGTAGTTCTACAATGTACACATGTTGTGTACTTCTATAACGCTCGCGTGTTTTGTAGTTCTATAACATGCACACGTTTTACAATTCTTTACGGGCGGGAAATGTAATTTGAATTTAAAAAAAATTGCTCTAATTTTGTAACACCTATGCCATACCAATTCACTTTCTTGCATGTCACCAATAGTCCTATGTTTATGGTATGGAGTTTGCTTCGGTAGTACCGAACCTCTGCTATGGTATATGATAAACCATAGCTAATTGGGCATTTCTTCTAGTTTCTAAAAAATTAGTTGTTTACACACTCATTATAGTATGTTGCACACAATATTTTTTACAAAATCTTAAACAGAAATAACATTTTTTCTGTAGATTCTAAATTTGTAATTTTTATTTAAAAATATTATATTTTCCTATTTTTTTTAAATTGCTATTGTGTCCTAACTCCCTAACTCAAAAAACATGTTGTTAATGTTTTTTCCATAATTTTTTCAATTCTTATCATTCTAAAAACAAATTATATGTTGCACTAGAATACATTGACCTTTACATTCTTTAAAAAACCCGTTTCATGATTATTTCATTAATACCTTCAAAAACTGCACCCATAAAAGACGTACCATTCGAGGAATGATCACTTAGATAATTAGAAAGAAATATAAAAATTACTAATTTTAATTTCAAAATATAGCATTGCACTAGTGCTATATGTTCTCAACATGCCTACAAATTTTTGTATCTTGAAACCAACGTTTAGGGCCTCAAAGGTTGCACCCACAAAAACATATACCTTATCATTTGCCTAAAAAGTAAAAGGTGATTTCTAGATAAAATAAAACTTGACATAGCTAAGAAAATTTTCAACTCATAAAACTTATATATTCAGAAACCTGATTTAATTTCCTACATTTCATATTTTTTACTCAAAGCAAGATATTTTGTGTAAGTATCTCAAAAAATCCAATTAAGTTGAGGGATTCATGATTTTTCATTTTTCTATTGCATCTAACGTGCCAAAAGTGACCCTCAATAGTTTGCATTCACCCGTAAGTCTTCCAAATGTTGGGAACGCTTACGAGAACAATATGTGAGGTCATCTAAATACACAGGGATAGCGTGAATGCGATCGTGGAAGAAAAATGCCATGGCTTGATGAAAAGTGGCTCCAACATTTTTAAGGCCAAATGACATGAAACAATACACAAAAGTTTCCAAGGGGGTGGTAAAGGCGGTTTTATACTTATTTTCTTTGTGGATCTAGATTTGGTTATAACCCAAAAAACCATGCATGAAGGAAAACACTTCATGGCTGACACTTGCATCTATGATCTAGACGATAAATGGAGTGGGGAAGTTGTCTTTGGGACAAGCCAACTTAAAATCACGGAAGTCAGTACACACATGAATGGTTCCCTATTTTTTTATTAATGGGAAAAAGAATGGAAACCCAAGTGGTATACACGATGGGGTCTATAAAGCCTTCTTTGCATAGCTTTTCTATCTCAACTTTAACGACATGACCCTTTGATGGGTGGATGTCTCGTTGCTTCTGGCGAATGTGGGAAACATCGGTGCATGTGCCAGTGCAATGTTCAACGATAGATGGATCAAGCATGGGAATTTTTGTGTAGGACCATGCAAAAACATCATGAAACTCTTGAACCAATGTCTTGTAGGTGGTGATTTCCATGGGAGAGCATGAAGCACATATCGTGATATTCTCAACTATCATTTGTTTCGTTGAGATTCTGACTTGGATGGTTAGCGAGATATTGGCCATATTACCTTCCTCAAAGGCTTCAATGACCAGAATTGGGTTTTGAACCAATCCACACTTCTGTGATTAAAAACTTTATATTTGACAAAGAAATGATTAAACGATAAGGAAGATTCATCGAGGATGGAAAATGAGCGATGGTGTAGGTCATCCAAGGATACTCAAGAGTTGTGATACATTCAAGGATCTCTTCATTGTTACGAAAGTGGCGCCTAGATATATCAAAGGGATCTTCCATAATCGATCAGGGAGAAGGAAGAATGGAAGTTGAGATCATAAATATGGTGTTGGGGGTATCGAAGGAAGAAGCCAAAGGATGGATTTCTTCGAGAATAGTGACTTTAGACTCAAGGGAGTGCTTGCAAAAATTAGTGAGGAGGGATCAATACTCAGGAAGGTTTGGTAAATGATGGGAATAATGAACATAGAGGCCACAAACTCCACATCATTTGTTCGTATGTAATGATTTGTTCTTAACTATAAGGATTTTTGGTCCATTAAAACCCAGAGTGTCATCCTCCTTTAATATTGTACGCATGTGGATGCAAAGAAATGGAAAATCGATACAATTTTGAAAGGCGTGGTTGAGGACATCATATAAGGAAAAAATAGGAGGTGGACGTGGTTCTATAGGGGATTTTGGTTCCTTTCCCTAGTATCTGTAGGAGGAGGGGGTGCAAGAGTGGATGAAATCGCAATTAGTTGTGTACCAAGAGGTGGATGTGAGACTGTCTCAATAGGTTGGATTGGTTTCATCATGATTTGTGGTTTCAGGGTGGGGTTGGGTACATCGAGGTACCACACTTGAATACCCAAAGTTAATCCCGAAAGGTTAAGAGTAGACATAACTGGCTTACTCACGATTCCATAGTGTGGAAAGAGAAACATGATGGTGTGTATGGGAATTGAACCCCAATAATTTCCTGGAGAAATACTGGGGGTGGGTGAGGTTTGCAGTGGGGGCTACGACTTAGTCTAAGAAGTATCAAATTCCTTAGTTTCTAAGAAGGAAATAAGGATTTTTTTGCAATTATATCTCCGAAATGGATTTGAATTGTATTCCTAATGAATGTGTTGATTTATTGGTTCAAGATTTTGCTTACGATCCAATTCGACTGCATGTAGAAGAAGCCCCAGCTCAGATGCTTTATGATCGCACAACAATCGATAGGATTTGGGATACCAAGCATGGCGCAATCAATCCATACACCCGACAACCCTTCCACATTAACAGATCCATCCCTCAAGCCAAGCCAAGGCAAGAGATGTCTCGTTACATTCTTGAGAACGGAACCCTAACTGTAGGTCTTGAAGTTATTTTTGACTACACGAATGTCTTGACTGCTAAAGACATGGAGAATCTCTTGATGGAATTGTATTTTTATCATCGGGATTTAGATTGTCATTGTTTGAGAGCAATTGTTAAAGAGAAAACTCGAAGAATGCATGAATATAAGTATTGAAAGACCCTCTAGAAGAAATTTAATTTTCTTCGTTTGTATTGCGAGTACAGAGCCAAAAACAAGGAGACTTTTTCCTCAATCAAGGGATATGAATACTTCTTCACAGTAATCAATGAACCCCTCCTTAATTTATGTCATGAGTGCTATGATTACTGTGATTATGCCAAGGATGTCTGCATAGAAGTGGCAAGGATTAGGGATATCATTGGTTTGAAAGACAATGATTTGCGAACGTTACCTAAAAAATATGTGTAGGCATTTGTACACATTCTAAATGACCTTGCAGATTCCGAGTATTTGTATGGTTTTAATAATTTACCGTAGAATGTTTTTAGATTTCATAAGTTATTTTATTATTAGATGCAATGTCTTCTTCAATTGTGTCGTGAGGACTACTGCCTCTTTGTTAATGCGCAAGAATATCATAGATATAAGAAATGAAGATCTGTATAACAGATCATTAATCCTGAAAGCTAGCTGGATCAAAAATGCTATGATTGTGTTAGAAAGTGATGATTACATGGACTCTTTAGTAAACATGGTGATAATTTGTGTTTCCCATTTCCAAAACATGCATGAGGCTAGAGAAAATGAGGCTAAGAATGTTTATGTAATTTGTATGGCACTTGACCAGGAGTTGTGAGACATTCAAGGATCTCTTCATTGTTAGGAAAGTTCCAGCACCTAGATAGATCAGAGGGATCTTCCACAATCAATGAGGGGGGAGTAAGAATGGAAGTTGAGATCATAAAGATGGTGTTGGGGGTATCCAAGGAAGAATCCAAAGGGTGTATTTGTTCGAGGATAGTGACTTTAGACTCAAGGGAGTGCTCGCAGAAATTAGCGAGGAAGTATCGATACTCAGGAAGGTTTGGGAAATGATGGGAATAATGACCATAGAGGCCACAAACTCCACACACATTTTCCGTATGTAATTATTTTTTCTTAACCGTAAGGATGTTTGGTACATTAAAAACTAGAGTGCCATAATCCTCTACTATTGTGTGCATGTGGATGCAAAGAAATGGCAAATCAAGACAATTTTGAGTGGCGTAGTCGAGGACATTGCATAAGGCACAGATAGGATGTGGACGTGGTTCTCTAGGGTATTTTGGTTCCTTTCCCCTGGTATTTGTAAGAGGAGGGGATGCAGGAGTGGATGGAGGAGCAGTTAGTTCTATACCAAGAGGTGGATGTGACACTGTCTCAATAGGTTGGACTAGTTTCAGCATGATTTGTGGTGTCGCAGTGGAGTTGGGTAGATCGAGGTACCACACTGGAACACCCAAAGTTATTCCTGCAAGGTTAAGAGTATCCATGACTTTATTACTCACGATTCCATAGTGTGGAAAGAGAAACATGATCATGTGTATGGGAATTGGACCCCAATAATTCCTCGGAGAAATATTGGGGGTTGGTGCAGTCTGCAGTGGGGGCTACGGCTTAGTCTAAGATGAGGTCAGAAGTTTACTAGATGTGATGGTGCACAAATATGAAATTTAATTTATAGGGTGAGGATGTGATAAAGACAAAAAGGTGGCAGTCAAATGGGTGCCACACTGCCAGTAAATGGACCTAGACCAACAACAAACTAGGATGGGATGGATGTGCTATCGGTGGTGGTGTCGATGGTAGGGAGGACATGCTCCAGTGTGGCCGGTCCTTTGGGATCGTAGTACATGAAATTTTCAATGGTCACAATCTTCCCATCATGGGGAAACATCATGAGTCGAAAGAAGGAACAAACAATGGATCATGTCACGTACATGTAACTACGTTCAAGGAGAAGATTATAATCTAACTAGCAATTAAAAAAATTTACAACTCAAGAAATTAGATCTGTCTCGATGCTTGATAAATTATGGTTTAAGATAGATCTTAAACAAAGGAATATGGTTTTATAAATAAGAAATTATTTGAAGCATCATTGTTAATAATTTTCGACTCATATTTAATGCATTTTCCATAACAATAGTTTTGATGCAATGTTTAACCTCTTTTGTTTCATATATATTAAAATAAATTAATTTAATAACAAGAGTAATGATCTTATGTTTTCCAGAACTAGAGTAATCATAAAGATATTTTATTGAAATACTATATATTATGTTTATTAATCCTCCCTTGACCATACCTTCTATTTAGATTATTTAGCCTAACTTAGTAACCTGAATTAATTAATTGGGTCCACTTGGCCCAATGGGGCCACATGTACTAGTTACTAGAGTGTGGGGAACACTGCTAGAGGTTAACTGCCACTTACTGCATATGCATGCATCAATTTGAGCACCTCATAGACCAATCCCTACATTTTAGGAGCCACTAAGAGTCCCGACACCAACCTCCATTAGTTAGCTATAGTTGGAACTAGTTAGTCTTAGTTAGATTCCAGTTACTTTCAGTTAGATCACAATCAATTAGATAGCGCTAATTATGCATGGCTAATGCATGGATGCATGTGTATTAGGCACCTTTTCCCACCTACCACCTTAGTTACACTGAGTTAACTAGTTATTACTGATTGTATGAGCTGGTTAGGCATTTGGGAGTTTATTTGTTGGACTCCGATATTGATTGAGACACCATGAGTTAGCTAGTCAGTTAGGTATAGTCAGATCCAGTTGGTAGATTCGAATTTCTCTCTAATGCATTCAAATTCTCCCATTATGTAAACTATTGTAACATCAGATTTAATTAATGATAATGATACTATAAATTCCTAAACTACACTCATCAATTTCCTGTGTGGTTTTTTTTGTTAATTTTGTATCTTCATTCTCCTTTTACTACAATCATAATTCAGAACTAATTTCTTGAATATCTATATGGAATTTAAATTTTAATTCCCCTTCCCCCTCTCCTTATGTCACTCACCCCTCCCCCTCTCTCTCCTACACAATATCTCTCTCTCTCTCTCTCTATGTGTGTGTGTGTGTGTGTTTGTGTTTCCCTTCCCCCTTTCTCTATATATATCTATGTTTGTATGTCCCTCCCTCACCCCCCTCTCTCATAAAATATCTCCACGTTCTCTATACCTCCCTCACTATCCCTCCCTCCATCACTCTATCGATATCATTAAACCCCTATCCCTCTCTATTTGTCACTCACCACTCCCTTCCTATCTCCCATACAACCTATGTGTGTGTGTGTCACTCCTCCCTCTCTCTCTCTCTCTCTCTCTATATGTGTGTGTGTGTGTTTCCTTCCCTCACTCCCACTTTCTCATAACCTCTTTCCACATTCTCTATACCTCCCTCGCTATCCTTCCATCCATCACTCTCTCTTTGTTTCTCACCCCTAACCAATCCCTCTTTGTAACTCACCACTCCCTCTCTCTTCCCCATACAATCTCTCTCTCCCCCCCTCTCTCTCTCACAAACTCCCTCTAACTCTACCTTTCTATCCACCTTTTATTTACCTCTGTCACTATCCATCCCTCTATCACTCTTTCCCTCCCTCTTCATGCTTCTCTCTCTCACAACCTCTCTCTCTCGATATTGCTTACCCATTCACCCTCTATATTTAAAAACATCTCTCTCTCTATATATATACGTGTGTTTGTGTGTGGCCCTCCACCCTCTCTCTCCCTATGTCTATTCCCCCCCCACCCACCTCACAGACACACCTTCTATCCCTCCCTCACTATGTCTTTCATTCACTCTATCTACATCCCTCCCTCATTCCCCTTCCTCCATATTTATCTTATTCTCTCTCACACTCTCTACATCTTCTCTCTCTCTCTCTCTCTCTCTTTTACTCCCTTCGTATATTTTTTCAACTTATCTCTTCTCCTCAACCCCCTACCTCATTACGACCCCTATTCTTTTTTATCGAATCTCATTCTCCTCTCTTCAATTTCCCCCTTTTTCCACCTTTCTCCTCTAAGACACCATGTTCCTGCTCTAATCCTACATATCCACCTTTCCATTCACCAATCCTCTCTCTCATAAAACCATCACCCAATTCCTCCCCTCCACCTCATCCCCCTTTGTCACTAAAGCCTCATGTACTGCTTCTAGCCCTATACGTCTTCAAAACCTCTTCTCCTCTTAATAGTGCTCCCAATCCCCACTCGCCTTCACCCCCTATAACCCATAATGTTCCCATTCCATTCATATTTATCCACTTGAACTTACAACATCCTCATATTCCCTTTACCATTACCCACCCCCTCTCAACTATTAACCATACTCACTTGAACTTATAAAATCCTTTTAGGCCCTTGACCCTTCTCCACCCCCTCTCAACTATTAACCTTTCCCACTATAACTTCAAACATCTTTTTATTCCCTTGAACCTTTCCTACATCCTCTCGACTATTAACCATCCCACTTGAACTTACAACATCCTCCTAGGCCCTTAACCCTTCCCCAACCCCTCTCAACTATTAACCATCCCCACTTGAAATTCCAATATTCGTCAAAGGAAATTTCAACTCAAAATGGGCCTTTCAACCCTAATTCAAATTCCATGTCATCATGTGTTAGCCAATGAAATTGCTTTAAATTTGAAATACCGTATAGGTCTTAAACTATTTTTTAATATAAATTTGGGGATATGTATCATAATAAAAGTACTTTTTTGTTCATATTTTCGACATATTTCCATGTGTTTTTACTCAAATTTCGATTGAGAGAGCTCATTGGATGGGGAAATAAATTCTGCATCCAATGATTCATTAGAGGAAATTTGAGGTCTAAAATGGGCCTCCTAAGGAAAATAATAAAATAATAGTTATTAATTTTGGAGGAAGAATGAAAAAAACTACCTTTTTGTTTGTATTTTCGACATATCTCCCTATGTTTTTACTCAAATTCCAAGCGAGAGAGCTCGTTTGATGTGGAATTTAATTCCGCATCCAATGAGTACCCACGTTGCATACATTTAACAGACCCTACTACCCTAAAAACAAGAAATACCTGGAAAAAATGTGATGATGATGTCATCATAATGTTTTTTAGGTATTTCTTGTTTTTGGGGTAGCGGGGTCTGTCAAAAGTATGCAATGTGGGAACTCGTTGGATGTGGAATTAAATTATGCATCAAATGAGTTCTCCCGCTCGAAATTTGAGTAAAAAAACAGGGAGATATGTCGAAAATATGAACAAAAAAAGTAGTTTTCTTTTATGACAAATATGTCAATTCAACCATTACGGTTGACTCATTTTATTGAAATTCTATTGGTTCTTGAATTCCAACTCACAAAATTTATTGTTGGTGCGTTTTCTTATAAGGCCCATTTTAGACCCCAAATTTCCTCTAATGACCCACTTTGCATACGTTTGATGGACCCCACTACCCCAAAAACAAGAAATACCTGAAAAAAGTATGCAGAGTGGGTAACCATTGGATGGGAAATTTATTTCTACATCCAACGAGCTCTCCCAATCGAAATTTGAGTAAAATTTGAGTAAAAACATAGGGAGATATGTCGAAAATACGAACAAAAGAGTAGTTTTTTTCTTTTCTTCCTCCAAAATTAATAAATATTATTTTATTATTTAAACTATTATTTTATTATTTTCCTCAAGAGGCCCATTTTGAGTTGAAATTTCCTTTAATGCTCCTAGGCCCTTGATGCTTCCCCATCCCCTTTCAGTATTAACCATACATTTGATTTATTGCATATAGTGCTAGATTTTTTGCTCTACATAATGCCCTCACAATATAGAACTACATAATGCACACGCATTTTGTAGTTATACAATTCGCACATGTTTTGTAGTTCTATAATGCTTGCACATTTTGTAGTTGTATAACATGCACGTGTTTTACAATTCTTTAAGGGCGGGAAATGTAATTTGAATTTAAACAAAATACGCTCTCATTTTGTAACACCTAGACCATGCCAATTCACTTGCTTGCATGTCACCGATAGTTCTATGTGTATTATTTGGACTTTGCTTCAGTAACACTGAACCTCTGCTATGGTATATGATAAACCTTAGCTAATTGGGGATTTCTTCTAGTTTCTAAAGAAGTCGTTGTTTACACACTCATTATAGTATGTTGCACACAATCTTTTTTACGAAATCTTAAACATAAATAACTTTTTTTTTGTAGATTCTAAATGTGTAATTTTTATTTCAAAATATTATATTTTCCTAATTTTTTTTTAAATTGCTATTGTGTCTTAACTCCTTAACTCAAAAAACATGTTTTTAGTGTTTTTTCCATAAATTTTTCAATTCTTAATAATTTTAAAAACAAATTATATGTTGCACTAGAATACACTGACCTTTACATTCTTTAAAAAACTCGTTTCATGGTTATTTCATTAAGACCTTCAAATACTGCACCCACAAAAGACGTACCATTTTTTAGGAATGATCACTTAGATAATTAGAAAAAAATATAAAATTACTAATTTTATTTTCAAAAAATAGCATTGCACTAGTGCTATATGTTCTCAACATGCCTACACTTTTTTGTATCTTGAAACCAACATTTAGGGCCTCAAAGGTTGCACCAACAAAAACACATACCTTATCATTTTCCTAAAAAGTAAAAAGTGATTGCTAGATAAAATAAAACTTGACATAGTTATGAAAATTTTCAATTCATAAAACTTATATATATTCGGAAACGTGATTCAATTTCCTACATTTCATATTTTTTACTCAAAGCAATATATTTTGTCTAAGTATCTCAAAAAATCCAATTAAGTTAAGGGATTCCTGATTTTTGAGTTTTCTATTGCATCTAATGTGCCAAAAGTGACCCTCATTAGCTTGCATTCACTCGTAAGTTTTCCAAATGTTGGAAACACTTCCGAGATCAATATGTGAGGTCATCCAAAGAGAAAACGATACCGTGAACATGATCGTGGAAGAAAAATTCCATGGTTTGCTGAAAAGTGGCTCCATCATTTTTAAGGCCAAACAACATGAAATAATACACAAAAGTTTCCAAGGGGTGTGGTAAAGGAGGTTTTATACTTATCTTCTTTGCAGATTTGGATTTGGTTGTAACCCAAAAAACCGTGGATGAAGGAAAAGACTTCATGGCTGGCACGTGCATCTATGATCTAGACGATAAACGGAGTGGAGAAGTTGTCTTTGGGACAAGCCAACTTCAAATCACAGAAGTCAGTACACACATGAATGGTTCCCTATTTTTTTATTAATGGGAACAGGAATGGAAACCCAAGTGGTATACGCGATGGGGTATATAAATCCTGCTTTGCGTAGTTTTTTTTATCTCAACTTTAACAACAGGGGCCTTTGACGGGTGGATGACTAGTTTCTTCTGGCGAATGTGGGAAACATCGGTGCATGTGCCAGTGCGATGTTCAATGATAGATGGATCAAGCATGGGAATTTTAGTGTAGGACCATGCAAAAACATCACGAAACTCTTGAAACAGTGTCTTATAGGTGATGACTTCCACGGGAGAGCATGAAGCACATATCATGATATTCTCAACTATCATTTGTTTCATTGAGATGTTGACTTGGATGGTTGGAGAGATATTGGCCATATTACCTTCCTCAAAGTCTTCAATGAACAGAACTAAGTTTTGAACCTATTAAGACTAAAAATTGTTCCTAGTCTTTGTTTGTTGTTTTTCAAAGGTTTATTCCATATTTACTTTTCATTTTGAGTTTGTTTTAAGTTTTAATCATTTTAAAATGCATTTTGTTTGTTTTATAGGTTATAGTTCGTTTTAATTTATTTCTTTTATTTCTTAAGTTTTCTTTTGGCTTATTATCTATTATAAATCATTCAAAGTCTGAAAATTCTTTTTAAATTAAAGTTTATTCTAAGGTATATATTCAAGGCCTAACCCTTGTTTTGAGCTCTTTGTTAAAAAAATGTCATAAGGAGCGCAAAGTTCGGGATCTATACAATAAGGTGTTGTAAGAATCCTGAATAATTTGGAAGAGTGGTGGATTAAGGGTATATCATGGCCATTGTAATGTCCCCTTTTTTTAATTTTTTTTAAATGCCCAATTTTCCAATTTTTTCTCAATTTTGGCTCTTGACTAGTTTTGATGTCTAGACCTCCAAATTGACCCAAATTCTTCCAAATTTTCTCTGAAGGTACATGAATGATAAAATAAATTAAATATCATGCTAATGTATGTTTTTTGACCTTCCAATTACATCTACAAACTTTTTTAATGTTCTGTTCAAAGCATGAGTCTTTACTAGCAAATTCGGGCTCCAATTTCCCCCGGGTAATTGCCGGAAATGGCTTCACAAATGATCCCAAAGTCACTTGAATTTATTAACAGATGATTGTTATGTGTAAGGGACCTTTTCAAATTCTCATATGCATCATTTTTCAGTTTATACATTCTGTTATGACACTTTCCAAAACAACTCCCAAGTCACAATTTCGACCCTTGGGGAAAATGCACCAAATCTTCTCCCAATGCAATAAAAATGAGTAAAATGGATTCCAATGCTTAAGTACTAAACATGAGAGTTGAAATAAAAATTAATTACAGTCCATACATCATACATTTATTAGAGATACATTCCTCCATTCGAAATACTAAGCATTACCATGGCATATATCAAAATAGAGTGGAAATGGTCATTGTTTGCTCATTAAAAGTCATTTTGACATACAACTCTTGGGAATTTCGACTTGAAACTTTCTGAGAATGAATAACAGAGAATATTTAACTGATTCCAATCATAAATTGATAATGAAAGGCTCTCCCAATTCTAAATCATCAACATTACAACGGTTCAAAACAAGATAGTGGGGAAATGACACTATTTCTTCATTGTTCAACATTTTTACATGAATTCTTTTGGGTATTTCGACCTGAGAGTATTATGAATGTGAAATATAGAGGATATACATCATAAAATAATATAATGGGCATTATAATCTTCCCCAAATATATCAATATCTCACCCAAAGCGCAATCCCTCCATTGGCATGGATATGGTGTGAAAACTGGAAATAGTTGAGAGAGAGTGATGCAATAGAAGAATCCACATGATTTCCTGTAGCTTACACCTACAAATAAGACTCCATTAAATCTCCATGAAATACCTGAGTGGCCTCTCCAAACACCAACTAGGATGGGAATCTCTCACCCTCGAAATTGGCTAAGGCATGAACTAATCGTCCACTAGCTCTCTTTCTTCACAATAGAAAATTTCACAAATGATCAAAAACCTTCTTCTCATGGCTGATACCTATATTTTATAAACATTATTGGTATTCTAAGGTTCCAAATCCATCCATAAACCAAAGCCAAGTCGAATTGGTGTGGCTGCTCATGCTATGCCTTGTGGCCTCTCTCTTCACCTTCCCTCTTCTCCCAAATTTGAGTAGGAGCCTCTTAACCTTCTCCAACTCCAAAATTTGACCTCCAAGATGTTCTATTCAGGCCTGACATGTCAATATGTTAGTATTTCAGCCTTCAGATCTGATTAGGGTCATAAATGTCATAGAATCTCCATCATTGGTGTCATAGCTGTCATAAATGTAAGGGGAATCTAGCCAAGTGTCCATGAAACTCCCATTTGGCTCTTCCTCTCCCATGTAAGTTACAATTCATCCCAAATTTGACCTATGAAGTATATTTACAAGTATATTAACCTCATAATCCATCCCAAAACATTATGCTTCCCATAGATTCAAAATTACAAGAGGAGGGTGCCATTTAACATATGAATTCTAGCTTGAGTGGACCCCACAGTCTCCATGTGTCTCCATTCTCCATAGCCATTTCATTTTTCACTTGAATTAATTTAATTAACTCCATTAAATAAATATTTATTCCTTCTAATGTCTAAACACCATTTATTATCTCCCTTATTAACTTCCCAATGTTTCCACCCAACCTAGGGAACTAGTAGGATTGATGGAATTTTCCCGCTATGCAATTATTTGAATGGGGACATTACAACCATTGCAATCAAAGATAATGGGAAGTATTCAGACACTTGTTGAATACATTATGACACATGTACATAACCCGGTTTCATAGATCATGACAAATGTATGAAGTTGAATGAATCATTGTGAAAATCGTGGTTTTGAATATTAGGATTTTTAGTTTTGGTTATGAGTCTTACTCTTGCAGACATGAAGGTTGAAAATATTTAAAGTTCCTAAAATAAGTACACAAAGCCAAATTACAGTGAAATGTGGCTAAGAAGGCTTTAAGAAGAAAAAGAGGTGCATAGTTATGCTCTGTTTTTCTGGTTTTAGTCATTGTAATTGAGCACAGATTACGAGGAAATGGACATGAATTTCAGAAATCCCAAAGAGGTTTTTGTTCATCACGGATTCATTCGTAAAAACCTATCTCATTTTTGCAACATATATCATCGTTTGAGAGATTCGAATTCATCTTTGTGGCCTATTTTTCAGGGTTTGAATTATTTAATAGTTTTTTGTTTTAGTCACAAATTTCCAGCACATATTCCGATCATTTGAAGGGGAATTTTTAAAAACCAAGAGAGGTTTTTGCTATTCATGGACTCATTTAAAAAATTTCTCTCATGTTTCATACAGCTATCATGGATAGAGAGGTATGGAGGCGTTTGTGAGACCCATTTTTCAAAAAATTCGTCAAATTTCCCAGAGTCCTATTTGCTAATTTTAGGTTAATTGTCTTTAAAGATTTTGACTTAGCATGTAACTAATTGATATAACTACTTCAAAGCTCGACCTAGAAGGTAGTTATGTAACTAATATACCTTTGTGATGATAAAAGGAAGACATGGCATACAGTTTAAGGGTTCAAATTTTGTTCAAGAATGGGCTTTAGAGCTAGATGTATGTCAAGCTAAGGCTTATGACTCTCATGTAAGTTTGAATATTGAAACTAATATATACATACTTATAAGTCATTTTTATCTTCCATGTTGGTTTTATTTATGGTCTATTTGGCCACTCTACTCATAACTTCATTTCTTGATTAAAGTCTTTTTTCATGTAAATGCTTATGTGTTTGTGGACAGAACTAGTACAGTGCTTGTTAATGTTCATGGTTTATATTTACTGTTTATGTTTTTTTACCTTAGTCTTTCATGTTATTTCATGACTTAGTTCCTGTATGAGCTTGATGATGTGTACCTTCTTGTAAATGAGTTGTCCAACCAAAAAATACAAAAAAACCAATTTCATTTTTTCTGCTTTTTGTTTTGAGATTGTACTAGCTTGTTCCTTTGTAGTATAGGAACAATTTCTAGCACAAACATCTTTGGCGTCGTTGTCGGGGACATAACTGAAGTATATCTTCCTTGGGATATCATTATCATTTGATTTTGAGAGGTGAACAAAGTCAGAAAATCTTTTAGACTACAATTTTTCACTGGCGACTCCATGGAAGAAACATCTGTTGGCCACTCCACATATTCAAGATGTCAATGAGCATGGAATCCATTATGGCTGAGAGGTATGCTTTCTATGATTTCTCAAATATTGTTGGTTTTCCACATCCAATGCTTTCTATAACTGAGTGGGGTGACTATCTTCCCAGATTCAGAGGAAACAAGTATGAGCATCCTCGCGAGCACTTATTAAATTTTCATAAATGCATGCTTGAACATGATTTTGTTCATGAGGATGTCTTAATCAAGCTATTTTTGGGTTAATTTTCTTTAAATATTTTGAGTTAGCATGTAACTAATTGATGTAACTCCTTCAGAGCTCGACCTAGAAGGTAGTTATAGAACTACTCTACATTTGTGATGATAAAAGGAAGACAAACATACAGTTTAAGGGTTCGAATTTTGTTCAAGAAGGGGCTTTAGAGATGGATGTATGTCAAGCTAAGGCTTATGACTCTCATGTAAGTTTGAAGAATAAAACTGATATATACATACGTATAAGCCATTTTTATCTTCCATGTTGGTTTTATTTATGGTCTGTTTGGCCACTCAATATATAATTTCACTTCTTGATTAATGTGTTTTTTTCATGCAAGTGCTTATATGTTGTGGATGAAATTAGTGTTATGTTCATAATGCTTATGGTTTATATTTATATTTATGTGTTTGCTTTTCAATCCTTCATTTTAGTTCATGATTCAGCACTTGTGTTGGATTGCTAATGATTTACCTTCTTGGTGATAAACTTTCAAACCAAAATCATAAAAAAAACAGTTTCATTTTGCTTTATTTTTTAAATTGTTCTAGCTTGTTCCTATAGTAGTCTGGGAACACTTTCTAGCACAAACATGTTTGGCACCATTGTTGGGGACATAACTGAAGTATATCTGCACTGGGATATCATTATCATCTGATTTTGAGAGGTGAACAAAGCCAGAAAATATTTTAGACTACAATTTTTCACTGGTAACTCCATGGAAGAATGATATGTTGGCCACTCTACTGATTCAAGATGTTAATGAGCATGGAAGACATTGTGGCTGTGAGGTATTCTTTCTGTGATTTCTCAAATATTGTTGGTTTTCCACATCTAGTGCTTTCTATAACTGAGTGGGGTGACTATATTCCCAGATTCAGAGGAAACAAGTATGCGCATCCTCGTGAGCACTTATTAAATTTTCATAAATGCATGCTTGAACATGATTTTGTTCACGAGGATGTCTTAAGCAAGCTATTTTTGGGTTAATTTTCTTTAAATATTTTGAGTTAGCATGAACTAATTGATGTAACTGCTTCAAAGCTCGACCTAGAAGGTAGTTATGGAACTACTCTACATTTGTGATGATAAAAGGAAGACAAACATACAGTTTAAGGGTTCGAATTTTGTTCAAGAAGGGGATTTAGATCTAGATATATGTCAAGCTAAGGATTATGACTCTTATGTAAGTTTGAAGACCGAAACTGATATATACATACTTATAATCCATTTTTATCTTCCATGTTGGTTTTATTTATGCTCTGTTTGACCACTCAATATATAATTTCACTTCTTGATTAATGTGTTTTTTTCATGCAAGTACTTACATGTTGTGGATGAAATCAGCATTCTGTTCATAATGCTTATGGTTTATATTTATATTTATGTGTTTTCTTTTCAGTCCTTCATTTTAGTTCATGATTCAGTACTTGTGTTGGCTTGCTGATGATTTACCTTCTTGGTGATAAAATTTAAAGCCAAAATAATAATAATAAAATAGCTTCATTTTTCTTTATTTTTGAGATTGTTCTAGCTTGTTCCTGTAGTAGTCTGGGAACAATGTCTAGCACAAACATCTTTGGTGCCATTTTCGAGGACATAACTGAAGTATATATTCACTGGGATATAATTATCATCTGGTTTTGAGAGGTGAACAAAGTCATAGAATCTTTTAGACTACAATTTTTCTCTGGCAACTCCACGAAAGAAAGATTTGCTCGCCACTCCACTGATTCAAGATGTCAAGGAGCATGGAAGCCATTGTGGCTACAAGGTATGCTTTATGTAATTTCTGAAATATTGTTGGTTTTCCACATCCAATGCTTTTTATAACTGAGTGGAGTGACTATCTTCCCATATTTAGAGGAAACAAGTATGAGCATCCTTGTGAGCACTTATTAAATTTTCATAAATGCATGCTTGAACATGATTTTGTTCACGAGGATGTCTTAATCAAGATGTTCATATTTTCTTTAGAAGAACATGCTCATGAATGGTGTCAATCCCTTCCCACTGCTAGCATTCATTCTTTGAAGGAGTTTCATACTGTTTTTCATCATCATTATCAAAGATTTTATCCAGCAAATCTTCTATTTGAAAATTGTTATGAGGAATATGAATTGTATGATGAGATTGAAGATATAGATAGAGAATAATTGGTCCCTTGCAATCTTCACCAGTTCTCTAATTATCTTTAAGATGACAGGTTTTCCCATAAATATGAACTAGAAGTAGATAATGAAGAAGTTGAAGGTTGTTCTATTATCATTCATTCTTATTATTATAAACCTAAAGATTTGGTTTCTTTAGATACAAAACACAATGATCAGTTGTCTTTTGGTCAAATGCCAATGAAAACTAGTAAGTTCAATCCCTAGCTTTCAGATTTACAGACAAAAGGAAATTGCACCAACCATGAAGAACTGGATTTGTTGAGATCATCTATTTCAAAGGAGGAACAACAAGAGGACTTTATTTGTCTTTATGTACCCGTTACTTCAAATCTAGATAAAAAATATGATAATGACAAGGAAGATCATGCTAATGCTTTTTCAAATCAGCCTTTCTATGATGAATATGAATCTGACCCAGGCATTAAGGGAAAAGATCAAAGCTTATTAGATCTGTCCACTATATTTTCTCCTGCATCACAGGTCGAGAAGCAGTTTGAAGAGCCCTTGGTTACCATTCTTGAGACAAAGTTTAAAAAGAACAGTAATGGAGAGGAAGAGAATGCTTCACTTTATGATGAGTATGATGAAGACATTGAAGTTTTAGATCAGAAGTTTCATGATCAGCAGAAATCGATTGTAGGTGAATTAAATTCCAATCTTTTTATTGAACAAGAAAAAGTTTTGAATTGCTTTGACTCTCAAATTGATAGCATCTAGACTGTAGATACTTTGAATATAATATTAGATGTGTCTAATAGCCATAGATGTGATAACTTTTTTGCTCAAAACCATTATGAAAATATGCCAATTTTTTATGGATATAAAGAAATACTACAGCCATTATTTCAGTCCTCATTAGTTAAGCAACACTCTTCAGAAATCAGTCAGATTGGGTTAGTGGAAGATATAAAATAGGATAAACTCAACAGAGTCAAATATTTTATATATTTTTCTCTTATTGCATTATCTCATGGAGTATTGAGAATTGAGGACACCCATTTGCAGTCCATTCTTTTTTAACAACATGAAGGAATAATTTTGCATGAGTTTCATGATCCCATGGATTCTTGGATGGAGTTGTATTTTTCAAAGGTTTCTAATGCTCCAGTGTTTGGCATACTTCCTATTTTCAGCCGTAAGTATCAGCTTCCTATAGACTCTTTATTGCATTTATCACATCTTTTGTGGGTCTTCTCAAACAATAGCATGCATGGAATTATGATTCTCAGTCAAATAGTTTCTTGGCTTCACTGGAAGTATGATTACACTTGATTGGGTTGTTTCCTCCGATTAGAAGTACGAATAAATAGCATATTATGATTGACATACGAGCATGTAGATTCTTTTCAGTATGTTGGTTTGTAGCAGTATTTTGTCATTTCATAGGTATGTGTTCAGAGTTTGAGAAAGTTGTAGAGATTTGGTTAATAACTCCAATTGCCCTATGGAATTTTTGCAGAATAACAAGGAAGTTTCAGTTAAGATGGCAGAAGGAACTGGTTTACATGTTCTTGAAACCTCACAATGAGGATGTCATCCCTCAGTAGGAGCCAGATGTTAAGAATGAAAATTGTTCCTAGTCTTGGTCTGTTGTTTTTCAAAGGTTTATTCCTTATTTACTTTTCATTTTGAGTTTGTTTTAAGTTTTAATAATTTTAAAATGCATTTTGTTTGTTTTATAGGTTATAGTTCATTTTAATTTATTTATTTTATTTCTTAAGTTTTCTTTTGGCTTATTATGTATTATATATCATTCAAAGTCTGTGTTAACACTTTGTTAGAATTCTTGAATCATGGACTTGAAGGGTTTGAAAATGACCCTATTTAATGAAATTTTGTGGAAGTTCCTTTCAAGTTATCTAGTTAGAAAAGTGGACTTTGATCTACGATGTTAGCTCTTTTTGTAAATTGGAACATGCAGTGACGAAATATGGGTAAAGTGTGTTAAGCCTCAACAGTGCCGATTCATGACGAGGAGGATCAACAACGTAAAGGGATTCCATGGAGTGGAGATGCAAGGTAGAATGCAATCGTTGGATTTGTGGAGTGTGTTAAATGGGAGAAGTATTGGAGAGTTGAGATTGACCCACAGCTAGATCAATGGCACCAAATCTTTCAATGCGGTGAACGAGCTCAACCAAAGAAGCATTTCCAAATCATGGAATATATTAAAAGGGGAAAGGATCAGACGGTTGAGATAAAGGTGGAGATAGATATGCGGTCATGGTTAATTCCACGATCTGAACTAGCATGAATGGGGGCAGTATTTCAATCTGTGAAAAGTTGTAGGGTCCACAAATATCGACGGTTACAATGAGAGATCAATCTCGATCAATGGATAGGAAATATTCCATGATCAAAAGTTTCTCACTCGATGAGAGGAAAAAGGGTTGGCAGAATGTTAAAGTTCTCAAGGATGAACGGTCCCGATGAGGGTAGTTTGGAGATCGATGGTTGATATTGATTTCCCCAAATAAAGTTGCACATTTCGATAGTGTTGAGACTTCAGTATGAAGATGTTGCATATCAAAGGCTTATATCGCAAGGAGAAGGAATATACAATACATATTATGTGGAGGCACATGAGAATTTTTCAATATAGAAAACTATAAAAGCATCTGCGTGGAGTTGAAAAAGGTTTGACTTTTCTAGAGCTTCGAGATTGACGAAATCTTGATTACATACAGAGTGCCAGCGCAGACAAACCAAAGAACTATGCTAAGCGCAGACAAATTAGAGAACTGTGCTAAGTGACAAGGTAGGCACCCTGATACTTTCTCAGTACTGTTAAAATGGATAAAATCAAGGAGGTAGAGGTAGTAGAGGTAGGGGATGATGAGGAATTAGGGGTTGGTGGTCGGAAGGATGAAGAAAGTTTCATAGATGAAAATGTTGAACTCTTTCATACTATTCTATTGAACGAAACAATTGAAACGACTAAAGGTAAACTACAAGCCCTTAAGGACCAAGGTAGCGATACCTGTGGTGTTTTTAGGTCCTTTTTCCATCTTTTCTCTATCAACCAAACCCCCCATTACCCCGAGTTTGTTGAATGGTGTGCAGATAGTTTTTCTGCCACCGAAGGTGTCATCATGAATAAGTCCAAGTCCAAAATCCTTTGCCATGTTCAGGCTCCTGACATTCGTAAAGCACTCCATGTCCTAGACAAATTTACCCACACATCCCAAGAATACAAGGAAGAAAATATTATATGGTTCTTTTGAGAGTCCATAGTCTAAAATAACGAAGCTTTCCTGAAGTCTTGTTCAAAACCTGATGTTGAAGTTATCAGTCTGTCTTACCCCATTGACCTGAGTCTGTTTAATGAAGAAATCCAATGGTGCATAACCTTAGCCAGTCAGTTTCTAGGTTTATATAACAATGGATATGTCACTGAGCCTTTTTTGAGTCTGTTGTTTGTCTTGAGTACCTTTCCAGTCAAGCCTGAACTCCTAGTACAATCCTTTTAGTCCTGTTGTCTTAAGTTTGACGAGTTTCTAGATGAGAACATTCATTCTCAGTTAGATAACTTCCACGATACCAGAGTATTCATATTTCAATCCTTTTTATTGAGAATGTTATTGTTTTACAATGAAGATAATTCACAGGAACTCAGGTTATTGATCACTGATGACATGACCAAGAATTATTGTGAATTCATGAACTCTTTGATGGCAGAAATATATGACATCTTCTTTCAAGAAATATTGCCCAAGGTGTTACCTGAGATAAAGGAAATGCTACAACTATGTCCTAGTAAGATGATAGGAAATTGGTTCCTGACATAATTTGGAACAGTAATAAGACTGTATAGTTTTGTGCATCAGCCATATGTCCTTCCAGTATTTTTGACAGTCAGGATTTTTTCCTTGGAATTGATTAGGAAAAGGATTATTGTTGAAGAAGAGAACTTTCTAAGCTTTAGGAAGATTTCAGGTATTAATTTTCCCTCTGAGATGGGACCATATACTGTCAAAAGCAGAGCATCCCTACCACTGGTTGATAATCTACTCAAAAGCATATGGTTCTCTTTGGGACAGGCCATAAATTACGACCCACACCAACTGATTTTTAAAAGGAGACAGGCTAACAAGAATAATCCTTTTGAGCACACAGAAATAGTTGGACTCAGAGAAGCAGCAAATTGGGAGGATTATCCTAACTACACTACAAAGGATATCAGCATGCAACGTGACTCTATCTCATCCCTGCCTGGAAACAACTCTTCCCAAATGAACCTATCTAACATAGTTGCAATGGCTGGAAATGTCTCATCGTTGGAAAGTTTTTCAGAGATTACTAAGAAGAGAGAGAATGCATAGCATATGGATACTGCTGAAATGGATACTGCTAGCACACCAAAAAAAGAAAAATTTGAACAAGAACAGTCGATACTGCAGGTGAAGAAAAGTTGTATGAGAGGGCATGTGAAGATGAGCAACGAAAAGGGAAATCATAAACAAGAAGATCCCATAATAGCTAGGTTAGAGCTTCAGGAGTATTTATTTGATGGAAAGACCCCAAGCAAGTATGCATCTAAAGAATATTGGCTGAACACTTATAGAGAGAAGGTTGATAAGACTTCTGATGAAACAATAAAGCTATATGAGGAAATAAGATAGCTACCCACACCAGATGTAGCATTGAAGACTATAAGGGATCATGCTACAAACACTCTAATTATGGCGATGACAATGGGTAATAAAGTGTTATAAGTTAAGGTGAACCTGGAAAATGTTCCTACTACGGATATCATACACCTTAACAGAGAAACCGGCAAAATATTGAACACTAGATTGATAAAGGCTACATTATAGATATCCAAGATGGATTCCAGTAAAACAAAAACTCAAGACCTCTTGAGGAAAGTAAGAGTTGAGAATAGGGCCCTTAAAGTCAAATTTAAAAAGTTGCAGGATGAATCGATGAAGGTGGATGGATAGGAAAATAAGGGAGCATTGGCTCAAAATTTGCTGGATGAGAAAGAAAAGGAAATTTAGGTTATTAAAAAGAAGTTGAAAATTCCTTCTACCCATCTCATTCAGACCTCTGAGTTGACTGAGTTTGAGAAGGAAAAGGAGGCTTTAAATACTAAGCTGACTAATTGCAAGGCCAAACTTTTGAAGCTCAAGGAGAAAGAGAAACAATGGGAGAAAGAGGCTAAGTTTCTAAAATAAAGTGAAGAGGATGTTAAGGTTAAGCTAGCGGCCAAGGAAAAGGAGCTACAAGAGAAAGGTGAATCGATCGAAATTCCAGCCACTATGCCCAATATAGAGATAGTCACAACCTCCTTGTCTAATGCTATGTCACAGGTAAATCTAAGAGATGTAGAGCTTACAGGGTTAAAGCAGCAAAATAAGAATTTAGAGCACAGGCTTCAAAAAAGGAAGAGGAGAAGAAGAATTTAATAGAAAGATGTCAGGAATTGCTAGATCAAAATGCCAAGTTAAACAAGAAAGTGATTCCCCAAATGGCCCTGCAAGGAGCTTGGCATTTGATCTGGGATAAAATCATCTCAAAAGATGACAAGTTCAGACCTTATTTATATTGCATTGTAGATCATCAGGAGGATTCTTTGGAGATGGCCAAAAAAAGGTTTTGATAGTAAAAGGAGAATTGCATAAGATACCAGTGGGGGTAGCTCAAAATTCTCTCAATTTCCTAAGTAAATTATCAGAAGAACAAACCAGCAGGTATGGTATCCAAAACATGGTTTTTGTTATTTCTGGAGCTAGAATGGTGGTTGGAAAACATAGGATGCTGGACACTGTACAGGCCAAGATTGATAGTACAGATCACAAAGTCAAAGGGGTGATTGAGTTACTTAAACCATTGGTAAGTAGGGGGGCTCCTTTCTTTTGGGAAGAAAAAGGACCTTTGTTGACTCAGGAAGAGTATCTAGAAAGATTAGTCATTCGTAGGTTTGACCACACAAAATTTGGGGATATGTAGCACGCCCTATCGAGCCCCATTGTGTTTGATAAATTGGCTGGAGAATTTGAATTATTAGCTGATTTTAAATCCACCTGTGCTACAGTACTTGATTTCTCATAGACCGAGAATATGGAGCTCAAAGTACTACCACACGACATGGTTGTTGCAACTTTTCCTGGTCCTGATCTGTGGAAATCAATTAAATTGTATGGGTCAAACAAGTTGAAATTACAGGCTTAAAGATATCAAGGAAGGAAGCACAAAGATTTTTCCTCAAGACATATCTATTCACAATCACCTCTCTCAGATTTTGTACAACTGTCATCAACTGAGATATACAAAAAAAGGATTTTTATCCTATTTTTTTCCAATAGTTTGCAGTTTATTTCTGTCTTATGTAAATCGTGGTGTATATGCCACGCTCAAGTTTGTTAGAAGTTTGTTATTCAGTTTGTAACTAATTTTGATTCTAAGGTCATTCTAGGAGGTCCGATACATTATAAATTTACCTCCTGCAGAGGGAGAAAGGGTTGGAACCCGAGTAATTTTGGAGTTGTATGTATTCAAGCGTTTCTTAATAAAATTACAGAGTGAAAGCTGGTATTTTTTCCATATATTCATGTGTTGTTCCATATTACAGTCTGTGCCTTCTTTTCCCATGTGAATGTTTTCCTATTTATCTGTCCATTTTGTTTTCTTTCACTTCTGGAATGAGTGTATAACAGTTTTAGAATTCATACTTGTATGCTCTAGTTGTTCTTTTCAGATATCCACAAACCTGCTCTTCTAAATTTAATACAAAATTCATCTCGTAATGCTCTGTGTTAATGCTCTGTTCATGTTCCTCATTTACCACGAGACAATCAATATTTGACTGTGAATGAATGGCTATCTTGCCTTTGCGTTAAATCACCTTGCATAAAGTATTGTTATATATATTTGACATCTTGACTCCATATCCCAATGGTTATGTGTCTCATTTCAACCAATCTTATAAACAATAGACATTTTTACTTGTATATATCTGGCATTGTTAATACTTAGTGAGAGATCCCTCTCAAAAGAGAAGAAAGCCAGTATTCCCTTCAAAAGTGGTTTTTTTGTTACCTGGGAATAAGCCTTCACAACCTTTGGTGAATTTCCAGTGATAACAAATTGGCCCCATTGCTGGGGATGAAAGTGCTTATCATCCCTGGGAGGAACGACAAGGAGGGCAAAGTTTTGAGAAAGATATTTATGCGGGCAAACAGGATTTTCTACATTTGCAAGAAGGTTGTACATTTTCCTTGGAGACTTCACATTCATTTTGAATGGTATTACGTGGGACATTCTAGATTTTAGGAGAGTACATACAAGAGGTAATCCTAATACTGAAACTTTGCATAGTGTGGAAAAACCAGAAAGAATACTTAGAAATATAAATAAAGAAAAAGTACATATTCCTCAGTTTGATACGTCGTCATGTCTATATTTTCATAACATACTAGAGTCTGAATGGGAAACTAATGTTAAAAGGGTACTGTCAAAATAAAAGTCTGATTCTGACCTAAAGAAAGTTGAAGCCAACCCTGGTAGATTAGGGTCATATCTCCTTCATGCTTTGTGGTTAAACCTTGAGACCTCAGTGAAAGCTAAAAGAGTTGCCCCCATTTTTTAGAACGTTTAGTTTCCCATCTCCCACTCTGTTCAAAATCCCCCAGCTATCCATCATGTACCACTTTCTCCAAACCCACATGTGTCAATGGTTGTGGCCAAATTCACTCCATTGGCCTTATCTGCAACACTGCATGACCTTCCTTTGAAATATGCCCAAATAATTTCGTTGTATGATGGAGAAGGGAATGTTTCAGCTAAGTACCACATGGGGAAGTTTGATGATTTTATAGATCTGGAGGAAGTGGATCATGAAGATTTCAAGATGAGGCTGTTTGCACAGAGTTTGTCTAGGGAGGCTAAAAAATGGTATAAATATTTACCTGCTAGGTCTATTCCAAACTTTGTTGACTTTCAAATGGCTTTCCTAGAAAGGTGGGATGATAAGCAGACTCCATTACTAGTCCTATCCCAATACAATAACCTTAAGAAGGGAGGTTTTGAGTTAGTCCATGAGTTTTCCAGTAGGTTCATGAGAGTCTATAATTCAATACCTACGAATATCAAACCTTCACCTGATGCTGCTAAACTTCATTATGCCAAGGCCTTTGATAATGATTTTGCTCTGTTGTTGAGAGAAAGAAAATAAGCTACTCTTCCTGCTATGTTTACAGATGCATTAGAAGTAGAATCCAATATGATGGCATGTGGGAAGATAAAACAAATGGAATATGTTGATAGGAGGAAAGGTAGAGAATAAATTCCCTCCACCTCTATCGTTTCTTCACCTAATGATGTAAATTTTGAAATGATGCTGAAAGCAATGGAAAATTTAATGGACATACTAACTATGGAGGCTAGACCAGTGAATCGAGAATAGAATGAAATTCAGATCAGAAACACCAATTTTAGAAGGGATATTCCTCCCCCACCCCCACAGAACAGACAAAGAGACATTAGGAGTCCAAGGAACCAAGAAGATAAGCCGATAAGACCAGTGTTCCCTGAAAATTATGTGGATGATAATGATGGTGCAAAGTCTATTGAAGACCACATTCACCATTTTGGTGGTTTAGATTCTGAAATCTATTTGACTGAGGTGGAACATAGTATGTTCACGAAAGAAGATGATGATAATTTCAAGGGGGAATTGGAGCAATACCATAATGGGTATATGCATGCTATAGATGATGTTAGAAAAATAAAATTGAGGGGTAGATATGTTGTCATAAATAAAGGAAGGCTAAATCCAAATCGTCCTTCCAGCAGTCAAGTAAATGCAGAAAAAAGAAATGAAAAGAAAAAGGAACCTATTGTACATAAAGAAGTTGAAGATAGAACTCAGAAAATAAAGGAACCAAAACAAACAGCACCTATGTATGTAGATAAAATTTCTTCCATGTTTAATCTACAAAGTGAACTTGCTAAGCTAAAGATTTCAATTCATTTTAATGAACTCCCCAGAAATCAGGAATACAGGAACACAATAACAAAAATGACCAGTAACTAGGGAGAAGCTTACCCAGATATGTTGGAACTGGCATATGACAATCCTACTATTGTCTTGGGGTCTAAGATTGATAGTATGGATAGTGAGAATGAAGAAGTACCACCTTTTTATATGAGTTTAAATGTACATGACATAGTGTTGCACAATGATATTCTAGATTTAGGTGCTTCACATAATTTGATGTCTAAGGGAGTGGTAGAAAGTTTGGGTTGGAGATTACAAGGCCTTATAAAGGCCTGTATTCTTTTGATTCTAAAAGAGTTAAATGTCTGGGTTTGATAAAGGACATGGTAGTGGACATCCTTAAATAAGTTACCATCTAAAACTGTGGTCATGGATGTTTTTGTGGTTGATATCCCTCCCAAATTCGGTATTTTGTTGTCAAGGTCTTGGACTTCAAAGTTAAAGGAAAGTTTGCAAATGGATATGCCTTATGCTACAATTCCTGTTCGAATTGAAAACACGAGATTGTACAGTGAAAAAAGATCACCTTATGTTGTAAGCAGTCAAGGTCAACTAGAAATTCATCATGTTTATGCTGTTGATACAGACTTAGGGTCATCTATTTTCTTGAATGATGTGTCTCCTTGTGATTATAAAGTTTCCACGGTACCAAATAAATGTAAAAAGGATAAAAAATAAATAAGTGAACAAGAAGCTTTGGAAAGGAAACAGAAGGAAGAAGGAGTGTGGAGGATGTATTTTGATGGATTTGTGGCCAAAGTGGGTGTTGGCGCTGGTGTATATATAATCTCTCCCATCAGAGATTTTAAAGCTTATTCTTACAAGCTGGTCTTTGAATGTACTAATAATGTAGCAGAGTATGAGGCTTTGCTAATAGGTTTGCATTCATTGAAGGATCTAGGAGCTAAAAGAGTCCAGATTTTTGGAGATTCGGAACTTGTGATAAATTAGGTGAATGATAGCTATCAAATTAAGCATCCCAGAATGAGGGCTTACAGGAATGAAGTATGGGATATGTTTGGGAATTATTTCACCGAACATACTGTTCAAGTGATCCTCAGATATGATAATATAGTGGTGAACTCCCTGACAACTGCTGCTGGAAAATTTGAAACTCCTACAGCAGGTAAAAGAAAATACAACGTTGAAATTATGAGCAGACCTTCCATGCAATACTAAATACTTGCAGGATTTTGAACATGATATGCAAATCGAAATATTTTTAGAATTGTGTGGTGAATTTGTGAATACCTGCATAGACAAGGAAAGTGTTGAATCTGAGAATCTCTTAGATGTTGAGGGAGACGAAGAAGGGATTGTTGAAACAGAAAAGTTGAAAATCTCTTTAGGAGGGAAGGATATAGTCCAATTAAAGAGTAAACACATCCCTAGAGGTCTGATTCCCTTAGAGAAACTTTTGACCAAAACTATGTTGCCAAGGATCCCAAAGCCAAACCTGCTGAAGACGTTGTTGAAGATAAGAACATTGGTACCGAGGATGATCCCCAAATTGTAAGGTTATCCAAGAAATCGTCTGCCAAAGAAAAGGACAAGTATCTAAAACTAATTAAGAAATACACATATGTGTTTGCATGGAGTTATGAGGGCCTCAAAGAATATGAAACTTCAACTATACAACATACTATTCCAATCAATCCTAGAGAGAAACCATTAGGCAGAAGCTCAGATGAATTAACCCAATGTTATTTCCTATCGTTGAAAAGGAGATCAAAAAATTGTTTGATGCAAAAATAATTGTAACCTTGAGATTTTCAAAATGGGTTGCCAACTTGGTGCCTATCAACAAGAAAAATGGAGAAATAAGGTTGTGTGTGGATTTCAAAAATTTAAATAGAGTCTCTTTGAAGGACAATTATCCACTGCCAAAGATGGACCATATTTTGCAAAAATTGGTAGGTTCAGAGAGAATCTCTACTATGGATGGGTTTTTAGGTTATAATCAAATAAAGGTATTGCCTAAAGATCAAGAGAAAGTTGCTTTCACCACACCATGGGGTACCTTCATGTATGCAAATATTCCTTTTCGGTTGATGAATGCATGAGCCACTTTCCAATGTGCTATGGACATTGCTTTCGTAGATGAAAGAGACAAGTTTGTGGTGATTTACATGGATGGTATTATTGTATATTCTAGGTCTGATAAGGAACATATCAGACATTTGGAGAGGGTTTTCCTTAAATGTAAAAAGTATGGCATTTCATTAAATCCAAGGAACCCAAATTTTTCTCTTGAAGAAGGAAAAATTTTGGGGAACATTATTTCCAAAGAAGGTATAAGGATTGATTCAGAAAGGGTGAGTTCCATTCTGAAGGTAGAAGAGCCAAGAAATAAGAAGGAAGTATAGTCTTTTATTGGGCAGGTAAATTCTTGAGAATATTCATTCCCAGCTTTGCTGAGATCCAGATGAACATCACCAATATGCTGAGAAAAGACAATGAAATAAAGTGGACAGTGGAAGCTAAGAAGTATTTCAATGATATAAAACAAGCCATTTCAGAAGCTCATGTGCTGGTGAGTCCCGATTTTAATAAATATTTTTTAATATTCTCATATGCTTCAGGGCATACTGTGGCAGTTGTTTTGTTACAGAAGAATGATCAAGGTGAAGAACATCCCATAGCATTCTTCAGTAAGATATTAAGAGATGGAGAGTTAAAGTATGATATAATGGAAAAACAAGCATATGCTTTGGTTAAGGCCTTAAAGGATTTCAGGATTTTGCATTCTCCATTCACATGTGATTTCCTATGTCCCTAACAGTGTGGTAAAGAGTATACTTACACAGCCAAATACGAAAGGGATAAGAGCTAAATGGATTGTAGTACTCCTGGAATATGACATAGAAATTAATCCCATCAAGTTGATCAAAGGGCAGGGATTGGACAAAATGATGACTGAATCTCATTGTGATTCTATGCAACTAAATTTTCTGGCTAGTCAGTCAAATTAGTTGGACGCAGAAGTGCAGGTGATTCTTGATTTTTCTATCTCTCCTTGGTATGTTGATATTGTTTATGTGCTACAAAATTTACAACCTCCTACAGGGTTAAGCAAAACTAGAGCCAAATCTGCGAAGATGAAGGCTGCAAAATTATGTATTATCGATCAACACCTCTATTGGAAGGACCCAAGTGGCATATTGTTGAACTGTCTTTTGGAAAATGAAGCTCAGAAAATCGCAAAGGAATTCCATGAAGGGGATTGTAGGGGGCATCATTCTTGGAAGGTAACTGCAAACATAATTCTAAGAGAAAGATTTTATTGGCCCTACCTATTTTCAAATGTGTATAAGGAGACAACTAGATGTCATCAATGCCAAATTTTTTATGGGAAACAGAAAGTGGTTTCACTCCCTCTCAACCCCATATCAGTAGAAGCACGTTTTTAGCAATGGGGGTTAGATTTCATTGGGGAAATAAATCCCAACTCCTCAAGACAACATAAGTGGATTTGAATAGCAACTGATTATTTCACAAAATGGATTCAAGCAATGCCCACTAGAAGAGCTACATAAGTAGTAAGCATGGATTTCCTGGAGAATAAAATTTTAGCAAAATTTGGTTTTCCCAAGAGAATTGTAACAGATAATGCACTTTCTTTTAAGTCCAAGAAGATGATTAATTTCGGCCACAAGTATCATATAAGTCTAAATCATTCTACTTCCTATTATCCACAGGGTAATGGATTGGAAGAATCCTTTAACAAAATTCTGGCAAGGATAATTAAGAAGTTATTGGAAGAGAATAAAATAGCATGGCATACAAAGTTAAAATATGCTCTATGGGATGATAGAATCAGCACAAAGAGGGCTATTGGTATGTCACCATTCTAGCTAGTGTATGGAGCTGAAGTGATTTTCCTAGCATCTCTGGGAGTACCAGCTATGAAATTGTTGCAATACCAACAAGATGAACCTAATCGTATGCAAAGGAGAATAAACCAGATTATTGAACTAAATGAACTGAGGGATAAGGCATATGATAAGGTGCATATACATCAGGAGAAGATGAAGAATACCTTTGATAGAAAAATAAAAGAGGACAATTTTCAAGTTGATGACTTGGTGTTAAAATGGGATGCTTCGCATGAAGACAAAGGAAAGCATGGGAAGTTTGATCATTTATGGGTAGGTCCATACATCATTGCAGCACACAGGGGAAACAATGCTTTTATTCTGCAATATCAAGATGGATCACAGTATGAAGGAGACCAGTATATGGGAGATTCCTGAAGCATCACTTGGAATAAGGGAGAGGAGTTCTATGTATTATAGTGTACATATTTCTATTTTCAATTAGCACATATGGTGAGCCCGAAGATTTGAATCCCACGGAGAAGGCCCTAAGATCAGGAGGGTAGCCATTTTTCAGTTTTTATTTTTTAGAAAGACAAGATAAAATAAAAAGACTTGAATTGTTAATGGATATGGCAACTGGTCTACGGGGTTCTTTGCTACCTCACTGGGAGGATAGCATCCCTAGTGGAGGTGGTTGTTAACAATGTGTTAGAATTCTTGAATCGTGGACTTGAAGGGTTTGAAAAGGACCCTATTTAATGAAATTTTATGGAAGCGCCTTTCAATATCCAGTTAGCAAGTTTTTTTGCTTGGAACCATAGGATGGAGAGTGGACTTTGATCTACGGTGTTAGATATTTTTGTAAATTAGAAAATGCAATGAAAAAATATGGGTAAAGTGTGTTAAGCCTCAAAGGTGTCAATTCATGACAAGGAGGATCAGTGGCATAAAGGGATTCCACGGAGCATACATGCAAGGCAGAATGCAGTCGTTGGATTTGCACAGTGTGTTAAATGGGAGCAGTATTGGAGACTTGAGATTGACCCAAAGCTAGATCAACGACGCCAAATATTTTCGTGCGGTGAACGTGCTCAACCAAAGAAGCATTTCCAAATCATGAAATATATTAAAAGGGGAAAGGATCAAACAGTTGATATAAAGGCGAAGATAGATATGCTGTCGTGGTCAATTCCGTGATCTAAACTAGCACGGACAGGGCCAATATTTCAATCCGTGAAAATTTGTAGGGTCTGCAAAGATCGACGGTTACGATGAGAGATCAATCTCGATCAATGGATAGGAAATATTCCATGATCAGAAGTTTCTCACTCGATTAGAGGAAAAAGGTTGGCGAAATGTTAAATTTCTCAGGGATGAACAGTCCCGATGAGGGTAGTTTGGAGATTGACAGTTGATGTTGATTTCCCCAAATAAAGCTACAGATATTGATAGTGTTGAGACTTTAATATGAAGACATTGCATATCAAAGGCTTATATTGCAAGGAGAAGGAGTCTACGGTACATATTGTGTGGAGGCGCACAAGAATTATGCAATATAGAAAACTATAAAAGTGTCTACGTGGAGTTGCAAAAGGTTTGTTTTTTCCAGAGCTTTGAGATTGACGAAATCCTGACTGCATACAAAGTGCCAGTGTGGACAGACTAGAGAACTATGCTAAATGACAAGGTAGGCACCCTGATACTTTCTTAGTGCTGTTAAAATGGATAAAATGGAGGTAGAGGTAGTATAGGTAAGGGATGATGAGGAATTAGGGGTTGTTGGTCGGAAGGATGAAGAAAGTTTCATAGATGAAAATGCCAAAATATTTTATACTATTCTATTGAACGAAACAATTGAAATGACTAAATATGAACTGGAATCCCTTAAGGACCGAGGTAGCGATACCTGTGGTGTTTTTAGGTCCTTTTTCCATCTTTTCTCTATCAACTAGACCCCCCCATTGCACTGAGTTTGTCAAATGGTGTGCAGAGATTTTTTCTGCCACTGAAGGTGTCATCATGAATAAGTCCAAGTCCAAAATCCTTTTCCCTATTCAGGCTCCTAACATTCGTAAATCCTTCCATGTACCAGACAAATTTACCCACACATCCCAAGAATACATGGAAGAAAATATTATACAGTTATTTCGAGATTCCGTAGTAAAAAATAAGGAAGATTTCCTGAAGTCTTGTTCAAAACCTGATGTTGAAGTTATCAGTCTGTCTTACCCCATTGACCTGAGTCTGTTTAATGAAGAAACCCAGTGATGCATAACCTTAGCTAGTCGGTTTCTAGGTTTAGATAACAATGGCTATGTCACAAAGCCTTTGCTGAGTCTGTTGTTTGTCTTGAGTTCATGTCCAGTCGATCCTGAATTCCCAGGACAATCCTTTCAATTTTATTGTCTTATACTTGATGAGTTTCTAGCTGAGAACATTCGTTCTCAGTTAGATAAATTCCACGATACTAGAAAAATTCAGATTTCAATCATTTTTATTCAGAATGTTCTTATCTTACAATGAAGATAATTCACAGGAACTCGGGTTATTGATCACTGATGACATGACCAAGAATTACTATGAATTCATGAACTCTTTGATGGTAGAAATATATGACATCTTTTTATCAAGAATATTGCACCTTCTATGGACAAAAGTTGTTCCTCTGGTATGAATGGTTCATATCCAGAACAACTGAGTGAACGACAAAGGATGAAGACCTCCCCTAAATACTATAGACACCTAGAATACTGCTTTGATTGTGAACCTATGTACCTGCAAACATATCAAAACATACAAGCACATCAAAGCTACCATAAAATCATCTACTTATTCATGCTAGTGACTAAGGAATCTAGCAACATGTACATGTGAAATCAAAACAACAGTAATGTGGGACGGAAATCAGCTTTGCATTAAGAATGTATCGAGAAGCTTACAACCATTTCCTTAGTGTCGGCAAGCCCCTCCATGAGACAAACACTTCATCCCCATAAGCTCCAACTTTACTCTCTATGCTCTCCAAAGATTTGGACTAGGTAGTCAATCCAATAGCATAACAATACCTCTATAGTTCTCCTCTTCAACTATGGATATGAGCTTGTATTTATAAGGCTCAATGGATAGGAATAGTTGAGAGAATTGTGGGTGAGGTGGCTCCAAGATCCTACCATGGGGGGTCTCGAGCTCAAACTAACCCATAATGATAGGAGGACATGAGGCTCAATTTCTAGAAGCCTCGAGAAACTTCTCTTTTTCCCATTTTATCGAGGGTATCGCTTTTGTTCCCTTATGACAAATCAGTTTAGATGAGAACCGATTTAAGACCAAAGACCATAGGCGGTGGCACTTCTTCTCTATAACAGGATACAAGTGGTGCTGAGCAAGGTACCACTCATCAGCCACAAGGTAAACGCGGGGCTAGGTTTTTTCAAGTAGAATTGACAAACAGAGCAAATTTCCACTCCAAGTGTTGGGATTAAGGGCAAACATGGGATTTAAGGGTCTAATCACATGATGGTGACAGGATTTAGGTATAACACATCTTCTGTCAAGAAATATTTCCCAAGGTGTTACCTAAGATGAAGGAAATGCTATGGCTATCTCCTAATAAGATGATAGGAGATTGGTTCCTGACAGAATTTGGAACAATTATAAGACTATATGGTTTTGTGCATCAACCATATGTCCTTCTAGCCTTTTTGACAGGCAGGATTTTTTCCTTGGAATTGATTAGGAAAATGATTACTATTGAATAAGAGAACATTCTCACTTTAGGAAGAGTTCAAGTATTAATTTTCCCTATAAAATAGGACCATACACTATCAAAAGCAGATCTTCCCTACCACTGGTTGATAATCTGCTCAAAAGAATAGGGTTCTCTTTGGGACAGGCCATAAATTACGACCCATACTAGGTGATTTCCAAAAGGAGACAAGCCAACAAGAATTATCCTCTTGAGCACACATAAATAGCTAGACTTAGAGAAGCAACAAATTGGGGGGATTATCCTAACTACACTACAAAGGATATCAGCATGGAACATGACTCTGTCTCATCCCTGCCTGGAAACAACTCTTCCCAAATGAACCTGTCTAACATAGTTGCAATGGTTGGAAATTTCTCATCATTGGTAAGTTTTTGAGAGAGTACGAAGAAGAGAGAGCGTGTAGAGCCCATGGATACTAATGAAATAAATACTGCTAGCACGGCAAAAAAGTAGAAAGTTGAACAAGAACAGTAGATAGTACAAGTGAAGAAAAGCAGTATGAGAGGGCAAGTGAAGATGAGCAATGAAAAGGAAAAACAGAAACAAGAAGAGCCCATAACAGTTGGGTTATAGATTCAGGAGTATGTATTTGATGGAAACACCCCAAGCAAGTATGCATCTAAAGAAGATTGGTTGAGCACTTATAGAGAGAAGGATGATAAGACTTTTGATGAAATAGTAAAGCTATATGAGGAAATAAGACAACTACCCATGCCATATGTAGCATTGAAGACTGTAAGGGATCATGCTACAAACACCCTAAGTCTGGCTATGACAAGGGGTAATAAAGTGTCAGAAGTTAAGGTGAAACTGGAAAATGTTCCTACTATGGATATCATACACCTTAACAGAGAAACCGACAATATATTGAATACCAGATTGCTAAAGGCTCCATTACATATATCCAAGCTAGAGTCCAGTAAAACAAAAATGCAAAACCCCTTGAGGAAAGTAAGAGTTGAGAATAGGGCCCTTAAAGTCAAATTTAAAAATTTGCAGGATGAATCGGTGATGGTAGATGGCCAGGAAAATAAGGGAGCATTGGCTCAAAATTTGTTGGATGAGAAAGAAAAGGAAATTCAGGTGCTTAAAAAGAAGTTGAAAATTCCTTCTACCCATCTCATTCAGACCTCTGAGTTGACTGCGTTTGAGAAGGAAAAGGAGGCTTTAAATACTGAGCTGACTGATTGCAAGGCCAAACGTTTGAAGCTCGAGGAGAAAGAGAAACAATGGGAGAAAGAGGCTAAGTTGCTAAAAGAAAGTGAATAGGATTTAAAGGTTAATCTAGTGGCCAAGGAAAAGGAGCTACAAGATAAACGTGAAGCGATGGAAATTCCAGCCACTATGCCAAATATAGAGACAAACACCACCTCCTTGTCTAATGCTATGTCACATGTAAATCTAAGAGATGTAGAGCTTACAGGGTTAATTCATCAAAATAACAATTTATAGGACATGGCTTCAAAAAAGGAAGAGGAGAAAAAGAAGTAAACAGAAAGATTTCAGGAATTGCTAGATCAAAATGCCAAGTTAAACAAGCAAGTGATTGGCCAAATGGCCCTGCAAGAAGCCTGGCATATGATCTTGGATAAATTCATCTCAGAAGCCGACAAGTTCAGACCTTATTTAGATTTCATTGCAAATCAGGAGGATGCTTTGGAGATGGCCAGAAAAAGGCTTCAATAGTAAAAGGAGAATTGCATAATAGACCCATGGAGGTAGCTCAAAATGCTGTCAATTTTCTAAGTAACTTATCATAAGAACAAACCAACAGGTATGGTATCCAAAATAGAGTTCCTATTATTTCTGGAGCTAGAATGGTGGTTGGAAAACATAGAATGTTGGACACTGTATAGGCCAAGATTGATATTATAGATCACAAAGTCAAAGGGGTGATTGAGTTATTTAAATCATTGGTAAGCAGGGGGGTTCCTTTCTTTTGGGAAGAAAAAGGACCTTTGTTGACTCAGGAAGAGTATTTGGAAAGATTAGTCATTCGTAGGTCTGACCACAGCAAATTTGGGGATATGAAACACACCCTATTGGGCCCCATTGTGTTTGATAAATTGGCTAGAGCATTTGAATTATTAGCTGATTTTAAAGCCAGATGTGCTACAGTACTTGATTTCTCATACACCGAGAATATGGAGCTCAATGTACTAACACATGACATGGTTGTTACAACTTTGCCTGGTCCTGACCTGTGGAAATCAATTCAATTGTATGGTTCAAACAAGTTAAAATTATAGCCTTAAAGATATTAAGGATGGAAGGACAAAGATTTTACCTCAAGACATATCTATTCACTATCACCTCTCTCATATTTTGTACAACTACCATCAACTAAGGTATACAGAAAAAGGATTTTTAGCCTATTTTTTCCAATAGTTTGCAGTTTATTTTTGTCTTATGTAAATCGTGGTGTATATGCCACGTTCGAGTTTGTTAGAAGTTTTTTCTTCGGTTTGTAACTAATTTTGATTCTAAGGTCGGTCTCAGAGGTCTGAGACATTATAAATTTACCTCCTGCAGAGGGAGAAAGGGTTGGAACCCGAGTAATTTTGGAGTTGTATGTATTGAAGCATTTCTTAATAAAATTACAGTTCTGAATCTGGTATTTTTTTCCAGAGATTCATGTGTTGTTCCATATTACAGTCTGTGCCTTCTTTTCCCATGTGAATTTTTTCCTGTTTATATGTCCATTTTGTTTTCTTTCACTTATGGAATGAGTGTATAACAGTTTTAGAATTCATACTTGTATGCTCTAGCTGTTCCTTTCAGATGTCCACAAACCTGCTCTTCTAAAGTTAATATAGAATTCATCTCATAATGCTCTGTGTTAATGGTATGTTCATGTTCATCATTTACCACCAGACAATCAATATTTGACTATGAATGAATGGCTATCTTTCCTCTGTGTTAAATCACCTTCCATAAAGTCCTGTTATATATATTTCACATCTTGACTCCATATCCCAATGGTTTTGTCTCTCGTTTCAACCAATATTATAAACAATACACATTTTTACTGGTATATATCTCCCATTGTTAATACTTAGTGAGAGATCCCTCTCAGAAGAGAAGAAAGCCATTCTTCCCTTCAAAAGGGGTTTTGTTGTTACCTAGGAATAAGCCTTCTCAAACTTTGGTGAATTTCCAGTGATAACAGTCGGAAAATTATTTTTAAATTAAAGTTTATTCGAAGTTATATACTCAAGGCCTAATCCTTGTTTCAAGCTCCTTGTTAAAAAAAAATTCATAAGGAAGGCAGAGTTCAGGATTGATACAACAAGGCGCTGCAAGAATCCTAAATCAATTTGAAGAGTGGTGGATTAATTGTATATCGTGGTCGTTTCAATCAAATATTATGGGATTTATTCAGACACCTGTTGAATACATTATGACACGTGTACATAACCCAGTTTCATAGATCATGACAAATGTATGAAGTTGAATGAATCATTGTGAAAATCGTGGTTTTGAATATTACGATTTTCGGTTTTGGTTATGAATCGTACTCTTGCAAACACAAAGGTTGAAAATATTTAAAGTTCCTAAAAGAAGTACACAAATCTAAATTACAGTGAAATGTGGATAAGAAGGCTTTAAGAAGAAAAAGAGGTGCATAGTTATGCTCTGTTTTTCCTGTTTTACTACATTGTAATTGAACATGGATTACGAGGCAATGGAGATGAATTTCAGAAATCCCAAAGAGGCTTTTGTTGGATTCATTCATAAAAAACCATCTCAATTTTGCAACATCTGTCATCGTTTGAGAGATTCAATTTCATATTTGTGGCCTATTTTTCAGGCTTTGAATTATTTAATAGTTTCCTATTTTAGTCACAAATTTCTAGCACGTATTCCAATCAATTGAAGGGGAATTTTTGAAAACCAAGGGAGTTTTTTGTTCTTCATGGAATCATTTAAAAAAACCTCTCTCAGGTATCGTACATCTATCATGGATTGAGATATATGGAGGCGTTTGGGAGACCCATTTTTCAGAAAATTCATCAAAATTCCCAGAGTCCGATTTGTTATTTTTGGGTTAATTGTCTTCAAAGATTTTGAGTTAGCATGTAACTAATTGATGTAACTAATTCAAAGCTCGACCTAGAAGGTAGTTATGGAACTACTCTACCTTTTTTATGATAAAAGGAAGACAAACATATAGTTTAAGGGTTCCAATTTTGTTTAAGAAGGGGCTTTAGAGCTAGATGTATGTCAAGCTAAGGCTTATGACTCTCATGTAAGTTTGAAGACTGAAACTGATATAAACATACTTATAAGCCATTTTTATCTTCCATGTTGGTTTATTTATGGTATGTTTGGCCACTCAATATATAATTTCACTTCTTGACTAATGTGTTTTTTTCATGCAAGTGCTTATATGTTGTGGATGAAATCAATGTTCTCCTCATAATGCTTATGGTTTATATTTATATTTATGTGTTTGTTTTTTAGTTCATGATTCAGTACTTGTGTTGGCTTGCTGATGATTTACCTTCTTGGTAATAAACTTTCAAACCAAAATCATAAAAAAAATAGTTTCATTTTGCTTTATTTTTTAGATTGTTCTAGCTTGTTCGTGTAGTAGTCTAGGAGCAATTTATAGCACAAACAGAACCAATCCACACTTCCGTGAATAAAATATTTATATTTGACAAAGAAATGATCAAAAAATGAGGAAGATTCATCAGAGATGGAAAATGAGCGATGGTGTAGGTCATCCAAGGATACTCAAGAGTTGTGAGACATTCAAGGATCTCTTTGTTGTTACGAAAGTGGTGCCTAGATAGATCAGAGGGATCTTCCACAATCGATGAGGGTGATGGAAGACTGGATGTTGAGATCATAAAGATCGTGTTGGGGGTATCGGCGGAAGAGGCCAAAGGATGTATTTCTTTGAGAATGGAAACTTTAGACTCAATGGAGTGCTTGCAAAAATTAGTGAGGAGGGATTGGTACTCATGAAGGTTTGGTAAATGATGGGAGTAATGACCATAGAGGCCACAAAATCCACACGAGTTGTTTGTATGTAACGATTTTTTCTTAACCGTAGGGATGTTTGGTACATTAAAAACCTAAGTGTCATCCTCCTCTACTATTGTGCGCATGTGGATGCAAATAAATGGAAAATCGATACAATTTTGAGAGGCGTGGCTGAGGACATCGCATAAGGAACAAATAGGAGGTGGACGTGGTTCTGTAGGGGCTTCTGGTTCCTTTCCCCTAGTATTTGTAGGAGGAGGGGGTGCAAGAGTGGATGAAGGAGTAGTTACTTGTGTACCAAGAGGTGGATGTGAGACTTTCTCAATAGGTTGGATTCAGGGATAATTTTAAAGAACCATACTTATTTAAAAGCGTATAAATATTGGAGAATATCACCAATTCTTAAAATTTCAACTATAAAATATTTGGGGATATTTTTATAAAAATATTTTAATAAGGATTTTATATCATTTATATAATAATTTGGCAATTTTTAGAGTGAAAAAAGTTTACTTCATCAAAATTGGACGAAACATGGCTTCAAAAAATGAAAATTGGTGAATCTTTTTTTGGGAAAAAACATGGAAAAATAGCCCCTAAAGCTATCCTTGGTTGGATTGGTATCATCATGATTTGTGGTTTCAGGGTGGGGTTGGGTACATTGAGGTACCGTACTGGAATACCCAAACTTAATCCCGAAAGGTTAAGAGTAGCCATAACTGGCTTACTTACGATTCCATAGTGTGGAAAGAGAAACGTGATGGTGTGTATGGCAATTGGACCCCAATAATTCCCTAGAGAAATACTGGCGGCGGGTGCGGTCTGCAGTGGGGGATATGGCTTAGTCTAAGAAGTATTAGATTCTTTAGTTTCTAAGAAGGAAATAAGGAAATTTTCACAATTAGATCATCGAAATGGATTTGAATGGTCTTCCTGATGAATGTGTTGATTTATTGGTTCAATATTTTTCTTACGATCCAATTCAACTGGATGTAGAAGAAGACCCAACTTAGATTCTTTATGATCGCACAACAATCGATAGGATTTGGGATACCAAGCATGACACAATCAATCCATACACCCGCCAACCCTTCCACATTAACACAATTGTCCCTCAACCCTAGCTGACGCAAGAGATGTCTCATTACATTCTTGAGAACAAAACCCTAATTGTAGGTCTTGAGGTTATTCCTGGCTACACGAATGTCGTGACCGCTAAAGACAGGGAGAATCTCTTGATGGAATTGTCTTTTCATCATTAGGATTTAGATTTTCATTGTTCGAGAGAAATTGTTGAAGAGAAAACTGGAAGATTGCATGAAGATAAGTATTGGAAGACCCTCTAGAATAAATTTAATTTGATCCATTTGTATTGTGAGTACAGAGCCGAAAACAAGGATAAATTTTCCTCAAACAAGGGATATGAATACTTGTTCACAATAATCGATGAACCCCTCCTTAATTTCATCATGAGTAATACGATTAGCGTGATTATGCCAAGGATGTCTGCACATAAGTGGTGAGGATCATGGATATCATGGGTTTGAAAGACAATGATTTGCGAACTTTACCTGAAAAATATGTTTGGGCGTTTGTACACATTCTAAATGACCTTGCTGAGTCCGAGTATTTGAAAATCAAGAGTATGGTTTTAAGAATTTACCGTAGAATGTTTTTGGATTGCATAAGTTATCTTATTATTAGATGCAATGTCTTTTGCAATTGTGTCATGGAGACTACTGCCTCTCTATTAATGCACAAAAATATCGTAGATATAAGCAATGAACATTTGTAAAACGAATCATTAATCCTGAAAGCTAGTTGGATCAAAAAATACTTTGATGGTGGTAAAAAGTGATGATTACGTGGACGCTCTAGTAAACATGGTGATAATTTGTGTTTCCCGTTTCCAAAACGTGCATGAAGCTGGAGACGATGAGGCTAAGAATGTTTATGTAATTTTTATGTTACATGACCAGGAGTTGTGAGACATTCAAGGATCTCTTCGTTGTTACGAAAGTTCCAGCACCTAGATAGATCAGAGGGATCTTCCACGATGTATGAGGGAGGAAGAATGGAAGTTGAGATCATAAAGATGGTGTTGGGGGTATCCAAGGAAGAATCCAAAGGGTGGATTTCCTCGAGGATAGTGACTTTAGAATCAACGGAGTGCTCGCAGAAATTAGCAAGGAAATATCGATACTCAGGAAGGTTTGGGAAATTATGGGAATAATGGCCATAGAGGCCACAAACTCCACACAAGTTGTTCGTACGTAACGATTTTTTCTTAAGCATAGGAATTTTTTGTACATTAAAAATTGGAGTGTCGTCATCCTCTACTATTGTGCATGCATGGATCCAAACAAATGGCAAATCAAGACAATTTTGAGTGGCGTGGTCGAGGACATCGCATAAGGCACAAATAGGAGGCAGATGTGGTTCTGCAGGGGCTTTTGGTTCCTTTCCCCTAGTCTTTGTAAGAGGAGGGGATGTAGGAGTGGATGATGGAGTAGTTAGTTCTATACCAAGAGGTGGATGTGACACTGTCTCAATAGGTTGGATTGGTTTCAGCATGATTTGTGGTGTCGTGGTGGGGTTGGGTAGATCAAGGTACCACACTGGAACACCCAAAGTTAATCCTGAAAGGTTAAGAGTAGCCATGACTGGATTACTCATGATTCCATAGTGTGGAAAGAGAAACATGATGGTGTCTATGGGAATTGGACCCCAATAATTCCTCAGAGAAATATTGGGGGTGGGTGCGGTCTACGGTGGGGGCTACGGCTTAGTCTAAGATGAGGTCGGAAGTTTACTAGATGTGATGGTGCACAAATATGGCATTTCAGTTGTAGGGTGAGGATGTGATAAGGACAAAAAGGTGTCAGTCAAACGGGTGCCAATAAACGGACCTGAACCAACAACCGACTAGGAGGGGATGGACGTGCTATCCATGGTGGTGTCGATGGTAGGGAGGACATGCTCCAGTGTGGTTGGTCCTTTGGGATCGTAGTACATCAACTTGTCAATGGTCGCAATCTTCCTATCATGGGGGAACATCATGAGATGGAATACGGATGAAACAACGGATCGTGTCATGTGCAAGTAACTACGTCCAAGGAGAAGATTATAATCTAACTTTTATTAAAAAAATTTACAGCTCAAGAAATTGGATCTGTCTCGACACTTGATAAATTATGGTTTAAATTAGATCTTAAACAAAGGAATATGGTTTTATAAATAAAAAATTCTTTGAATTATCATTGTTAATCAATTTCAACTCATATTTAATGCATTTTTAGTAACAATAGTTTTGATGCAATGTTTAACCTCTTTTGTTTCATATGTATTAAAATAAATTTAATTTAATAACAAGAGTAATGATCTTATGTTTACCAGAATTAGAGTAATCATAAAGAGCGTTTAATAACATGCTATATATTATGTTTACTAACTTAGAAACTATATTTTCCTATGTTTACCAGAATCAAAGTTACCTAAATGAAAGGTTAAAACTTATTTATCATTGTTTATTAATATGGAACTCTGTAATTCCTATATCTATAAAAATTAATTAATTAAAATATAATCCTATTTAATGGTTAAGCTAGACCTCTGTAAGGCCCACCCACCCATCCGTTTAAACAATACTTTTGAAACTCATGACTTTCTTAATAAAAGAGCAATTTGCAAACGGGAGTGGCCCCTAAACTTGTCCATCAAACCAAGAAGCCGACTCCTCAATACAAAACAGAATTTCATTCTATATATATAAGCATTTAGGTATGTCATGATGTATCATATTCCTCAGTTTCTAAGTATCAGATTCCTCAGAACCGAGAAGGAAATAAGGAATTTTTTACAATTAGATCACCGAAATGGATTTGAATGGTCTTCCTGATGAATATGTTGATTTATTGGTTCAATATTTTGCTTAGGATCCAATTCGATTGGATATAGAAGAAGACCCAGCTCAGATGCTTTATGATCGCACAACGTTGTAAAGGAAAGTATCATATGGCTAGGGTTTAAGAGGCCATCAACATACTGGGGTTGAAAGGTGGATGCATAAATTTCTGCAAGTATATATAAGCAAGATTTAGAGATTAGAAAGGTCCACACCTGATTAACTGAAGGATGGTCCAAGCTTTTTCTAGCCCTTCTCCTCTTCTTGCTCCTCTCACTCCTCTTACTCCAAGAGACCCGAAAAACAAGTTATACCTCCCTCAAACCAATATGACCACATATAAACAAATGATAATCAAATAAACATGAAATAATGATCTGATTAACATCATCATATGATCATAAACAGAGTTTCAATCACACATTGAACAATTATTTGGGAAGAAGAAGGATATCACATCTTTATTAATCTTGAAAAAACTAGTACAAGTATACCTTCTCTTCAAGTTTGGCACCTCACGAAACCTTGATCTGGTTCTGCTGCTTCTCTTCTCCAAGGAACTCAGCCTCCAAGCTATGCAACACAAGGAGAATGCTTCTAGGGCAAAGGTGTGGGCAAAGAGAGCTCCAAATCCTCCAGCTTAATGATGCAAAAGTTCCAGTCCTTTCTGATGGACCTCCCTACCTCTATTTATATGGTTAAGGAAGAGTTAGGGGTGAAGACAAAGTAGTTACAACTGAAGGACTCAGTTGCATAACTACCCAAACTACCCGAAATTCAAAAGACGTGTTTTTTGGTATTTTCAGGAGGAGTGCGCGAGTTGCAGAGACAACAGTCGCGTACACAAGGAGGTATACGTGAGTTGCAATGCAAAAATTCACGTATATAAGGCGTACCCAACTATTATATATAGCAACTCGCGTACGTACGCGGGTTTTCCTTAAGGAAACTCGCGTACACATCAAAAAATTCATTTTTAGGGTATTTCTAGGCATTTTCAGACTTTAGTGTCTTCTGGAAAGTTTTAGCTAACTGAAATATATTTCCAATGGTGTAGAGATGAGGTCAAATGGAGTTACCGAACTCAAGATATGGGTCCTCCAAGTTAGGTGTTTTTTCAGTGACTTTTCATGAAGTGTAGTCATGGAAGTGTTGACATGCCACGAAAACATAAAAAAGTGGTCACAGAAAGAGATGTGTCATTTTGAGCTATAACACACAACAATCGAGAGGATTTGGAATACCAAGCATGACGTAGTCAATCCATACACCCGCNAACATAAAAAAGTGGTCACAGAAAGAGATGTGTCATTTTGAGCTATAACACACAACAATCGAGAGGATTTGGAATACCAAGCATGACGTAGTCAATCCATACCCCCGCCAACCCTTCCACATTAACAGAGTCATCCCTCAAGCCGAGCTGAGGCAAAAGATGTCCCGTTACATTCTTGAGAACAGAACCCTAACAGTAGGTCTTGAGGTTATTCTTGACTACACGAATGTCCTGACCGCTAAAGACATGGAGAATCTCTGGATGGGATTGTCCTTTCATCATCCGGATTTAGATGGTCATTGTTCTAGAGCAATTGTTGAAGAGAAAAATGGAAGAATGCATGAAGAGAGGTATTGGAAGACCCTCTAGAAGAAATTTAATTTGTTCCGTTTGTATTGCGAGTACAGAGCCGAAAACAGGGAGACTTTTTCCTCGATCAAGGGATATGAATACTTGTTCATAGTAATCGATGAACCCCTCCTTAATGTATGCCGTGAGTACTACAATTACTGTGATTATGCCGAGGATGTCTGCACAGAAGTGGCGAGGATCGTGGATATCATTGGTTTGAAAGACAACGATTTGCGAACATTACCTGGAAAATCTGTTTGGGCGTTTGTACACATTCTAAATGATCTTACAGAGTCCGAGTATTTGAAAATACAGAGTATGGTTTTAAGAATTTACAGTAGAATGTTTTCGGACTGCATAAGTTATCTTATTATTAGATGCAATGGTTTCTGCAATTGTGTGGTGGAGACTACTGTCTCTTTGTTAATGCGCAAGAATATCGTAGATATAAGCAATGAAGATCTGTATAACGGATTGTTAATCCTGAAATCTAGCTGGATCAAAAATACTTTGATGGTGTTAGAAAGTGACGATTACGTGGACGCTCTAGTAAACATGGTGATAATTTGCGTTTCCCGTTTCCAAAACGTGCATGAAGCTGGAGACGATGAGGCTAAGAATGTTTATGTAATTTGTATGGCACTTGACCAGACGCTCTCGTTAATTGATTCCCTAGTCATTGATAGTCATAGCTATGTGGATCAGAAGGAAAGACTACAAACTTTGGGTATAGTAAGCGGCATAGTCCGAATGGTGGAACTTGTGCGTTTAGGGTTCCAATTCATGGAACCATCCCACTTTCGATTGGGTTTCAATATTGTAAGGGGACTTCATAAACATGGAGGTTTTGCTGTTATGAGAAAAAAGGACATCGAAATAGAATCTGGATAGATATGGCAAACAAACACAGACGGTCTGGAAATAGAAGCTGTGACGTTACAAATGGAAGGCGATCACACAGATAATCCGGAGATAATGCTTTCATCTCTGCGATTCATAAACAAAAAACCATTTGTATTTATTCTAATTTCATTTCGCCTTGTTCTGGATGATTTTATTCATTAGCGATATATGTATATAGTTAATAGTTAAGACGCTGCTTCAAGGCATTGTAGGCGACGCAGACGCGGAGTAACTTAAGCCGTCTGTTCACAAACGTGAACACAGACGATCTGGAAATAGAAGCTGTGAAGTTACAAATGGAAGGCGAGCACACAGATAATCCCGAGATGATGCTTTCATCTCAGAGATTCACAAACAAAAAGCATCTGTATTCATTCTAATTCATTTTGCCATTGTTATGGCTGATTTTATTCATTAGTGATATCTGTATATAGTTAATGGTTGATATTCCAATTTGCTACATTATTATGCTAATTTTATCCCTTACCATTGGGATCATTTTTTCTTTCTCCAAGAATTCAATTCCATTTTAATTTACTTGTTTAGATCCATCTTCAATTATGTAAAATGAAACTTATCATCGTTTACTTTGGTCAATATCTTGTGATCTAAGTGACTGATATGCAAACTAAAGAATATAATTTTTAGATTAAAGAATAAAAATGTTAGATAAATGATTTGTCTAATTCTTAAAATACTTCAACCATAAACGATATCATATAAGGTTACTAGTTCCAAACTCTTTGGGTGTTAGCTGTATTTTACCATATCAGGTTACTAGTTGCAAACTCTTTGGGTATTATTAAAAAAAAACAATAATACATAATGGAAATTAGCTTTAAAAATAACGATAATACATAATGGAAATTCCAACTAAATAATAATTAGCACAAATTATCTCATCTTAATCTTATTAGGAAATAAGTTTCAAATTTTGGAATGCTTCTTGGTAGAAATGGACGATGAATATGGAATGCTTCTTGGTATAGAGGTTAAGGTGTGGCTTCAAAGCGGTCTCGAAACCGTGTAAGCAGATTATTTAACTGATGTGTAAGCAGATTATTTAATTGATGTTACAAATGGTAGACGGGTAGGTAGATAATCTTGGGATGATGCTTCCATATGTTCCATTGATAAACACAAAGTTTGGTGTACTCATTTTAGATTTCATTGAATGTTATTCTACGCCATTTGAATCACTCCATTTGTATATGTAGTAAATAGTTGGTATTTTCATTTTTGGGATTAATTTGTGAACAAGTTCTAAAGGTGTTGTTTATTATTTAAATCTTCTTCATCAATGCAGCAAGCATCAAAAAAATTTAAAAAAAAGTTAGAATAAGTGAAGTAGATTTTATCAATACATTAAAATACAGTTTTTTGAAGTTGGAAGTTGATGGTAATCTTTATTGTCTCATAAAATAAAAATAAGACAATAAACTAATTTTATGAGCTTAAATTGTCTTACCTAATTTTCCACTAAATAATTAAAGTTGTAATCTTAAAACAATGCCAAATAAAAGTTGAGTGTAAATTTGAGTGCACTAACAGCCAAATAAAATAAAATAAAATAAATTGCAAGCTAACATTACCTTAAACAATACAAGAAAATCCAAGATTATTTGACAAGGAATATTGATCTTATTTCTTAAACATTAACCTGGAATGTGGTAGCTAGAGGTTTTCCCATGTGATGATGGGTGCATAATGATATTATTAAATTAAATAATTTCTTTACTTTACTAACTTTTCCTATAAGCTCACTTTTATAAATAAGTTACTTTTTAAAATAAGTAGGAGCTTTACAAAACTAGTGTGAAACAACTTTACAATGAATTTACTTTATAAACAAAATTTGAATGAAAATTTTCAAAATGTAACTTAATAAAACAAAGATTTGAACTCAAGATCTCTTACTTAATAATGTAACTTTCAACCAAGTGAGCTAAACAAAAGTTAAAGAAATATTTTGAAGGAGGATTGTGGGATTGTTTTTGTTGTTGCTCTTGGAGAGCATTCTTACTCCAAAACACTTTAACACAACTCCACACACACAAAGTGAAATTTCTATTTGGGTCAAATTTTGTCTAGTTTTCCAAGAAAATGCAAGTTCTCTCTTTATTTCTTATTTATGGAGATCATGCATGGTGCATGGAGATTAACATATGTAGTCAAGAAAATAGATTCTACAAAGTTTATAATTTTTTGAGTTCGCATGGAGTGTGAAACAAAGAGCATACACAAATTTAAAGGAGAGAAAACCAAGAATAAAATAGAAAAACAAAGTGAAATATGAAACAATATCAAAAAGATTTAAAAAATCTATAATTGTCTATAGCATACCTCCAAATCTAATAAAATGGTCATACCTAGGAAAACAGAAACCTTTTCAAGTGAAATGAAAAATGTTTACAAGTTAAAGCACTCCCTTGAACACAATGGAACTTCTCCCTTATCCCATAAATTCAAAGGAATAGTAAAATCTACAAATATTTTGATGCATGCATCTACATATGTTCATGATATCAATCAACAACAAAATAAAATCATCATAAGAACTTTACTAACATGTTCAACTAAAACAAGATTTTCCACCCAAGTCAAACACCTTAAGCAATCGCTCGAATAATACAAAAAATAGACTAGCAACCGCTCAAATAATGATGTTCCATGCTCTTTAAATAGAGATCATGGATCAATAATGTGTCAAGCCATGGATCAATATAGTCATTAAGATCAGGGAGGATATGAACTATCGTACAACTTTATGTCTAGAAAATATTGTGACTATGAAAATGCATAAGTACAAATCCACACTAATATATACTAAATAAAAACTTAAACTAAAAACACTTTAGACCAAGTTTATCTTAACTATCTCCATGTTTCTAAACATACTAATTGGAAAAATGATGTAGCTAAAAGGAAAAAGAAAAATTAGTTAGTGAGATAAAATTGTAAATACATTTGTGTATTTACAAATAAAAATCCAACCAATTTATTAAAGCAGTTATGAAAAATTCAATGAACACAAATTATTTGTTAATTATTCAATATCTACGAAACTTGTAAGTACATCTATGTATTTAGAAATAGAATTCCAACCAAGTCATTAAATCATAAAACTCCTTATGAAGCATTCAATGGACACAAATGATTTGTTAATTATTAAATATATTTTTGGGAGAAAAGAATTTTTCCATATGTGCAAGAAAAGTAGTTTACCATATTTTATTTGTTAATTATGTACATACATGGACCTAGGCGCTTTATGTGATAAAGCATGCCGATATTAATATAGAAAATGCCTAGTATGAGTTTACTTAAGCCAACATGATGGGAGCACATCTAGAATTATGAAGAAGATAAATGCTTTTAATTAATTTTTGTATTTAAATTAATTTGTTTGAATTATTTGTAAAGTTAATTGATATGGATTGGTCAATGTGCCATATGCAAAGTCAACAAATCTGGAAGCTCAATAACATTCTTACTAATCTAAGTCAAGAAGAGCATAAAACATTGATAGAAAAATTGCTGAGGTAAAACTCTTGTGAGTTAATTGACTTATATGCATACTAAAGAATAAAGAATTAAAATGTTAGACAAATGATTTCTCTAATGCTTAAAATACTGCTACCATAAACTCTGATACCATATAAGGTCTACTCGTTCCAATTTTTGGGGGGGTATTAGCTTCAAAAAAAAACTATAATACATAGTGGAAATTAGCTTTATTACCTAAATGATCAAGTTCTCATTGTAGAAAGTACCAAAATAAAGTCAAAATAAGTGAAGTATATTTTATCATCTTTCCATATAAAATAAAATAAAAAAGACAATAAACTAATTTTATGAGCTAAAATTGTCTTACATCTGATATTTCACAAAATAATTAAAGTTGTAATCTTAAAACAATGCAAAATCATTGCAAGTTGGGGGTAAACTTGAGTGCACTAATAACCAAATAAAACAAATTGCAAGCTAACACTACCATGAACACTACATGAACATCCAAGATTATTTGACAAGGAATATTTATTGATCTTATTTTATGTATTGATATGTATTGGTATAATTGTTATGAGTCTGAAATCATGAGACGAGCATAAGGTTTTGATCACTAAGGATAGTTCTAGTGGTCCTCAACATGGGTGAGAGAAGAAACTTATCCCTTTAACTAAAGGATTTTTTTACCCTGGTGCTCTAGAACCCAGTATGGGGGAGATGTAACAAAGGTAAAGTAAAATAGGTAGTCGAGATTTATCAAAGAATAATCAAATCAAATAATAAAAACCCAATATTAAAACCAAATGAAAAGTAATTAAAAAATCCATCGATTGACCAAACACCAAAGGGATCCAAATTTTTGTGGTGGGCTGGTGCAAGCTAATGCTGGTCACTTATGACGCGTTCGTTGCAATGGACTTCTGGAAAAACATAAATATGAATGTCAAAAAGAAATATTAGAGTTACCTACACAACCTTTTGGAATATGGCGTACGAATATGAAATGTAAACAATCAGTTTACCTTCCGGAATATATAACTTTTATTTATGGAAACTAAGTATAAATCCCAAAAAATGAGGTTCTTCTAAGGTTGGTATGTTACTTGTTTCCCATAGAATAATGAGTATGTTTGCGTTGGTCCATGCGTTTGGTATGAAAATGGTGGAATTTTGTGAAAACAATTATATAGAGTTGTAGATAACAGGTGTGTCTACTGCATCGTTATTTTTCCATATTTATTTATGTTATATTTTTTCTTAAAATTAAGGTTCAAGTCAATGACGCCCTAAAATGATAAGGTCGAGCGTTGGTCCATGACATCTTGGTCTTAACATAGTCAATGGACGATATTTTTTTTTAGGATGTAGGTCTTTGTGTCTTCTTGTGCGTGTTCTTTTTCGTTCTC
>LPNX011038375.1:0-27500 GCA_001517045.1 Pseudotsuga menziesii | reverse complement strand
AACTTTACACCCATCCTTGGTCAGTGTTGGAGGCCTCCCTTACCCTCCACTAGCCATAGGTAAGGAGCCTAAGACCTAATAATGGCACCCATGGTCCTTAGAAGAAAGTAGTGGTGAAGACTATATTGTAAAAATACTCATACATGTGTGAATATCAAGACATTGCTGAAGAACGTTAGTCATTAAATGGGATAAACGTTAGCCAGTTAATGTTGTAAATTTTAGGAAGTAGCATGTATGCGTGTTTATGAGTGTACGCGTAGACATGCGTGTGTGCTTCTATACACAAGTGCACTCTCCTAGACATGCATGCACACACCTGTTGCTAGTAAAAAAAAATAGAGATCTTCTTTCCCGTGTTTGCTACCAATTTTCATGGGTTTTCTACCACTCTTCACGTGTTTTTTGCTCCTAAACTTTGCAATTTGGCTCACACTCAATCATCAATTGGACACTCTTTGATCTAATGGATAGAATATAACTCTTGGAATCTAACAAACATCTTCAATGGCCTTGGAAGTTAGTGGATACATTCAAACTACGAGTTTTCATTACAAGAAGAGATCATTTTGCATAGGTATGGTGAATTGTAAATAATTGTTTTCATTCACAAGATTTGAGATCATTTCATTGATTTATGTTTTACCATATGCCTACAAAAATATCTCTCTCATAGACAATAATTAATTTCACAAGAAGAATTCCCAACTTCACATCTAAACAAGTCTCATATTCTCCATACAAGATGAAGTATGCAATGTTAACTAATAATGATTTGCACATGAATATATTTTGATTTCACACAATGATGGCATAGATGAATTTATCTCTTGAGACTCTTCAATTTTAAAAAAAAACTTTGAAGCAATCATGGGAGAGGGTCCATATTGAATAGTTCACCAAGTTTTCCATATTCTCTATACAAGATGAAGTATGCAATGTAGACCAATAATGATTTGCACATAAATATATTTTGAATTCCCGTAAGGATGGAATATATGAGGTTCTATCTTGAGACTCTTCAATTTGTATAAAAACCTTGGAAGCAATCATGGGAGAGGGTCCATATTGAATAGTTCACCAACTTTTCCATGCTATCCTCTTCATGCTACATTTATCATAACATGCCTTTGAGCTTGACAGGGATGCCTCTACCTTAATGATTTCTCCTTCCTTTAGGGGATTTGCAACATCCTCATTGTGTAATTAGTCAATTTGTTCTCTTTAGTTAGTGTAACTTAATGAGTGTAATTTATTCAATTTATTCCCAAGACATCCAAACACCAACTTGTGTCTTCCCTCACAACCAATGTGTCATATTAGGTGTAATGTCATATCGTCCGAAGGTGTTGGAAATGAAGAATATTTCACTCATATTATTGTGACAAACATGTAGAAATTCAGGGCAGCAGTAGATTAATTTTACCCACAACAATTATCAATTGATCATGCAAAATTGCTAACAATGGAGACTGAATATGGAGCTGTAACACAAAATTATATTAACTGAGTGTACAATAGCCAACCCTGTAATAACATAGGTTTCTGAATATATAGAATACATAAATAGTTCGAATGCATAAGGAAGCATCCAAAACTAGCATAAAGCAGGCTTACCCAAAATAGACAAATCCCCCATAGGTGTAAAAAGTTGATCCCAAATCTATCATGAGGCTCACGAATTGGCAAGGGCGCATGGGCAAGCTAATGAGTGGTGGAATGGCAGCTCATACATGCTTTTGCATGGAGGAAAGAGTGGAGGATGAAAGGGGCAAAAAACAAGTTCACCTCACCTAGTCTTGCTTTCCTATGTGCCTTAAAACACTGAAAAAGCAGGCAATAAAGTAGAAAAAGAAGAAGGGCGCCTAGGAGGCCAGGAATAAAGCAGATTTGATTCCTAAGGCTTTCCCAAGCGCTACATGATTCAAAGATGGAAAGTTTGACCTCTATGGATAGGCAATTAGCAACTTGCACATGGTGGGACTCATGAACTAGGCAAATAAGACAAAAATAAATGAATTAATGTCTAAGTGGGTAATACTATGGGTTTGATTATTCTAACAAAACACTACTTTTTGAACACAAAGGAAGTCATAATCCTATAGCTGTAATACCTGCAAACTTGAATCTCTTTACTTGAGTCAAATAGAGTATAGAAATAAAAATTTAGTTCAAACATAAAGAGAAACCTTTAATCAGTGTTTATGTATCAATGCCAATAATTACCATACTAATATATTTTCAATTTAGTTAATTATGTCGAAACATATCATGTTTCTTGTATATCGGTACTAATACCTTATTTGTTGCTTCTTATGCAGAGGTAAACCTCATAGTTTTGATAAAGAAACTTTTGGAGATGGGAAACTCATGTAACAAAGTAAGAAAAACTAGAAGGAATATGCCCATTGAAAAGGAAAATTAGGTAAGAGAAAAGGATAAGATGGAAATGGACATAGTGAGACATGGTCAAAACATTTCCACTAATACTGCAATGGATCCTAACATAGTTGATGACATAACAACCTCTAGTTTAGAACCACAAGTGAAGCAGTTGCGTCCAACGGACCCAACCCAAATTCCAACATCAACACAGTCTCCAACCAACAACCCATCAACGAGCCATGCTGAAGCTATTGAATACATAGGTATATTGAGAGACAATAAGTATCAAGTATTGGATGTCATTGCCCGATTTGGTTTTTGGACTCTGGCCTTGAATTGGCCCAGGCATCCCTGAACGAATTTTGCAGGCCTACTGCAACTCACAATAGAACATTGATTAGGGCTTCAATCGACGAACCATCAATTCTGTTGAGATCGTGGAATGGGATTATCACTAGGGTGGCTCCCCCCCCCATCTTTGCATGTCTCGGGAATGCCTCCAAGCCATATTTTGCAAACTAGGTTTTTTCCCCAATGGGGTCCATGCAACCCTGGAAACGATGCACCGGCCCTGCCCTGTAAAACCCTATGTCGAGCGGTCGGGGTAGCCTACCCATGTAGGACATGGCCAAACATAGATGCAGGAACTGATGGATTTGAAAATAACCACCTGGTTTGGTTTTTGGACCATAGCCTTGAATTGGCCCAGGCGTCCCTGAATGGCTTTTGGAGGCCTAATATAACTCACCACAGAATGTTGACCTGGGATCTGATCAATGTTGTGTCATTTCCGATGGGATAGTGGCACAGGATTATGGCCATAGTGGTCTCCCCCTGACTCCACACGGCCCGGGCATGCCTCTAGGCCATATTATGTGAACTAGGGTTTTTCCAGAGTGTGGTCCATGCAACCCTGGAAATGGTGCACTGAACCTGCCCATCCCTGATTGTGTGTGTGAACTACATTTCGCAATTTGAATGAGGAGTGGTTAACATATCTAAATAGTCATCTCATAGAATTTTTTGAACGTTTAGGATAGGAGTGGTCGAACGTTGGGCTAGTTTGGTAGTGTAAGAGGAGTGTAAGCGCAATTACCCAATCTCATTCAATATAGCCATCTGGATCCTCTCTATTGCTAATTGTCTCCATCAATATCTCATGCTCTGAATGAGGAAAGAAGTAACGTACATTGGTTGAGTTATTGTTTTACATTATATGTATATGGATGTTCGTGCCAATAATCAAGTTTGTGAAGTGATAGACCATAGAACTTGGTCTGTAATCCATGAATACATGCCCACTAGTTCTTCCTTATTTCCCATCTAGTGTAAGATATTCACTCTAAACCACCATCGATCCAATGGGAAATTCATTTTGTTCATCATCAATAAATTATCCATTCAGTATTTGTTTACCTCAAATGCATCGTTCCAACAAATGTTCCGTGCCCCATTCATTGTCTTTGGGGGAAACAACTTCATATATGTGTCCTGGTTGTATAAGATCTAAGATATGGTCGTAGTCTCTTGAAATCGCTGGCTGACCCTCCTCTAAGTGGGTTGTTTCAACAAATACACATGGGTCTACTACAAATGACACATTATCCCAATCATCAACCCAATCCATGCATTCACATTCATCCCATTCACCACTGCAACAAGGGCTACAAAAACAAGCAAGTTTCCACGTCCATATTTCAAATAGGGGGTTGTTTGAGCTTCGAACTGAATGAAATCCACGTGTTCCTTGTACTGTGCCGCAACTATAGGAACGCAAGGTTGGTATAAATATACCAGAGCTTGGTTAAACTGTTGGGAGATCAACGAAAATCTTGCATTGCAAAATATAAATAACATTAAAAATATTGTCACTTCTAAGTTTAAGGAGAAAATGTGGTGTGAGAAATATTTAGAGGATAAAAGAAAATTAAGATATTATAAGGAGGTCACCAACCCTATTCTAGAAGATCAAAAGTATCTCTCGGTTTTAACTACTTCAAAGAAAAAAATTAATATAGCCAAGATAAGAACGAACTCTCATGAGCTTCATAGTGAAACTGGTCGTTGGGCAGTTCCTAAAACACCATGGGTAGAAAGGATCTGCCATCTCTGTGAGAATATGAACATTGAGGATGAAAGCACTTCCTCTTAGAGTGCCCTACGTACACCCACATTAGATCTCAGTTTCATAATCTTTGTTGCAATCCCGACCTTGCTAGCCTTTTAACTTGTCAAAATTATAGTGAGTTGGGGATGCTTCTCTCCAAGCTCTTTGAGCTTAGAGATACAATTTTAAAACAAACTAAATAATTAGTTTCTTTGGGTCCGATAGATCAAAGGTTGGTCTGAGTGGACGTTAACCACCATCATCATCATCAGTAAAGTTTTTTAATCCAAAAAAATATACTAAAATAAATTTACTTAATTTTTGATTTTTTTATTTAAAAAAAAAAGAAAATATAGTTAAATTAAATTTATAAGTGAATTTTTTTTTAAAAACTATATATAATAAAATATTTTTTTAACTAAGAGTACAATATATTTAAAATAGAAATTTATTAAATAAAATGAGTTTATCTAGATGCTATTTAACTTATTTAACTTATTTTTTAATGTTATCAAGATGTTTTTTAATCAATTACGAATGCGATATTAAATATATAATAACATATTTTCCAAATTTAACAAACCTGAATTTCTATTAAATTGTATGAAAACATTAGAATATATATTTTCAAAACATAAATACCAATTTAATTTATTTATTTTTAAAGTTAAAATTTTATATTATCTTAGTATTAAAATAATGTTCTATTTCAAAGTTAAAATTTTATATTATTTTCGTATTAAAATAATGTTCTATTTCACTACTTTGATTAATTAGGGATTGTCCATTACTTATTCTAGTTTATGAGGCGATTACTACATTAAGGATTCAAATACTATCACTCCATTTAACATTACTAAGCTTTTGAATTATTAAAAATTAGCCAATTCAAATAGAGATATAAGCATCAACATTAATAGATTTAAAATATATCAAAACAATTCCATGCCATTTTTTTCATTTGAGTATTCTATTGCACAATGTATTTTCCATTCAAACATTTTTTTTCTCACAACTAACTTTATAAATATGACAATGGTGCAAAACTAGCAAAAGAGCGCCAACGTTCTTACAAAAAATTAATCTCTAAATTTATATAGTGCTATAAAAACTTTCTAATCTAGACTTTTGGTTGAAACCTAATAGAAAAGGCCATCAACTTATGAAAAATCTTGGGTTTAGGGTCATTCTAATTATAAGATATAGTTTTGTTTTTACACTAAGTAAACATGAAATATTGCAAAAATGAATAAATTTTTAGAATCAAAGAGATGTTTGGATAAAAACAAGAAATTTATAATTTTTATACTCTAATAATACAATGAAATAATGATTTGTATTGATGTTACAAAATGAATAGTTGAGACCATATGTAGCAATATCTCCATCACATGTGCAATGGCCACTATTAGAAGATGGAACCATGCAATTCCATTCCTGAGAATGTAAAAAAAAGTATTAACTAAAACACAAGCCCAACATCTAAGATTTATATTATATTACCTAAAAAGCTTATATTGACAACAATTGACAAATTCCAAGATAAAGCACTAGGAATTGAGAATGTGCCTACTTATTAGGATTTTTGCGCTGATATGGGGGAGATCTTGTAACGTTACGTAACGTTATTTTTATTAATAACAAATAATTTTTTTAATTATAGGCCAAAATAATTGTCGGCCAAAAAAACCACCTAATATGGGGAAGATGTTGTAATATTCCTACCTAACAAAACAATAAAAAAGTAAAAAATTAATTATCCATAAAGAAAATGGAAGATGTTATAATCAAACAATAAAAAAGTAAAAATGTAATTATCCGTAAAAAAAAATGTAGATCAAGGAAAAAGCACAATATGGGGGAGATGTTGTAATGTTCCTACCTAACAAAATAATAAAAAATAAAAAATTGAATTTATCCGCAAAAAAATGTTGGCCTTGCACATGGTTTTAAAACTATGTGCGCATGGTTTTAAAACCATGTGCAAGGCCTTCTAAACAACCCATGGTTTTATTGTACATGGTTTAGGAGGGCCATACAGATGGTTTTAAAACCATGTGCAAGGCCTCCTAAACAACCCATGGTTTTAATGTACATGGTTTAGGAGGGCCTTGCAAATGGTTTTAAGACCATGTGCAAGGCCTTGCATATGGTTTTAAAACCATGTATGGAGAAAAGTTGTAATGTTTATTCCTAACAAAATAAAAAATAATAAAAAATACTATATTTCGGCCATAAATAATATTAAATATTAATAAATCAATGGATAACTAAGAAGAGATTTGATCCCTCTCGACGCTTGATAGAGCCTAGGATTTGGGTCTACGCTGGTGTAAATATAAATGCTTACACATATATAGTGACTTTATCCAAAACATAATAAATGTGTTAAATATAGGTGCATAAATATAACACATAGCGCTTGAGCTATGTTTTAAAAAAAAAAGTAAAAACATTAAACTATAACAAAATTATTACGTCGATAGACGTTTTTATTTGAGATTTTGATTGGACTACGGCCTATGCTTTTTCATCTACTATTGAGGATGAGACAAGTGTACTGTCGAGATAGATTCTATGGCATTTGTTCAAAATTCGAAATAAACAATTATAAAAAAGGAATATAAAAAATAACTAGTAGCTAGCTTATGAATGGATAACTAGTAGTTAGCTTATGAATGGATAACTGGTAGCAATTCATGGATAAATCATAGCTAATGAATGGACAACCAACAGTTCATGGCAGATAACTAGAAGAATGCGATATAAAAAAGAAAAAGAATCTAAAAAAACTGATAGTTGATAAATGGATAACAAGAAGAATGTCCATGATAACATGTATCTAGGCATGGATAACTAACACTTGAACCTGTTTAACTAAAAGAATATGAGGGATAAAAAACTATTTCCAAACTGTCTTCCATTCCTTAATTATGTCTCACCCATTTGATCCCTATCTACCTCATCCAACCACAAACTATGTAGGTGTGCTAGTTTATATACAAATGCAAAACATAATTCATAAAACACATAAAAGTGGTTATTAATATTAGAGCAAAATTTGTTAGCTAAAAAACATAGTAATTCAAATTCCATGATCATGAAAATATTTATCTTGGAAAGTTGACCAGCTAGTTTCCAATCATTTTAGTTGTCTTTAAGGTATTGGTCATTTCAATTTCCAAAAAGAATATGTGTTTCTTAACTAAAATTCACAAATTAAATAGGATTTTATTTTATTTTAGTTTTCCAAGCATTATAGTCTTTCGTAGTTAATCTTTACAATGTTTACAAATAAATTAGGTGTTTATTTCATTTTAGTTTTCCAAGAATTAAAGCCTTTGATGCTTAATATTTAAAGTGTTTGTGAGAAATATTAGGTGGTTCTTAGCTTAGTTGGACAAAAACAAAAATGGTAAGTCACTACAACTATTTACCACCTATTTTAAGTGGTTAAAATTGAGTTAAGCACACATCATTATGATTGAGATGAGATTTTCTTTTATTCGCGGTATTTTACTAGTTAAATCCCTTTCAAATACCCAATATTATTAATACATTGAACTAAATTATTAATTAAGGTAGTTCAGGTTATGAGTATAGCAAAATATTGGATACTATTAGATAAACCAACATTGGAAACACATAATGGGTGTCCACAAACCCCATTTTGACTCCATACCACAACCCATGAAATCAGTGTCCACAAATCCCATTTAGACATGATTTCTGATATAGGAAAATGAAAATTGGAGATTTAATTAGATACATAGATTAAGTCATGAATTCTTGGGTTCAAAACGCCCAATATAAATGTGATGTTCCGTGATGGAACATGAAAAAACTCCCAACACTAGCTCAACATTCATTAGAATATTGTCTTACCTGTTTGGTTTCACAATTTCATATGCATTCATAAACGAGTTTCGTTTTACTAGTTCATGAGGTGCAGCTAGTCTCGACTTCTCCTATGCACGTCGAATAACACATCCTCTCCATTGTGAAGATAATATTTTTGTGCGAGGGCATGAGTATTCCTCTATGTAAGAGAAATGGTATATTCAACACACAAGTGTTGTTATATTATGTCAGTGCATGCGATACACTTTTCTCTATGCAACATGTAACTTGATATTTGTGAATAGAATGAATTCACCATTGTTCATTGAGAGTGATTCCCTGTATTGAAAACATCCACACCTTTTAGGGATTTTTTTTCTTTATTCATGTTGTGCACACTTGCTACACAGTCTAATGTGCATTCGTTTTTAAACACTCATCATATGCTCATTGTATTAACTATATCCCTCTTGTGCCTTATATTTTTGGTTCGTTGCTTGCACATTGTACCTGATATATCATCCTTCTATACACTCTAAAAACATCCTCTATGTATGATCAAATCTCACCTCTACTTTAGTAATCTATTTGAACAAAGTGATTTCATCTAGGCGATTCAAGAACTTAGGAAAAAATATTGCTTCATTTCACTCTAAGACTTTGTGTGTGTGTATGCATGTGTGCGGGCGCCCGTGCACGCACATGGGATACATTGTGATGTGTGCATGTCATGAAATTTCACCTAGGCTTAAATTCAGGGAGAAATTGCCACAATAAACTTGAGTTAATGTGCAGTAAATATTTTAATTTTATTTTCTTTTTGGATTGAAAACATACTACCTTTTGGGAAACCCCACTTTTTTCTTCCAAGGCTTAACTTTTACAAGTTTGCTTCGAACGATACTTTGACCGGGTTTTACTGCGACAGACTTTTACTTCCATAGACTTCACATTGACAAGACTCAACTTCCACTTTCACGTCGACACACATTTTACTAACTTTTATCCAAACACACGTTTACCTCCAAAGACACCCACTTCACTTTTACTTGGAATAAACATCCACACAACTATACTATGACATGGCATATTCACAATATCAAATAACTAAAAATATTTAATAAGACTTGTGTGGAGTAATTTGATGTTAAAACTAAACTTTGAGTGGGTGAAATACTTGTGGATTCTTTATGTCTTTTACAAATGGTAAATGTAAACAACATTCACACAAGTAATTCTGGAGATGATGTGTGTCATAAATAAAACATGCATTCAACCATAAAACTTTAATTTTATATATTATCGTGAGATAACAAGAGAACTACTGCAACATTTACATACTTGGAAATTTACTTGGATGTTTCACATTTTGCGGAGTGTGGGCTCTCAACACATTCCAAGACATGAGCTTGGGCTCTTGAACTCATAGTTTATTTTCTTCTCCTTTCTCTCTTACTGTATTCTTCTCCAAGAGACTCTATTTTTCATTCATTTGTATTTTACATATACAAAGACTAAATTTGGATTCTCTTGGAAGCTACCAACTACTATTAAAGACTGTAATTAAATTCTACCTAAAAATTCTTGACTTCAAAAATACTATTAGACTGCTTAAATATGGTGAAATATGAACTCCATAACCTAACATTCTGACTAACAAAAAATGTACTTCTACGGACTCTCACTGAGTCAGATAAGATGTGATGCATATCTACTTGTATTTAATATTTCCAATACTCCCCCATAATTATAAGCAAATGGGGATCATTAAAAATACAATTTTACAAAATGTTTTAGAGATGGAACGTGCTCTGTGCATGGAAAAATTTACTGAGCATAATTTGTTACTCCTAAAATAATTTGGTAGATACTGGAACGTGTCCATTTACAATGGTTTTTTAAATATGTTTGTCTGCTAATATTCAGACCTGCAAAATTATAAACAAATTTCTTTATTATTCACCAATTCTCTTATGAAATGATACATTGTGTCGATGTGCTTAGTGATTTTGTGGAATACATGGTTCTTTAAGAATGCAATGGATAAACTGTTGTCACAATAAATGGTTGTTGGTTCTCTGAGATATCCCTTAACATTATTCGCATCCAAACAACTTTACATGCAACACTTGTAGCAACATTATACTTTGCTTCTGTTGAAGACATAATCACAATGGGTTGTTTCTTTGTATCCCATGACAGAACACCTGTAAAAAAATGAAATGTGTACCCACATGTGATTTTCCTGTCATCTGTGCTCCCTCCATTTTCAATGTTAGTGTATCTATTGTCCCTAGGAAAAGACAAGAGAAGATAACCAGAATTTTGCTCAGAAAGATGAAGATTTCATTCCCCATACAAGCAAAGACTATGACGAAAGGAGTCATGACAAAAGAGGAAGAAAGTAGATCAAGACGAGGAGTTCGATCTATTTTTGGTAAGGTGTTAGTTAGACTGATAGTTTTCTTTTGGGAAATAAAGCATGATTTTAATTTGGGTCGATAGTGCCTATTTTTAGATGTAAAGGGATATGTTAATTTAGTAAAACACCCTGTCAATTGATAGTTGAGAATTAGTCAACGGGTAAAACAAGAGTTGTAAAATCCTATAAAGTCAATCCAAGTTGTGTGCATGAAACAACATAACATAGATGGAGAATGAGAGAGTACTTAACACAAAATAGAGAATAAAGAAGATACACATAAAAATAGAGAGAGACCTAAATCAGAGAGCATGAGACAAGAAAAGAACATGTGAATTGTAAAGAAGATCTACAAAATAGTCTGCTAGTTGAGTGCATAGAGAAAAGTTTCTAAACCATTTCTCATGCCAGATGAAGAGCACCTTTGTGGTTTCTCGGATGGGTTTCAATGTTAAACCTTATGTTTGTGTATCTTTGATATATGTGTTTATGTCGAATGCATATTTGTTGTGAATGAGCTGATTTGAATATGTCAAGCCATGAACTTATATATATATATATATATATATGTCGCACATCTAATGTTATGATCAAATGGAATAGTAGTTAATGTGTGTTAATTATTTATGTTACATATTGTCATATATGTCGATGGATCGATCTCTATCTTCTTGAATGAATGTATGAGACAAAATTTGTTCCCCAGTTTCGAGTGAGTGATCTGATAATGTTGTAATAAGGAAATCCTCCTCATAACTATAGAAACATGGTTCTAGAAGTTCCCAATAGATATCTTGGGTTAGACCTCATCTGCTTCGCAGGTGTTGTCGACAGGATTATGCTCTATCAGGCTGATATCTTGGGCTTTGTTGATGAACAAGGAATCTGAACCGAGGTGGATAGAGAACTAACCCAACAAATGGTTCTGTTGTTGGGACCTGAATCACCTTGAAGGGGATATCTTTTGGCACCCGACAAAACCTCAAAATCAAGATTTGGTTGATTATAAAGCACTAGAGTTTTCACGGGAAGAAATTAAAGGATAATGACTGATCTCGAAAGAATGGTTGGAATGATACCTTTACACAAAAATTCATGATATTTTTTTAGTGAAATTTCCGTTGTATTGCATGAGTGGTTATCAAAGCTAGTGACTCAGAATAAAAAATTTCAAGGAAGAGAACCTACAGAGTGGAGTCCTCAATTGATCCAGGAGCTAAAAAGAGTTAATAATCCTATATCTAAGGCTATCGACTTCTGGGTTGATAGTATTCTGAAGCGATATATCACGAAAACTGCAGTCGACATGATAAAGTCATAAAATGAAACACAAAAATAATTATTCGAAGAACCTAGAGGTCGTTACCTGAAATATTTGAAGTTGTGGATAAAAATATTGGTATGTGAAAAAGAGATCCTGGCAATGGAGTACAAGTAAATATTTGTACATGGATATCTGGGGTAATGTCACAAAAATATTGTGAGAAAAATGGACAAGAATAAACTGAGATTTTTCCTGTTGATGGCGATACTGAGCAAGAAGGTGGTTTCCTGAGAAGTAGAAGAAGAATTCGGTATGGAAAGAGAAGAAGGAATGCGACCAAGAGAGGAAGTTACAGCATGACCAAAATAAGGGACTACGAATTGGAACCACATCTCAACGGATAGTCTTTCGACGAAGAAGAAGAATATTGACTTATATCTAAAGAAGAGGAAGAATAGGTATCAGATCAAGAATATAGCATACCGGTGACCTCGCGTACCATCCCTAGAACCTAAGGTATTTTCTAAAAAAATATCAACCAGTGGTTTTGTTAATCATAATAAGAGTAATAGTGGGAGTAGTAGTCAAGGAACTCCAACTAGTAGAATATTTAATTCTCCAATACCAAGAGTAAACAAAATGGATTGAAATTATATAAAGTTTCATATCTTCAATTAAAATGGGTTAGAGGACCCTGAGCAGAGTTGGTTCCTATGTTAAGTTGTATGGACAGTGCCATGGGTCCACGATGAGGCCATAAAGAAATCCCAAATGATCACAACCTTTAGAGGTCGTGTGTTAGATTAGTATATGAAATTATTTGTGGTTCCAGCCTTAGAATAAATTAGATCAAATCCGGACATGATTGATAGATGAGTTTAAGAAGCATAAATATGAGTAGTAGTGCATTACAAAAATAAAAGAGATTAAGTAGTTGCCTACATAGTCTATTTGGGACTTCGACCAAAGATTCAAAACTTTGGTGGCTAAAGTAAGTTTTTAGATGTTGGATGTCCAACATAAAGAATGGTTTATTGCGGTGATGTTACCGCATATCCATATTCCTCCAATGCAATAGAATATTGTATCATGGAGCGAGGCTCTTGATCTCACCATGAATTTGGAGGCTTCACTGGTTGGAGAAACTGGTGTAGGAATGATGTAGATACAGTCACAACTTATTAATCTCACATTACAACTGCAGGATATCAATAAAGGGAAGGAAGTATGGGAGGAAGTTTGATGTACATGATATAGAACTAAAGGAAACCATAAATATTCATCACGAGCTATCTTGCATCAGGTGCACTGAATCCAATAAATACACAAGGGATGCCTTGGTGTAGAATTTGTCAAACTAGAGGACATTGGTTGGAAGAATGTTTATATTTACAAAAAATAGTATGCAAAATAGCTAGTCTATATTGCAAATTATATCAATTAGTAAGACACTACGAGAAAGATTGTATAGCATATCATTTATTGCAGGAGAAGGCAGTCGACACCTACCTGATGAATAATCATGAACAGATGCAAGACGAATGAGCTCATGCATAATTTCCTCAGGCCCATTACCCACAGGAACAATACTATAAACCCAAAGGAGATGGAATTTTTAGAGTACGAAGACGAGGAGGAGGATTTGGTAATAGAAGAGGACAAGTTATTTGTTATAATTGTGGAAATCTTGGACATTTTTCTAGAGATTCCACTAATCCTACATCGACATGTTCATGTTGTAAAGAACTGGATCACATTGTTGAATAATGTTCACAATTGATTGCTAAGTGGTGGGATAGAAACATGGAAAACCAGAACCCACCTCATAATGCTAATCCAAACATATAGAATATTTTTGTTGAACCTGACCCACCCAATAATTGGCATGTTGTCTACTTGGATAGGTTCAGCATCGACTTCGACAACCTCGACAGGTTTTGTATCTCAACATGCATCTCCGACTCCAGCATCTTGACACGACTACGACAGATTGTCTCTATGTCTTACAGTTTTTTTTAACGGTTGAAATTCCAAACCGTTCTAACTTATTTTTAACTGAGCGTAACTAGTAGTCACCCAAGTCTCTCAACATCTTAAATAAGCATGTACACTATTATAAAATACAAGCAAGCAATAGAGCAGTAATCAAGTTCAAATTATTTCATTTTGTTTGTATGTTTACTTTATGTCTATGTAGTGTATTTCTTGATTTACTTTTTCTTTATATGCTTCCACCTTAACAGTGCCTGATTCATTCAATCGAACTATTTTCCACCGACGTGCACTTGGGCACCCAAATTATTGGTATTAGAGAAAGATTCAGATCTTAAATTGTGTAGAAACTTCAAACGAAGTTACTTAAATTATGCATGTTCAAACACACTCACAATTAAAGTAGAAACTACCTTCAACTTCATAAAATATGGTCGAAGAAACTGAAAATAGACATGCAACTAACTAGACAAACAAACTCATAGAAAAAGCATTGGTTCGCTAACAAACCAAATTTTTTCCTCGTTTAGTGAGATTCTCATGCAATTCGCTTCGAAATCTGAAGAATCCTCGATGAGATCTCACTCTGATAAAATCATCCTGTAATGTCCCCGACCCTCCAACCAACGAAGAGGATGCTACCAAACCATCAAACATCTAGGCAACTAGCCCCATGAACATGAACATACATAAAATGCTGAAATAAAATTCTTAAAACATAAAACATGCTAAGATGTATAGTCATTCACATACACAGCAGAAGCAAACATACATTCAGGAATTCAACATGTTCATCATAGTTCATCAGCCATCAAATATAATTGCAGAGGTGAAATAGACAAGGATACTTATCTCATAAAGAACTTGCCCTACAACTAGCTACGTCATTGCTACGTTCAACCCAACCATAGGCCAGCATTCTCATCAATCTCTCAGCAACACGGCCACCCACGAGCTGGGCATTATTCCCCAAGGAATAAGGGACCAAGCAGGCTTACACATAGCCAAGGTACACAAATCAACCAAGCCCACACAGTAGGGATTATCAGGCTATCAAGGAGCTAGGAGAAGCTAAATGCTAAGCTGGTGAGCTCATGGAAGAGCTAAGGATGCCTACACTAGAACTAGCCTAACCTCTAAGACACCTACACACACCTGACACCAGGAATTAGTCCCTTCTCTGCTTCGCAGTCCCTCAAGCCCTGACTTCCCTTTCCAGTGCTCTTCCGAGGTTGTGGAGAAGAAAGCCAGCCATCTAACTCTGTCTGTGTGGCTCCCCAAACCCAGGTTTCTCAAGCATACTCAGCCTTCAATCCCACTCCACACAGTCTAAATACCAACCACTGCATGCATGCAAAAAAATCAACACTTCACAGCTTGGACAGGGCAAGACAATCCATGAGTTGTTCTTGGCCCTATTGTGTCCAAAACGACTCCATAACAGCTTACAGTAGCCCAAAACACAAAGGAAGATACATCCAACAAAATGTGAATGAGACCACAGCCAACACAACATAGGTACTCATAGCAACCCTCGATCAGGGGAAGAACAACAGCCTCGGTTCCCGATGAAGTAACATGACATTACACAATCCAGACACAGCCAGCAACGTTGGAAAACAATGGTCCTTCCTCAACAATGAATCCACGACACATTTTCACAACCGACAATAGTGGAGTAAACACAGACTCTCTGCGTGAACAGGAGGGAAAAATCTCACAAAGGAAACCACAGAAAACATCTCACAGTCTAACAATGGAGAAAAGGAAAATGATTCTCTACCAAGATCAGGGGAAGAACCAATCCACAGACCAGCAATCCGTGAGAGAAGGGAGAACGAACCCCCACACACAGAATCGTGGATCCTTTTAACTCTCCTCTGCGTGAGGAATGAACAACCAATGATGGAGAGAGTGGATAGAACTGATTGGGCATCCCAAATGACGCATGAGGAAACCACTCCTAGTCCATGTGGGTTACTGAACTAGCTGGTGGAGAGTGCATGGGGGAAAACCTACCACCCACCACTACCCAGCATTAACTGCCGAACTAACATTAGGGCTTTTAATGGCTGACACATGGCTTTTCCCCATAGGCTCATGGTTTAACATTTCGCCCCCTTAACCTTAGGAAATCATGCCCTTTTCATTTTACGTTGCACCGTTGTAGCTGGCTGTAGGTTTATTTTAATGAATGTGCATATTTACATGATGCAAAACTATTATGTGTCGAATAGCATGATATACCATCGGCAACGATCCAAATTGCCGAAACATAACACGACCAAATCAATGGTGGGGCTTTTGCCTTTAGCTCCACACCACGATTAATTACAACATATACATCATGTATCTTTTAATGCAGCCGGGGGTATTACAATCCCCTCCCCCTTGGAATAACATTGTCCTCGTTGTTCCAATACATAGGAATGCATATACAATTTGCACATCAAATTTTCAAAATTTTGCAGATCTGTCCCACGTTCAATTATTTACTTGAGCTTTCAGGACCAAGCCCCTCAGCTTCCACGAGCTTCTCTTGCTAGTTCTCAGATTTCGGGTCATCCCCAAGTCTAGGAACTTCTCTGTATCCTAAAAATCTCTCCAATATTTTCTTGGTTCTTGGCAATTGTTTGAAGAATACTTCCATCCAAGTCTGATAGCCTTTGGCCTGCTGCCATGATTAATGTGCACTACTGGATTTCACTTTTCTCACCTGTGAAATGCACCATTGAAATTCTGTTAGACCAAGCATAATATAGGCATTAATTCAGTCAATTAATTGCCCAATTGGCATGACATTCCAAGTCTTTTCAAGGAGACTTTCATATTTTTCATGCCTTCCCAACAGGCACATGAGCTCATTCATGTCCATTCTTGGGCAGGGAATTAACTATTCCAGCATTCATAATTATTTTAAGCAAATAGACACATTCTATTTTCAGCCATACATGCATTCAACAATCTTTTGTTTTCACAATGCATAAGTATAATAAAAAAGAAAAGAGAGAACAGCAAGAGTTTTTCCCCTCTTTGTCTTGTTCCATCTTGGAACCCACACCACCATTGTGTTTTTCATCCTCTCAGCTTCTTTCGCTTCACCGTGAATGTTGGACCAATCCCTCTTGGTCATGACACATAGTGTCTCCAGTCTATTTCAAACCTCTCAACCATGGAGCCTCCCCACATGGTTTGTCTCGGCTACTAGGAACTTCACAGTCTCACTAGCACCTTTTTCATCACTGCTCATTCTAAGCTCTTCAGGACAGTCACATGTCCACATGCACCCCTATGATGCTTTCATAGTCCTCGCTTCCAACGATACCTATATTCAAACATTGAATAAATTCACATGTTTAGTTTATTCTCATCAGTTTTTATCTCTTAAACAAGAACTTAAAACATCATAACCAAATCATATACACATGTATATTCATAAGTAATAAATTGCAAAATAATTCAATACTTATCTGTATTGTGTGTTTCCTCTTTGGTCCACGGGATCCTGCTTCACCTTGCAAGCCTTGGGATCTCCTATGGACTTGGATGTTAGGTCAGCATGCAAGCTGCTTCACAACATCCTTTTATATATATCAGGCACAGTCAAGCCAACCTATAGTTGGGTTTATCAGACCGTCTAGCCAAGCCAACATACAATTGGGTTTATCAAGCTGCAACCAATCAAGCCAATACACTGCTGGGTTTATCAGGCTACTCAGCCAAGCCAGCTAATAGTTGGGTTTATTAGACTAGAGGTAGTCAAGCCTTGGATGTTAGGTCAGTACGTAGGCTGCTTCACAACATCCTTTTATATATAACAGGCACAGTCAATCCAACCTACAGTTGGGTTTACCAGACCGTCCAGCCAAGCCAATATACAATTGGGTTTATCAGGCTACGGCCAATCAAGCCAATACACTGCTGGGTTTATCAGGCTACTCAGCCAAGCTAGCTAACAGTTGGGTTTATCAAACTACAGGTAGTCAAGCCAACACTGTACATTTCCACAATTTCCACAACATCAAATAATTACACAGTCAAGCCAACCTTCATTTGGGTTTATCAGATCGTCCAGCCAAGCCAATATACAATTGGGTTTATCAGGCTGCAGCCAATCGAGCCAATACACTGCTGGGTTTATCAGGCTACTCAGCCAAGCCAGCTAATAGTTGGGTTTATCAGACTATAGGTAGTCAAGCCAACACTGTAATGTTTCCACAATTTCCACAACATCAAATAATTACACAGTCAATCCAACCTTCGTTTGGGTTTATCAGACTACAGGTAGTCAAGCCAACACTGTAATGTTTCCACAATTTCCACAACATCAAATAATTACACAGTCAATCCAACCTTTGTTTGGGTTTATCAGACCGTCCAGCCAAGCCAATATACAATTGGGTTTATGAGGCTACAGCCAATCGAGCCAATACACTGCTGGGTTTATCAGGCTACTCAGCCAAGCCAGCTAACAGTTGGGTTTATCAGACTACAGGTAGTCAAGCCAACACTGTGATGTTTCCACAACATCAAATAATTACACAGTCAATCCAACCTCCAGTTGGGTTTATCAAACAATCAACAATTCGCCTGCACTTATATCAACAATACACTTATCTCAACAATGCACTTATATCAACAACCAATCAACCAAGCCATCAACAATAATACATGCACTTATATCAACAATAAACGACCATTCCAGGTCCAGGATCTACTATGGATCCCCAGGCATATAATAGCCCAACATCTCCTTCCAGTACATCTTCATGCCGACTGGGAAGGAAAATTTATCATTACCATTTCCAGGTTTCATTTTCAGCAGTGAGCTCTAATTCCAGTACCCCATACAACACAAGAAACCACCCCCTTCTCTGCTCTTCAGTCCCTCGGGAATGTCTCCTTCTCTGTGCTCTTCAATAGGAGGTAGGATGATCCCAAGCCATTGTACATTTAGTGTGCAACACCAGACTGCATCTGTTTATCCTGACAACACACATAATATAAGCAACTCATCAGTGTTATTGTTTTAAAACTGTAATCACATTTCATATCATTCACTATCAAGTATTGAGACACCAGGAGTGCGTCCACTTCCTAGGGTGTAATCAATATTGAAAAACCCTTTCATGACCCGACATCGGGAAAGTGTGCACCCCTTTCCGATGTGAACCATGTAGGCCCTATTCATACTCAAGCAATCTGTCATAATGGAAATAAAATCAAAACATGCTCTACATATTGAATTTAACAATTGACATGCATATTCTTAGCTAGGGTCACATAACACTTATCCATTTGTCGAGGCAGTATTCCTTCGTTAAGGAGGAATGGGGGCTCCCTTCTCTGAGTTGACATTCCCTTGGTTTTCCATCCCAAATCCTTTTCACATTTCATATTCACACATGTCTTACCGACATAATCCATACCATCTCACTCATGTTGCTTACCAAACATGTAGTGCAGATGAGACATTTCCAAAATGTCCAATGGAGTTTCACCCAAAACCCATTTCCAAGATAGGAGAAAACCTCCCCATAAAGTTTGGCTCCTTCAGGCCATCACACATGGTCTTTCCACAATGTGTACCCCTGGCACATTCATCAAGTAGCCAAACAGTTAATCATTACCTAATAATACAGTCCAAATTGATTGTTCCATAACCAAGCAATGACATTAGTAATTAAATTCAATAATAATTTGCAACTCTGTCTACTACAGAAATTGAGTTGCTTGGCAATGAGGTGATCCTCATTTGTGGGTCTCTTGTAAGCAGCACTACTATGCCCATTATAATTTTATGCTTACTAGCATAACATGAATACCCACTTACAATGTGTCCTCCTGACACAATTCTATGCAAGCCAATAGTGATTAGTAGTTGTCAGCAATTTCTCAAATTCAAATTTGACAACTCATTATGCATACAAACTAGTTTCATAGCCATGAGACTCTTCTCATGAGGTTTGGCTCTTTCACATGGTAGATTCTGGCCTTTGTCATGGTCTTACTCACATTGCCATGCCCCAAGCAATCTACCTAAAACCTAAACTTCAATCAGCCAAACACTTGGTAAGTGTTTATGCATATAACTTTTTCCATTGCTGCAACAATCACTGAAGCATTTTCAAAATTATAAAATTCAAATACTTCGAGCTGTTAACATATCAATATTACCAAAACCCATTTACTTCACGCAATCATTATCATACTTTAAATTACAGGGTACAGTCACATCATTTATGCAATTTAAATGAAATTTTTAGATACTACTTACTTCACAAGCATATCATTTGTACCACCTTGCCCTTCCATAGAGCATTTTCGGCAACCAATTGATCATGACTACCCTCTTCATTCACTTACTATCTTGCATTCATAATAGCTCTTGAAATGGTTCTAGAATTGTCATCAATTCATCATTTCAGCCACTAGTTATTCATAATAACTCATGCACTATCTCAATGCATTCATGCAATGCATCACAACATTTGCACCCATAATTACGTAATCAATTACTCACACCCTTCATATGCATCCATTCAATGCATAACTACAAGATTTATAAAATCCTTTAATGCATATCCATTCAATGCTACCTTTCATTGATTCAGGAATACTATGCATTCAAGCATACCATGCATGGCCTAACCTTGACTACTTCATATGGGATGCATGACTACATTCAAGATCATCAGTGCTTACCTTCCTTGGGGCTACTAAGCTCTAACAACATAATACATGCATGACACATTTCCATATGAATGCAGAATAAAATTCAAATACCCACATGGTATGAGACCTCTTGCTTTTACCACTCCATGCAATTGTCACAATTAAACTCTTACCTTCATAGGTCCTACTTACACCCTTAACATTACCAGTTTGGTTGGTCCTTTACAGGAGATTGCAGAATTTGCTCACCAACTTTTGATTCTAGACTTGTTGCCTTATCCCTTTCTCGATAGGGTTTCTAGTCACATTCGTCAGCATCAGCAACATATTCAGCCATGTCCATGTTGTCTTTGGTTTTTCCACTAATGCCAACACCAATGCAATAATTATCATTAGTGGCTCATTATGAATGTATAATTCTCACTATTCTTACCAACATGTAATATCCTATGCATGCAAGGCATATCCTCATACATTTCATGTATAAAAATTGTAATCATAATTAGCAAGAAAGGGTTTAAGGAAATTTCCCTTTTCAAGTCCCTCGTCCTTGCATGGAACTCCTTTTCCACACAACAGCTGGTTTGACTTCAAGGTCTTGCTACCTCTAGGCATGCAATTCCTAGATTTTCCCATATTGATAGCAACACACTTTCCCTTTCAAGCAATCACTAGCACTTTGCTTCTCCACACTCAAATTCTGGTGACTCTCCCTTGTTCCCTGCTGGATAAGCTTTCCAACGCCTATCCACATGCTTCATTCTGACCTCGGGTGTGAAAACCACACCACTTCAAAATGATGATTTTTACCAAATGTATTCTAGTCTAAAATGTTAACCTTAGCCACCTGGAATTTTCTTCCTTTTCAGTCCTGAAATTGCTGAAAAATCCAATGAGAATTCACTGCAAAACCCACTGGAATACTAGCTGGAATTTGCTGAAATTTCCACTTGAAAGCCCCAAAATTCCTTTTTCCCAATCGGACCTTTTTCCAACTAAGTTTCCAATGTTTTGGCAGTCAAAAGCTCTAGATTTCTCCGTGCTCATTGGCGGCCTGTTCATCTATTTCCTTCTGCTATATCAGACTCGTAGTCATCTAACCTTCCAAGTTTTATTGGCGATTAGAACCCTTGAGCCTTGCACGGAATTGGTGAGGCCAAGGACTGTTCATCGATAGTCAAACAACTAGCTTCTTCTGCTGTTTTGAATCCCCATCTGTCTAAGCTTCCAAGCCCTTTGGCAGTGCTGCAAAAACCATCATCAACGATCGGATCCTCTACCCGTCGAGCGGGTATTTCTCTAAGCTTCCACAACGGCGGCAATCCAACAACTACAGTTTTCCCTCGTATTGGATCCTCAGCTGTCTCGCCTTTTCGCCTTTATCATTTATCAGTGATGCCAAGGACTACGGTGTATCAGCAATCGGATACACTGGCTACCACGGCATCGACAATCGGGACCGTTGTCCATCGGAGGGATAGTCCCTTAGGTGGCTGCAACGACGGACCCATGATCATCTAATTTCTTCCGATGTCAGCCACCGCATCGGCAGTTCCATCCTCTAAAGTCTGCCGATCACATCAACTGAACCCCACCGATGATTTCCATACTTAAGAAATTTCAATGAAAAAAAACTTCCTTTATTCCTCCGCCGCGTCGACGCTTTCATCATCTATTTTCCGTCGACGTATCGACGTTGCCATTGTCTATCTTTTGCCGACATTTTTCCGCCACATTGGTGATCCAAACAACTAAGTTTCATTGATGTATCGGTTGTTCAGACAACTAAAACTTTTCGACGTTTCCGGTACTTAGACAAATTTTCAGAAATTTGTTTTCTTCGTTCACTGGCGCATCGACCGCTCCATCCGCTAACTCTCGCCGACGTTTCGGCGTCCTTCAGGATATCCCGGCCAACACTGCAACTCATAATCACTGATCGACTTCCGACGACCCGACATTCCCAACTTCTAGAACATTTGCTTCTTCTTGTCACCGTATCGGCGGCTCAACCAACTAGCTTCCCTTCTTTTCCATCGACATATCGATGACCCAAACAGCTATGTTTCACCGATTAAATCGACTGATCTCCGCTGATTGTCGATAGCCAACACTTAGAAAAAAATTAGAAATTTTTTTCCCTTAGTCATTTTCCCACAGCGCTCCATTGGATATTTCATCTACTATTTTCTCCTGACACTACGGTGACTCCATAAACTACGTTGCGTCGTCATTTCAGCGATCTTCTGTTGATGACTTCCAATGGAATTTTCCTCTCTTTTCATCATTCGCCGGTGGCCCGTATCGGAGGGCCTTCCTACTAAAACTTCCACTACATCGGAGGAGCGATCCTCTAAACTTTTTCGAGATTTTTATTCGATGGTCCCCGTCGGACGACCTTCTGCTTAGGTGATATGATGCATCGATGGGACTTCAGACTAAGTCCTCCGATTATTCGATGATCCCAATACTTAGATGAATTTTCCAAAATTCCCTTGTCATGCATAGATTTTCTTTTGTTTTCTGTTGGGTAGAGGACAACCTGCCTCTGCTAGCGAACCTTTCATGGCCCACTCAGGCCCATGCTGTAACCTTTGCTCTGACACCACACTGTAACATCCCCGACCCTCCGACCAACAAAGAGGATGCTACCAAACCATCAAACATCTGGGAAACTAGCCCCATGAACATGAACATACATAAAATGCTAAAATAAAATTCTTAAAACATAAAACATGCTTAGATGCATAGTCATTCACATACACAGTGAAAGAAAACATACATTCAGGCATTCAACATGTTCATCATAGTTCATTAGCCATCAAATATAATTGTAGAGGCGAAATAGACAAGGATACTTATCTCATGAAGAACTTGCCCCGCAACTAGCTACATCGCTGCAACGTTCCACCCAACCATAGCCTAGTGTGCTCATCAATATCTCAACAACACTGCCACCCCTGAGCTGGGCATGATTGCCCAAGGAATAAGGGACCAAGCAGGCTTACACATAGCCAAGGTACACAAATCAGCCAAGCCCACACAGTAGGGCATATCAGGCTATGAAGGAGCTGGGAGAAGCTAAATTCTAAGCTGGTGAGCTCATGGAAGAGCTAAGGACACCTACACCAAAGCTAGCCTGACCTTTAAGACAACCACACACACCCGACACCAGGAATCAGTCCCTTCTCTGCTTCACAGTCCCTCAGGCCCTAACTTCCCTTTCCAGTGCTCTTCCAAGGTTGTGGAGAAGAAAGCCAGCCATCTAACTTTGTCTGTGTGGCTCCCCAAACCCAGGTTTCTCAAGCATACCCAACCTTCAATCCCACTCCACACAGTCCGAAGACCAACCGCTACATGCATGTAGCAAAATCAGCACTTCATAGCTTGGACAGGGGAAGACAATCCCTGAGTCGTTCTTGGCCCTATTGTGGCCAAAACAACTCCATAACAGCTTACAGCAACCCAAAATGCAAAGGAAGACACATCCAACAAAATGTGAATGAGACCACAGCCAACACAACGCAGGTACTCACAGCAACCCCCGATCAGGGGAAGAACAATAGTCCCGGTTCCCAATGAAGTAACATGACATTACACAATCCAGACATAGCTAGCAACGTTGGAAAACAATGGTCCTTCCTCAACAATGAAGCCACAACACATTTTCACAGTCGGCAATGGTGGAGTAAACACAGACTCTCTGTGTGAACAGGAGGGAAACATCTCACAAAGGAAACCACAGAAAACATCTCATAGTCTGACAATGGAGAAAAGGAAAATGATTCTCTGCCAAGATCGGAGGAAGAACCGATCCACATACCAGCAATCCGTGAGAGAAGGGAGAACGAACCCCCACACACAGAATCGTCGATCCTTTTAACTCTCCTTTGCGTGAGGAATGAACAGCCAACAATGGAGAGAGTGGACAGAACTAATCGAGCATCCCAAATGGCACGTGAGGAAACCACTCCTAGTCCATGCAAGTGACTGAACCAGCTGGTGAAGAGTGCATGGGGGAAAACCCACCACCCACCACTACCAAACATTAACTGCCCAACTAACATCGGGGATTTTAATGGTTGACACATGGATTTTCCCCATAGGCTCATGGTTTAACATTTCCCCCCCTTAACCTTAGGAAATCATGCCCTTTTCATTTAATGTTGCACCATCGTAGCTGGATGTAGGTTTATTTTAATGAATGTGGATATTTACATGATGCAAAACTATTATGTGCTAGATAGCACGATATACCATCGGCAACGATCCCAATTGCCAAAACATAACACGACCAAATCGATGATTGGGCTTTTTCCTTTAGCTCCACACCATGATTAATTACAACATATACATCATGTATCTTTTAATGCAACCGGGGTCAAAACTGGGGGTATTGTACATCCCCTTCAAAGTACAAATGAATCTGGACATATTGAATCTTGAAGGAAAGATTCATGTGGAATCCATCGATAATTGGGTACAACAACTTGAATCCTACTACTATGTGAATCAAATCTACAAAGTAGAAAAAATCACCATTCCATCCTTAAATATGTCAAACTCTGTGCACTGTGTTGCACCTGCAACATTTTCCCAAAATTCTGAAAATTTGGGGCCCTCCTTTTCTTGGTTTCATCTCTTTTATTTTAGCTTCTGAAGGTTGAAGCGCTTTTTCGAATCTTGAATGCTGTAAATTGACTGATTTTTCATCGTTTAAGTGCTTAAGAATTTCCATCTAAAATCGGGCCCTTTGTTGTGTTGCAAAACCTTTTGAAGCCTTGGCTCAAAATTTTCTTGCATCAGGAGGTTTTTTCATTGGATTGCCCGACCGTTGCGGGCGGCTTCCGGTTTCTTTTTCTCTGTCCTGTCCCGTCGTTGCGGGCGGCTTCCGGGTCATCTTAATCTTTGCCGAGCTCGCCGTTGCGGGTCTTCTCCCAATCCTCCTAGCCATTCATCGCGCCGCTGTAGCGGATGCTTTTTCGATTCTTATTTGGTTTGATCGTGCCGCCGTTGCGGGTGCGTTCCAAATTTGGATTGGGTGTCGCGTCCGCCGTTGCGGAGGAGTGTCGACTCTTTGTGTTGCGGGCGTTGTCTCTCTACCGCATCGGAGGAGGCGGAACACTGTTGTCCCCACCGTTGCGGATCAGCATAGACTCTCAAGTCCTCGTCTCCCGCCGAACCGTGCTTTGGAGTGTCTTTTCCTCGTTGCAGACCGTGAAGTTTGGAGGATGTTCCGCCGTTGCGGGGAAGGCCAGACTCTTAGTCGTCCGACCAGGGTTTCCGGCGACGCCCGATATGGGATTCTCGTTCGCTGGTTATTTGTAACTGTCGGGCGAGTTGGGACTGGAAGTGTTCCGTCGTTGCGGATGGTATGAAGCTTGTGCCGCCCGACATAACTTTTGGAGCCGCCCCGATTGATGTGACTCCTCGCACGTGTGGCGTTGTTCATATATACATATCGCCAAACGGGGTTTTCTGTATTGTCTTCGAGCTGTCGCGAGGAGTCGAGCTGTCGCGTTTCGAGAGAAATCGAAGGGTTAGCTGTCACTGTACCAGTTTCCAGGTGGCGAGGGCGGATCTCCAACTGTCATTAGCTTGATTTCTGCGTTGATTGCCAGGTAGGTGCCTCTCATCCTTCATTTGCGTCCAGCTAGGATTTTGGTTTTCTTACATCGTTTATTCTCCTGACCTAGGGTGAAGAGGGGGGGCGTTTTCTTTAAACTTTTAAGCCTTTCGGTCTGCCCGTAGTAGATTTATTTTACGCTGCGGGGGGTCTTCTCCTTTAGTTAGGTTTTCCTTCGGTCGTCCATCCGGCGGTTCGCGTCGTTTGTCAGGGTCTCCGGGTCGAATAGTTTGACGGTTATAGGAAGGGGGTTCTCGCCTTTTATTTTCAAAATCCCGCGTTTCGTTTTTGCTGCCGTATCAGTCCATTGGGGGAAAGCAAGGTGCAGGCGGCCGTCATGCCGCCTGCACCTGGTGGTTATGATAGGGGTTTTTGAGGCGCTGGAGGCCGTTACGCCATCTGCGCCAGGCTTCATTGGGAGGTCACGATATTTGGAGTCTGCGTTGTTTGGGTTTTTCTAGGGGCGGATTTGCACTGACCACAGTCGTCGCGGTTTGGCCCGTTTCCTTTTTACAGTCCGGGAGCTTTTATGTCGTTTCAATGGAATTTATTAGCAGAACCTGGGGCTGGCGTGACCTAGTTTTGCTGTTGATTGCTTAAAACCCTGGTGGGATCAAAAGGAGCGGTTATTGGTAACGCCGCGCCTATTGAGGGTAGCGCGAATCGGTTTTGATGAAGTTTCCTTGTTCAGGGATGTGATCGTTTCCCGTCGAGATGTGTGAAGAATGTTAGCAACATACTACTTTCCTTCGATGCTGGGCGTTTGCGTTTCTGTCGCAGAGGGCCTAGGGGTCGTAGGGCTGAGGCGTCGACTGATTAAGCCTGAGGCTATTATTGTTCTCTTTGCATGTGATAGGCAGTGAAATGATGGTTTTATGATGCATCTGCATAGAGTCTGCTCATATTGCTTCTATATATCACTTTCATAAGAAATGACAAGCCTCGTAATAGCGTAGTTTTCTTGCCAGCATCAATATGACTGATAAATTTAATGCATGAGGAATGAATCATACATAGGCAACTCATTCATAAGACTTGGTGAAGATGTGATACAGTAAACATTATCATGCTAACAACACATTGCACAACACTTCACGATTAGTAAATTGTTCAGTATGAAAGCTTAAGGTTTGTTGGCATGCACTGATATAATGCTGATACACCTAAAAAGAATAAAATGTTGCATAAA
>LPNX011038372.1:0-55778 GCA_001517045.1 Pseudotsuga menziesii | reverse complement strand
TGGCCAACTCAGGACCTAGGGCTGAGGTATAGTACTCAATCAAGACTTTATCTGAGGGCTTGTCAACCTGAGAGAAGTTTTTTAAGTATAATGAAAATCTGTGTGTGAAAATACGTACCTTTTCATTCTTATCTTTTCTTAACAGACCAAGACCCTTCATTAATGATGCATGCGTCTTCTGAGTGGTATATTTACTCCTGAAAACCCTATCAAAGGTATCCCAATTAGGAATGGAATTTACAGGTAGCCCAAAGTACCAGGATGCTGCTGATCCTTTCAGAGTATGAGGAAAAATCCTACACACTACGTCCTCATGCTCTCCAGCCTTTAGCCCTTCTAGTGCTAGGTAAAAGCTCTGGAGGTGGTCATCTACAGCAATGTTGTTTGCGGGGTCAAACTTGGGTAAAAGCTTGTCAAAGGCTTGAGGCAAGTTATGCAAAGGAGGATTCAAGTTTAGAGGCGACCTAGCTCTCCATGCTGGCAAAGGATTAGGTTGATTACCAGCCATGAGGAAAGGTAAACGAGTAACACTAGGAAAATAAGGTTTCAAGGATAGGACAAGAACTCCAAACTTTGAGCTAGATTGAAAACTTCAAACATTTGCGGGTAGGATAGTCTTGGGAAAACAAATTGCACGGCCAGCCTTTACTGGCGGCCCTCCTTCTAGTGCCAAAACTGTTGAGGCCTGGAAAATCGTAGGTGGAAACAGTAAGGGATTCTCCCCAATCAGCGTTCCCAACTAGCCCGCTGACTGTTTGGTATAGGGAATCTGTCCGGTTTACGGTCCGACTACCGTAGGTCAAAGTAACAAAAAGGTTTTACCAGTTGCGGCCCGGTCCACCGGAATTTGTATTTTGACTTAAAATATGCAATGCACATGCCTATCTTAACCATGCAGGGTGATAAAGATGCCAGGAACTACACAATGTGCTGCGCAGGTTCTTACCTCTCGTCTTATATTCACAACATCTAAATTACAAATGCAACCATGCAGTAAGACAACTAATCATCTAAACACCTAACTACCTATCCCCGGGGAGCCAGAAAATGATTATTGGTGAGTAATGCATTATCTCCATGTATGATAAACAAAATTACAGGTAGCTGATATTTATGTTTACAACACATGAACAAGAAAATATTCTAACAATCAGATAGCTAACTGTTATATGAAACACCAGCATTACTCTAAGTGAATTTTCCACAAAATAAACCAGAAATCATTCAACAAGACATAGGTCACAGAGTTAGAACGATCTCACGATTCATGGACACAAGCTGAAAAATAAAGTAGTTCATATTTTTGCCATCCATCGCATAACATTTGGAAAACTTCACCGCTCTTTCTCCAACAGGCAAACTAAAATATTTATTGCAAAAGGAAATAGTTCTTCTTACAATATGTCCTCCAGAATAACTGGGAAAAATCCCTTCTATTGTCTATCTTTCCTAGTTTTATACAAAAAGCAAAAAATGGTTGGGATACCCAAAGTGACCTTTGGGCATCCCAATGCTTCATTTTCCTACAACCCCTTTACAAATTATTTAATTATACAAAAGTTGACCGGTCCTTCTCATGAAGAGGGTCCCGCTTGGTTCTCCAAAAACTTTCTCCATGCTGCTGCTTTAGCAGCGAGGCCTTCAAATGAGTGGGGCTCTAAGAACTGTATATTCAGTTCAAACTTTTCAGCTTGGTTCCGAATGGCCTCCACCCTGGCCGTGTTCAAACGTACCTGTTCCTCCAAGAGTTGTACACTAATGGCTGCGTGGCCTATTTCCTCTCTGAGGATTTGTTCATCAATAGCTCTGATGCATTGCACTTTAGCTTCTTCATCTTGTTGCCTTTTCTGCAACATCTCTGCAAATGCATCATGATCTGGGAACTCGTATAATCTCTGCTCAGCTTCTGCCTGACAACGGTTGTATGTGACCAGGGCTCTCCTGAAGAACTCTGCGCATGCTCCCTTTGTTTTCTTGACAGTCTTCTGGAAGTCTTCTGCAGTGTTGACGGCGAATTCTATCAGGTCATGGTCCCGTTTCAAAGCTTGTTTATCCTTGACTAGTAGCTCAGCTGGGACTTCCGTATCATCCTCCACCCTGGTTATCCTTGTGGTCAATACTTCAAGAATGTCTTGTGACCTGTCCACAAAATAAGAAGCGGTGTCTAAGATTTCATCCAGTCTGCCATGAATCTGGAGGACCTGACATCTTTCCTCCTCTAGAGCAGTTTGCAGGTGCAGCACCTTAGCTTTCTGAGCCAAGATGTGTTCTTTAACTGGCTGCAGATCGACCTGCTGTGCTTTTGCTGCTTCGAGCTGCTTTTCCAGTTCCTTAACGCATGAGGAATTGGATTCATATATGACATTTTGCTGCTCTATCAGGTCTTCTATCTTTACCCTCAACTGCTCCTTTTCATCCTTTAAATCTTGAATCTCCTGCTGTGCTTTTCTCAGGGCTTCTTGTGTTGTTTCTTTCGCTTGTGCTTCTTGCTGAATGGCCTGGATTTCGCTCTTTGTGGCCTCCATTTCTTTAAGCACATGCTTATATTTTATTTTCAATTTATTGCCGTCCTCTCTTTCCCTTCTCAGGGTGTCCTTGAGCTGAGCGGAGGTCTTCTTGGATGATTCTATCTCGATCATCATTCGGTCTATGTTATCCTCCGTAGCATGTATTGCTGCCTTCCCAGCCTTTATGACAACCTTGGATCTTTATCTGTCTCGACCATCATGGCTTTATCTGTTATCATTGTACTGGTCATTCCTTCAGCCTCTACCTTTCTCTCAGTTCTCCTCATAATCCTTTTGGTAGCCCTGTCATAGTATACTGTGCTGAAATCAGGGACTTCTTCCCCTTTTTTCTGTGCAAAGGGTACTAACTGCAGCGTGGGGGTAGTAGGAGTGATGGTAGTGGGAATTTGAAGGGTTTGAACCTCAGGGATTTCCTCACCCTGGCTCTGCTCTGTTTGTGATCCAGGAGCCTGCTGTTGTGTCAACTCTGCCTTCTCAGCTTCCTATTTTCGAAGCTCTTCGTCCAGTTTCCTCTGAGCTTCTTCAGCTGCTTGCTTAGCAGCTTCCTCTGTTTCTCTGGCGGTTTCCTTTGCTCGTTCAGCTGCGTCCTAGGAATCTTTCTTCTTTTCCTCTTCTCCTTTCTGGAGCCACTCTGCAGCCTCTTCTTCTAGCCTTTGTGCTTCTTCTCTTTTCCTTTTGGCTGATTCTTCAGCCTTAGCCTGCTCAGCCTTCTCTTATTCAAATCCTTTTCCATTTTTCGTTTTGAATGTCTTACTGAGCGCTGTCATGTTCGGGGCCCTCCTGAAAATGGATTCATCACTGTCAAAATGATGGGTGTACTCCTAAAACACCTTGTGCTTCCTGCAATGCTCAGCCATCCTTTCATGAGTGTCATTTCTTCTGAAAGTCATCTCCCCAAAATGGAACTTCCCTAGTTCCTCTATAAATTCTGGAGCTTGTTTCACATTGGCGAAACTGTAGCTGCCTAACTTAAATGGTAAGGGTGGATAGACAGCCTTCTTTTTTTGGAATAAGAAATGACCAACTCCGTCAATAAACACCTGTCTAACAGCCTCCTTATGGATTATATAATCTGTTGCATACTTGGGCAGCAGATAAGGTGTCTTTGACCCGCCAAACATTATAAGATACATCCCGTTCTCTGTCAAGAAATAATCACCATACTCCTCTACTACCTGCATAGCTTCTTCAGACATGCAGTCACATTCCTTTTGGAAGATAAGAGTGTGCAGAGGCATGATAAAATGTTCACAGATTTCTCGATAATAACTATGGTATTGATGAGCCCCTAGTAGCTTGTAGGCTGCATATACGGGCATTCTGCCCCTGTCCCAAACACATTTGAGCCCAGGGAAGGGCTGGTGGCATAGTATGCAGTCAATTAGGATTGAGCTCATATAAAACTCGGATTTTTTCTGTTCTACTCCTCCTTTTGCTGCAGCTATACAAGAAGATAGACTACTAGATACCAGGCTGGACCAGTTGAAGATGGTCCCTTCTGTGGCCACATGGAAAATCAGGGGTATCCATTCGAATTTGAATAATCTGCCATTAGCCCTCCTGAAGATCCTATTCAGCATTAGAGCTATGAATCTGTAAAGAGCTCTAAGGCTGGCTGTGTCATAATCTTCAGTAGCTCTATGTCTATAGATCTTCCCTGGTAATAGCATTCTCCTCATGGTTTCTATCAAATCCATCTTGAGATTGTCCAACCATTCATTGGTCAAGAAAACTTGAGGCTCAGGCAAGTGGTAAGCTAAGGCCATATATCCAGGGCTAAAGGCAGCATAGCCCTGACCTCCAACATTACAGATAAGCATTGAGCCATGGTTGGTGTGTGGCAGGATCCACTTCATCACCTCAGAACATGGAAACATCTCTGGCCTGGTGGAAATCTTCATAATGGCTGATTTTTCTATATTTGCGTAAATTGGTGCTTCCTCCAGGCCCATATCTGGAACTTCCCTACGAGAGATCATCCTGTATATGTCCCCCCATTTGTATTCGGGTTCAACCCCTGTGACACATTGGGTGTCCTCATAAATGTACTCAGTTTATGTTTCTACTTGCTGCTGGCACCTCCTCTACTGCTGGGGCCTTCTTCTTCTGTCTCTTGGACATTGTAAATTCTTCCTGTAGTATAAACATTATGACCTTTAAGCAGTTTTGGATTTCCATACAATGTGTATCAGTTTATTCTTTCTCAAATCTATTATGACTATAATGATCTTCGGACCTAGGCTCTTCAGGCTGAAAAACTAGACATGCAATCTTTTGAGCTGTACTATTTGCCTATATTAATGTGTAAGAAAGCAAACTTCACATGTATGCACAACCAATTTATCCAAAACTTAGACTATTTCTGCAGCATAATGAGCCATAAATACTAAAATATTTACTCCATCAAACGGTCAAACTACATTATTTTTGAATATGCCTTTTTCTACCAAGGAAATGATATGCAATGCAAACGCAAGGTGCGACTATCAATCTCCGAACTCAGACATGGTTTTAGTAGGGATAAAAAATGGCAAAGCTTATGCCACGTGTAGATATGGTAATTACATCGGTGCGGCCATAATCTATGGGAAACCATGAAAACCTTTCGCGCAGGGCGCTCCCACCAGTATCACCATTAATTCTTCACTCCAAATCGTAAACAACCGATAGGGGCGTGGCCCCAGGGTTTCGCGGGGTGGAAAACGACGCACAGTGCAGCGCAAGCACAGGTTATGGCTTGAGAAAAGGGCAAATGCATAGGGGAATTGACTAGCCGAGTATCTACCATGACTTTCGGTGAAAACCCCATCAAAGTATCAATGGACCCCATCATTACAAGCACCAGACCAGGTGCAGGCGGCATAACAGCTGCCTGCACCTCCGTCCTCCTCCCCTTGTTCAAGGTGAAACAAAAAAGGCCGCGAGGAAAAAGACGTAGGCTTCAAAAAAAAAAGGAAAAGACTCCCTCCCCTCTAGACACAACAGTGGTCGAAACGGATAGGTTAAACGCTGGCATAGACCACCGAGGAAACGGTTACGGCAAATCTAGCTACGGGTATAAAAAACTCCGTATGCGGGCGAAAAAGAAAAACGGGCCGTAATCTTGACAAAACTCCACAACAGTATAAGCCACCCAGCCAAGACCTTGAAAATGCAAGAGGTAAAGATCCTACCTGGCGGTAATGCACAACCAAAGTGGCGTCAATGATCGAGTTCCCAGTCAACAGTTGGACGAAGGTACGAGCACGGGGTTCCACCAAATTCGTGAGATCGACAGTGCGGGGCGTGTTGCGACGGCTTGGGCGAAAAATAACAATAAAAAACCAAAACACGCCCACTGTATATATAAGACTCCACACGTGTGACGGGTCAACTCAATCGGAGCGATCAAGCAAGTTATGTTGGGCGACTAAAGCTCAGCCCTCTCCGCAACAGCGGACCATCCTCACTACTCCATCACCCGCAACGCAAAAAATAATAATGGGTCGAGCGAACGATAACCGTGGTCGGGTGGGGAGAAAACTTGGAACTCCCAATGCTCCGCAACGGTGGAGACGGAAGTATTTATCCGCTTCCGACGCGGAATCAAAACAACGCTGGAAACATACAGGAAGAAAACACCACCCGCAACGGTAAAACTAAGTAACCTACCTCCGCGACACTCGGCACGAAAAAGAAAACCGAGAGCTGGCACTCCCCCGCAACGGCGGCACGACAAAACCAATTGAGAGTTGAGAAGCACCCGCTACAGCGGCGCGCCAAAAGATTATGAAGAGCTAGAAAACCCCCGCAATGGCGGGCTCGAAAAGACCAACCCCCGCAACAGATAGCGCAAAACGACAACTGAGATCCGGACATCATCCGCATCGGCGGGGCGGAAAAGAAACGATCAAGTTTTGGGCAACACCCGCAACAGCGAGACGGAAAAGAAACTCAGGATATGAGGATCACCCACAACGGCGGTGCAAAAAGGAAATTAAGAGCTGGAAAACACCCGCAACGGCGGGACAGTCAAATGAAATATCTCCCGATACAAGAAAACTTTGAAACAAAGGTTTTAAAGGTTTTGCAAAACGACAAGGAGCTCAATCTAAGATGGAAATCCTTAAGATTTAAATGATGAGAAACCAGTCAATTGATAGCACTCAAATTTCGAGAAGGCGCTTCCAAATCCATAAGCTAAAATAAAAAATATGAAACCAAGAGAAGAACTAACTAACTTGAAGTAAAGGAGGGTCCCAAAATTTTTAGAATTTTGGGAAATTGTTGCAGGTGCAACAGAGTCATAATAACAACTATTGTTAGAGGATGTTATTCTCCAAATGATACACCAAAACCATACTTATTGGTTAATATTTGTGTAGGGATGTTTTTCTCTCTTCCATAATTTATCATACTAATGGGGTTGTGACTATCAAGTCAATGCCTTATTTGTATAGTGGAAATACTACAACACTACATTGGAATGTCTTATGATTAACTCATGAATCTTCCCATGGTTATTAAATATCCATCTATAAACCACTATTGTTGTTTCATCATTGCTCCCATTCAAGAACAAAAAAGTAGGCATGACTTCTCTCCCAACATTAAGTCCACGTGCACATAATGAATAGCTTTGGTAATTCCTAACTTTTCACTCTTCCTTTTGACAACAAAAGTGAAACATGAAACAATATCCTTACTTTTAGGATCTTACACAGTTGATGGCTTTGATCGAACTGTATAAGTACTTTGTTCCCAAAGTAAATATTTTGAGACCTATGAATGAAGGGGAGATAGATGAATGGTTGAAGGACACCAATGGAGGATGAATTGATGCCCTATGATACCTACCCAAAGGTACTTTTATAATGAATATTATCCCCAAATTATCCTTGATTTGTAGTCTTCTATTTTTCACCCATACTGCTAACAACAACACAATTTTATGTCGATCTAGTATGTATCTTCATGTCACAATTTCTGCCTTGTAGATGAATATGGAACCCTAGAAGGTAGTGTTTATTTGGAAATATTATTTTAAAATGTTCCATCCCATCTTTAATACAATATTGGAGAGTAATTTATGTTATAAAATTAACATATTAATTTTCAACCTTAAGGCAACGCTAACTTGAACAGAGTTGGGAGATTTCAAGTAGGTACCACCAAAATAATGGAAGAAATCATACCAACTGCTACAGGCATTCTTGGAGGCATATTTCCCAGTGGTAACCTACAGCAATCATATATATATATCTAATCCATGGTGGTGAAGAGCTAACATTTCCAGATCTGCTACTTGGCACATTCAGGAATGAAAACAATGTTTTAAATACATTTATATCGGTCTGAAATATTTGTTGATTTATTCCTTTTAGCTTGTCATGATGATGCTTGTTTTCCCATATTAATTTTCAACCCTAAGGCAACACTAACTTGTTTTCCCATATTAATTTTCATCTCTAAGACAACCCTAAGGAAATCCCATAGTAGAAAGAACCAAAAAAGACTATTCCACACAAATCAAAAGGCTCTTAAATTAACTGTATCATGCCTTCCTCAATGATTTGATGAATCCTTTGAAATTTTCTTGTAAATATAGTGAGACAAGGCTCGAAAAACTTACCTAAAGAGATTGTTTCCTTTTCTCTTTATCATTAATTTCTATGATATGTGTTTCAAGTGATGCTAATGTAGTTCATCCTTTGTTATTCTCTTGTCAATTTCCTAATAGGGTGGCATTAAATGGCTTGCATTCTACTTTGATCAATCTGACAAATTTTTTTCCTCCAACCAACCATATTAAACTTGAATGGATTTTGGAACTTTCCTCTCTTTCCACTTGGAGAAAAAATTGCAAATGGTTTGGTTCACTGCCAACTTCGACCCAAGTTCTTATCCTTTTGTGATCACACATCAAGGAGGCATAGATTAACCTAATGTTGTCCACAAGACCACCATCATCTTCTTTATCATTAGTTTCTATGATCTATGTTTCAAGTGACACCAATGCTTGTTGATCTTTTATTATTCTCTTATCATTTGTGTAAGATATTGTTGTCTTTTTCACAAACTTGAGGTTTGAAGCAAATTTTAATCTTATAGACTCTTTGTGAGAGGCATCAATTGGTTTGTGTTGATATTATTAAGCATATATAGAAGGATTCAAGAACAGAAGCTAGAATTTGTCCTTCTTTGCTCCATCATCAAAGAGGTTGAGGTTAGCTTCTTCAACACCACATATAGGTTCACTATAATTGTCTGGGGATAAATTAAACCTTTTTAATCTTCAACAGTATTTACCAACAGAATAGCCTATTAGATGTACTAGGAGCTTCAGTCAAATCAAGAGAAATCAGCTACAAACATATGAAGAACCGTTTTATTTTGGAAACCAAGGGGATGGAAAAATGGCAAGGAAACATCAAAGATCACTCACACCAGGGAATAATTCTAAAGCTAATCAACTGTCTAAGCCAAAAAGGTCATCTTCTCGTGTTAAATGTAAGAGGGGCAAATAAAAATCAGACATAGTGACAATTGAGATAAAATCTTCAAATAACAAATGGAGGACATCAAAATACCTAATACTTGCTTCAATACCCAAAGAATAAACCATAATATTCATGATTGTCCATTAATGGCCAAGCATTACCTAACCCAATTTCCACTAAACTAAGAACCTCATGGCCGTTCAATTTCCCAAGGAAACAATCACATTGGAGAGGATAGATTTAAGTGATTAATAAGAAGTCTCACACCAATAACACTACAAGTCTACAACAACCCAAAATATTCAATCCAACAAGTCATCATCTTTTGTTGCAATGGCTTTGAATAGGCCCATAGGTGTCTCTAAACACCAAAGAAGCTATAGACCATGCACAATTAATTTGAACATGTTTATTAGGGGCCATGAGCCTCAAAGTTTTTTGATATTCTAGTCGTGTTGAATGATAGCATTGTCTTATATAATATGGATTTTGTCACTACTCTCACTCAATGAAGGTAACATTGTGGAATTTCAAGATGGAAAACTAGACCCTAAGAAACATTATGCACCTTATTATTAGGAATATGTTACAAATTCTTGATGGTTTTTATTACAAGAAATGAAGTTCATTAGGATTTCTATTGAAGAATTCGTTGAACTATATTTGACAAAACACAACCATCTTCACCTATACCTATGAAGGTCAACAAGAAGTAGTGAGCCTTGTGTCAGCTTATCTAGTTGGTGTTGTTGTGTATTGGGGAACTAACAACCCATAAAGGCTAGTTTGTATCATGTTGAATCTAAAATGGAAACATGTTGGGATAGAAAATATATATGCAACCATTGAAAATGAATAAAATTTAACTTTTGCAGAGAAGGATAGTGGATGAATTCCCTTAAACTCCTTGGCTTGTTTATGGATATTTCAACATTGTTGACACCTAAGAAGACAAGGAAGACATCCTTCTAGTTAGAAGCCTAAAATACTATAAAAATAGGCTAATATTGTATGACCCTTCAAGTAGATGGATTCCTACGAGTTATGGTATTATTATTACAACGTTTGTAAGAGTAACAAGAGAGACCTAAAAAATCTGAAAAGGGCCACATTGTCTGAGAAAAACACATTTTCTACTATAAATATGCTCAACATAGCAAAGTATTGGGGTAGGCCACACTATCCATCTATAATTTGAGGTACATACAAAATGTGTATGCCCAAGGCTTGCTATATCATGAATTTGAAGAATCGAAGTTACATAAATTGCAATAAAAAAATTTCAAAGGCCGAGGGGAAGAACCCTAAATTAAGTGGTGGAAAAATAAAAATGGCCATTTTGTTGGATTAACATATTCAAAAAAATTTAGGAGTACAACCATCAATCCAACCTACCTTCTTTCAAAATAGAAGAATCAATCCGACCTACCTTTTTTTCACTGTTGAAACAAGGTTGCCATCCTTTGTGACAGGGTTGAAGGTGGATGCTATTGTTGTTGATAGTATCTTGAGATACATCAATGATATGACCTATCTGAGGTATATTGTTGAAGGAATAACTTAATTAGGGTAGCCTCCAATTGCTTCTCATCACCTTACATGTAGGTTCATCATTATATGCAGCTCCAATTTGCCTAAAGGTGCACAGTAGTCTCTTTTTTATGCCTAGGGTTCCTTCTCCACGATTGCAACAAACCCAGGATTGATGTTATTTATGTTGAGATTGCACCCAATTTTTTTTTTGTGTGGTTTGTTGTGAATCAATTTGAGGCAGTGAATTAGGGCAGAGGGTGGATGGACTATCCAGACAGACCTGAAATGCTTAATCATTGCCTAGGATTAAAAGTTCTCATGGTGAAGTTTTAATTCTGTCTTATGATTTTTATAACTGCCTAGACTTTTCATTAACCTACTCTTATACATTTAAAAGTGTGGAAAATTATCTCCGAAAAGGTCCATGGAATTATGCATATTAGGCTTCAAAAGGATGTTGTGACTTCTATTGAATTATACATGTCTGAATTCTATTGACGAAAACTTAAAGGATTCTACTGAGAAAGTAGAGTACTTTACAAAGAATTATAAAATCCAAGAAGCAACTGATGAGTAAGAGGAAATGTTGAAAATTCAAAAAGATACATCTAATGAAAGGCATTATGAGACTTTTGCAAAGAAACATGATATTAAAAGGGAAGTACATAGGCATGAAAACTGGCAAAAGACACACGGGGTAGGTGAGAATTTGCAACTCTAATTCTGATGGTGTTTCTTTCATGAGTAAACATGATACACACGTTTCCACACTTAATATTGCAATTATCTTATATCCTCTTCAACATTATGCAAGTGGAATGTCAGTATAGGATCCCTAGTACCAAAACATAGAGCCGACCAGAACTTATGTTGTATATTCTTGTTGCTTCCCATGAAGAAAAAAAATCTATTGATGTGGTGTAATACATGAAGAAAGATTTTGGATTTTACTATATGTTCCCATGGTACCATGGTATTAATTCATAGTATCCACCAAAAAATCAATTACTGAAGGCAAATGCAGCAACACGAGTGAATTTGGAAGCAATTTATGATCCTAATGGTGCAATGAATAATATTTTCACTAGTGCACCTAATTTATGATCCTAATGGTGATATCAAAATTGCTGCAGTCAAATCCTTTATCCAATAAATGAGGTGGAGTTTAGGGACCAAAATTATGTCCACATGCAAGGAATATATGTCCGCAACAAGAGTTATAATGCCCAAATTATGCATACATACTCATCCAAAGATATTTAAAAATACTACTCATCACATGATTAATGCTGTCAGAGTTAGGGACAACACTCACAAAAAAGTATTTGTCTGTTTTGGAGAGACCTGTTCAAGTCTTCGATAAGAATTTGTAGTTGACTTGGCTCTATAGCAGACATCATTAAAAAAAAACCAAGCTTGGTATAGTCAAAGTATTCATAAGCATACCTCCAAACAAATCTCAATAGTATGATAGGGGGAGTACATGTTTTAGCAAATCAAGAAGTCTACATGTCAGGGGGAGCACAGATTTCAGTATGATTTCGTAAGAATGGAAAATGACTCAGTCTGTGGTCATTTGTGGTCATCCTTGACATGAACTAAGAAGTCCTGTATCCTTTGAAAATATATATGATCTAGAGAGATTAAATTTTTCTCAATCTACATAACCTAACTTTTGGTTTTGTTATCAAACATGTTTTAAACCATTTTCCTTACTTTATGAGGAGAATTGATCCTAGTTTTATGAAAGGTGAATCTCCCTTGAAATATTGCAGGTGGTATTGACTTCTATAGTCTTATCCTTCTTCGCATCAAGGAAAAACGTATGCTAAGCATCCTTTAGATTTGGGATCATGGTCTTCATAAATTTCCAAAGAACCTTACATAAGGCCCATTAAAGTTTTTTACAATGCTCTTTTTCTAACAATTGAAGCTCCTAAGGATGAACCCAACTCGGATCAAAACACACTAAGCATCTTAAATATTTAACACATATACTTTGGGTTGTTAAAATTTGAGCTTGCATAGTTTTCATTATGTTTAACCAAATTGGTAGTAGCATACGTTTGGAATTAAACAACCAAAAAAATGACCTAAATCATTGATGCCCTAAAACATTATTGTTGTTATGATGCCCTAAATCATGCCCTAAAATGTTAAAAGGTTACTGTCAGTATGATGCCCTAAAATTTTACTGTCAGTATGATTCCCTAAATAATTAGGTTGAATGACAGAGCTATTCGGCTCAAACACGGGTTTGCATTAGTGTCCAACAAAGGTGGTCTATTATAGTCCAAGCATTGGCATATTCAATGCTTGGAGAGGGGAAGGTTTAACCCAAAGCATCACACTACACTAAATTCTATATGACTCTAATGCAACATGGACATCATGACCAATGTTTGGTCCACCATATAGGGTTCCGTTATTTAATTATGCAAGTCCCCATTCATTCAAGTGCAACTCATTCCCATACCACCATGAACAAACAAGCCCTTATAATTATTAGTACCTTCTACTACAGAATGTGACACATCTATACTAAATAAGAATTTATTTATTAACATAGTTGTGGAATTAAAAAACAACATATCGTTTGCATATAAAAGGAACAAACCAAATATTTGTAATGGGGATCTCATTCCATTAATTTAACAAGTCTAGTACAGATCATATTACAAGAATGACTATCCACTATTATCCCAAAATCCTTACAATTCAAGAAACTGCAACATCCTTCTATTGTTTAACCATATTCTACTAGCTATCAACTATAACAACATCATTAATAACAATACCAACAACCCTTTTCTAGGCCTAAACCTTTACAAAATATATCCTCTCTTAAGGGTGGGGAGTTCCATTGAAAACCCTATATATACAATGTCTTTCTTCACTATTTGGCTTGATGTAATTCCTGTTATCTCATCTCATTCTCTAACCAAATGTCTTCCATCTCTCATGACCTCATATAAAAAAATGTTATTTTAAAAATTAAAAATTAAGGACCTAATAAGACCAAACAAAACTTGTTGGTTTTCCCTCATGTCAACAATGGTTTCCTTTTCTGCAACTCAAGATCCTCCACTTCTTGTATAAACAAGGTACCCATTTCATAGGCCACCTCCAAAAAATTTCCTTTTAAATCAATGGAATTGCCACATTTGGATGATTTAGTGGTTGATTATTTCAACATGGTCTTTGAGGTTGGACTTCTCTCATTACATGTTGTCTGCTTCCATGATTGTTTCATCTAGCTATAGTTGGAGTTGATTGTTTTTAACCTTTAGTTACATTAGAACATTTTCTGCTTGTAGCAATATGTGCCCTATTTCATTGCATGACTTTAAATGTTCTCTTGTCAAATTGTTCTTTTTCGCTTGACTAATGACTAATGATTACAATGCTTGAGGGATGCTTTTGGATTTATCAGGGTGAGAGGTATTGGCATCATTGTGACAATGGTGGGTCTACTGCTTACTTTTAGGTTATCTTTTTCAACGTTAGTGCTCATGTTCATGGTCGCAATCTCAATTATTTCTTACACATTGGCAGTGATGTACTACATGATGGTAAAAAATATTAGAACCCTTGCATGAGTGTAAATTGATATCCTCTATGTTGTACCAAGCTTGCTATGAATTTCATAGTAATTGTCTAATTTAATGATGTCATTGGGACATTTGTAGGAGGGTTGTTGGTCATGAGGTTATCGCTACCATATAAGGGGGCATTAACCATTTTTCATCTTTTGTTTCCCCGTAATATATATATTTTCTCTTCCTACTGTTGATCCTTATGTGGGGATTCCTTATGTTGTTGTTGTGCAATTGTTTGTGTCTACTCCAGGTCAAGTCCACTAGTTTGGGTGTGACCTTCTACTATCTATTTTGGTTGCTATGTGGATGGATCCTTAGCTTCTTTGTAAGGGGCCATTACATGGATATTTCTACCAATTGGGTAAATCATTAATACACCTCATCTCTTGTCCATCTATTCTAATGTAATGTGGAAATCTAGGCCATCTAAAATTTCAGATTGGAATTGATGTGGTTGTAGATGTTTTCCCACAAATACATAGCAAACATCACAACATGCCCAAAAAAACTAAAACCCTGAATTGGTTGCATACCCAAAAACCCCTATCAAAGCATGCCCAAAAAAATGAGGTGATGCTTACCCATTGAGCCATGAGTTCCAAATTGAAAACATGAGCTCCAAACATGAACTGTGAGCTCCAAATGTTAACTATGAGCTCAAAATTGAAACCATGAGCTCCAATTCTCAACTGTGAGCTCCAATTCTGAACTGTGAGATCCAAATGTCAACCTTGAGCTCCAAATCGAAATCGGGAGTGAGTCCAAATTGCATGAAAATGATACACCAGAGCCACGAAATGATACACCAGAGCCGCAAAAGGCAACACCAGAGCTAGTCAAAATGATACACCATAGCCACAAAATGATACACTAGAGCTAGTCGAAATGATCCCCTAGAGCCGCCGTAACATGATACATAGGAGCTACTCCAAAATTCATAAAAATGTCCAAATTACACAGAACTGTCCAAAATCTGAGTCGCGACAATGTTATAAAGACTATGAATTTTTTATTATATATTATTCTATATTATATGTATATTATTATGTGTGTTTCCATATAATAAAATATTATTATAGTATATTTTATTATATGTATTTCCATAATAGTATTTTTTTATTAGGTATAGTATTTTTAACTTAGGTATATGTATTTTATATTATATGTATTTTTAACTTAGGAATAGTATTTTTTATTATAATATGATGATGATGATGGCGATCTCACCTAATCCCTAAAATCTCACCTAATCCCTACAATGAAATGATGAAGATGAAGATGATGATAATGATGGTGATTCTGATGATACCAAATTGTTAACGTAAAGGATGAGGTTGATGATGACGATGACGATGATGATGATGATGAAGAAGATGATGAAGATGGTGATGGACATGTTGATATCATATGAAATGATGATGATGACAATGACAATGACGACGACAATGATGATGATTATGATGACGTTGATGATGTTGTTGATGACGACGATGATGCTAATGATGATGTTGATGAGGATGAAGACGATCCCTAATCCATAAAATCTCACCTAATCATCATCATCATGTTTATCATCATCATATTCATGATCATGATCATGATCATGATCATCGTCATCATCATCATCATCATTGTCGTCATCGTCTTCAACGTCGTGGTCTTCATTATCATGACCCTCATCATCATCATCATCATCATCGTCGTCGTCGTCGTCATTGTCGTCTTCATCATCATGACGATGGTAATGGTGATGATGATAGTGATGATGATGATGATGATGAAGGAAATGATCACCATCACCACCACCACCAGCACCACCACCACCACCATCATCATCATCATTGTCATCGTCGTCTTCAACATTGCCGTATTCATTATCATGACCCTCATCATCATCATCATCATCGTCATCTTAATCATCATCATCTTCATCATCATGATGATGGTAATGGTGATGATGATGGTGATGATGAGGGTGATCATGGTCATCATCGTCTTCATCATCATCACCATCATTGTCATCATTGTCATCGTCATCATCATCATCTTCTTCATCATCATGAACCTCCTCCTCATCATCATGACCCTCCTTGTCATCATCATCATCATCATCATCATCAACGTCATCATAATCATAATCATCCTCTTCATCATCATCATCTTCATCATTCTCATGACCCTCATCATCATTATCATCATCATCATCACCATCACCATCATCGTCATGATGATGATGATGATGGTAATGGCGATGATGATGATGATGGTGGAAATGATGATGATCACCATCATCTTCATCAACGTCATCATCATCACCATCATCGTAATCATCATTATGATGATGGTAATGGAGATGATGATGGTGATGATGATGATGATGATCATCATCATCATCAATGTCATCGTCATCATCATCGTCCTCTTCATCATTATTATCATCATCCTCTTCATCATCATCATCATCATCTTCATCATCGTCATCATCATTGTCATCTTCATCATCATCATCATCATATTCATAATCATGATCCTCCTCCTCCTCATCATGACCCTCCTCCTCCTCATCATCATGTACTAAAAACAACATAGTCAATGGCTTCTAACAATATGTCCTATGGTAGTCTTTCAGAAGGTTAATTTCTACACATATCCACATATAGGTAGTGATACGAACTTTTCACCAACATTAAGAATAAGTAAAAATTAATGTACTTCAAAGATACTTGTTTTGTAATCCACCAACATTAAGAATAAGTAAAACTTAGTTTACTTGAAATATTCATTTTCAAAAAAAATTGCATAATATTGGCAAACCTTTTAATCAAAAAGTGATGGGAAGGAAATTGTTGAATATAGCCAATAAAATGGAAGGAAATTTTTGTATCCTTGAAATACTTCTTATATCTAATATATTCCTCGACTTCTAGAACTATGGGTCCCAAATATATGTTCAATAGAGAGATGCAAACCTAAGAGGAAGAAAAACATCCTAACTTGAATAATGAACCTTCACAGTAATGAGGGAAGAACCATGTACATAACGACACATCCCTATCTTGGATAAATTAAAATATATCTTTGAAGGATGATTGAAAAGTTGAGCATGTGAGTCGAGCTAGTGACAACTAGGGTAGAACCTAGCTACACAAAAAGTTCAAATTCAAGATTTCCATTATAATATTATAAAATCATATCTTAAAAACTATTATAATTATTATAAGTTATATTACTCTATTATTCTTATCTTCTCTTGCAACACAAATATTCCTATTTTTGATGGTTTGTGAAAACACATAAAGTTGGGGATATTTAAAAATATCAGCCAAATAAAGTGAAACAATTACCTCCCTCTCATCCCTTAGCTTTGAAATACAACCCATTATGTTGCTCCGTAAATATCCATGGAATTTACTTATTTTATTTTAATTATAATGTAATTTAATTTAATTTTATAATTTATAATTATATTTATTTTATTTTAATTATAATGTAATTTTGATTTTATAAATAAATAAAAGATAAATTATGACATTAATATTTATTTAAATTAATTTGTAGGATGATATCAAGTTGACGACATTTTTCTTATCACACAAAATAATTTTAATTATAATATAATTTTAATTTTATAAATAACTAAAAAAAATTATATTATGATAATAATTTTAAATTAAATTAGTTTAGTTTATTTGTAAGTTAAGTTTTATGATGAGATCAAGTTTAAGAGATCACACATCTTTCTTCTTACAAAAAAGGAAAAGGACAATACATTTGTTAGGGTTTCAACATAAAACTTTATGTTAGTACCACATCCCAACTACTAAACAAGAGGTGATGATGATGATGATTATGATGTTGATGATGATGATGATGATGATGATGGCATATTCAAAACTTGGAGAGGGGATGATGATGATGATTATGATGTTGATGATGATGATGACAATGGTGATGATGATGATGACCATAGCCTTATGATGATGAAGATTATGGTGATGATGGTCATATTGGTGATGAAGCTGAAGATGACGATGATGATGAAGATGATGAAGTGTGATGATGATGATGATGAATATGATGATGATGACAACGACGAAGACGATGATGATGTTGATGATGATGATGATGATGATTATGATGTTAACGACGACGATGACAATGATGATGATGATGATGTTGATGATAATTATCATCATCACGAGGATGAAGATGATGATGATGATGATGATGATGATGATGATGATGATGATGATGATGATGATGTTGATGGTGATGATGATGATGATGATGATGATCATGAGGATGATGACGATGATGATGATGATGATGACGACGATGATGATGATGGTGATGATGATGTTGATGATGATTATCATCATTATGAGGATGACGATGATGATGAAGATGATGATGATGGTGATGATGATGAATATGATGATGATGAAATATGACATTATTTTATTTAAAAAAAATCCCAAACACATCGAAAATATGATGATATATCTGTCACATTTTTCGACGACATCTCCATCAAAAAACCTATGCCCATGATGTCAAAAATTTGACAGTACTAAAATAATTCAAAAGGTTCAGTACTTTTCATCATTGCTGTCTGACACATCTGTACGATATGTCGGATGTTGTCAGATTCTGTCGTCAGATTTTGGGTTCAAATCCTATTGTGACAGAGCGTTACCCAAGGAGTACCACTCATTATGTGAAGTAAAGTGGCAGTGATACCTCTTATTGTTCAAATAAAAAATGCATTACGCATAGGGGTAACCCACATTGACCATAAGGAAAGTGCGGTGGTGGTCAAAGGAATGAAATCACTGATCCTAGCCCATTTTCAACTTCATAACTTGAGGATTCGAGGAAAATACTTATGTTTGATTCTCATTATATGATGATGATGAGAAATGTGTGTAACAGAATGCCCCCCAAATCATGAGGCTAGAGGGATAGGATAGGTGAAGGCTTTGTAAGAACAAGTTAACGCTCCAAGGAAAGAGTTCACTGATCAGAGATATTCAACAACCAATATTATTCTGCAGTACATTAACACTTTGATTTGTTTCCATATGAACTTCATCATGGATTCTAACCAATACAATGGAGATCCATGTGAAGTACAAACAATTATGGCTACTAAAACACAACGTAGATCCATGCGAAGACGAATCAAAATTGGACATAGCTACCAGATATACAATGTAGATCTATTTCATATAGACACAAATGCAAGCACAACAATGACCATACAAATGTGGATCCATGCTAGGAATATTACAAATACTCCATCATAACCTAGGAAAAGAAATGAGTGCTTAATGGATACCCAGGGTCTTTGTCTCGTCTTCAACAAAGTACGATTGTATCCATGTGATTACAATATCTTGATGTTGAACATGGTAGAAACCAATTGATTACCATTCAATGATGAGAATGGTTAACGAGTGCGAGGGAGATCACCATTGATGTAGAGGAGTCTCAAGGTACTTCAGTACATTCCTCTAAATTTGAGTAGATGATTTGATGTCGAACACTCGGTTGAATATTTCGATCAAAAGTTCAATGATGTAAACCTATTGTCGAAAGCAAGAGATTCTGTCATTGATGTATACAGATCTCAAGGTACTACTTTGTTTCTAAGACTAATTCTTGGATGATGAACTGGAGTTGACCGGAATAGTCTCATCAAAGGAGGGCCATGATGAATCCCACAACAGCGACATGAAACTCAGAACAAATTTACGGAATTTGAGTATGAAGTAACCATAGAATTAAATCAAAGGTAAATTCCACAAAGGTAGTTTTGAATTCAAATGCAAATTCTCAACACAAATTCCCTTTGAACATAAGGTGACACGACCGAAGACTTGGAAGGATTGACTTAACGAGGTAGATACCAAGCCATTATGCAATGATGGACAATGCATTCTTTGAATGAATCAAAGGAGTGAATTGACTCATGAAAGTGGATCAACTCGAAAACAAGATGAATACCTAATTGACTGAATAAAATGAAGACAAGTTCCATGTTCAAAGGTGGCTAACAACTGCCATTATTGCAAATGAAATATAGTTCCCTTTCCTTACTTTCCCCATCATGATTGATGATTTCCTCTTTTATTTTTTACGAGTTCAAAGAGGGTAACAAACACTTGTTGTAGCTTATCATGCGATAATTCCATGCTCACATGTTTTCTAAACCTGATAAAGGAGGGGTTCGTTCCCAAAAGAGGGTCTCACAGTGTTTAATTTAACGAGTCTACTGAAAGTAAACTCGGTATCGTTCACATTTAGAGAGTCTAAACGAAACAGAAGAAGACTTCAGAGTGTCATTTTTCGAATGATTTAGTCTCCAAGGCCTGAAAAAGTATAAAATAATACCTTAGATAACTCTTCTAGTCAATGACTAGAGTATTCATTTTTTGTAATTTAGTCAATCCAAACCGAAAAAGGGGTAAACTATAATTGGAAACATGACTCTTTAGGTCCCTTTACGAGCGTGAAGAAGACAAGTTCACTCGGTGATCATTTCACATTTTAAGAGTCTGAAAATAGCTTAAAGAAGACTCTACTAAGGTTTATTTTCATGAAAAGGGGTTCAACAAGCTTGAAAAAGAAGTAAAACTTGACTTGGAAATTTAGTACTAGGTTTAACGAGAACGACTAAATTTTCGAAAACAACACTTAGGAGCTTTTTCCATTTTGTGCGAGAAAGAAAAAGTAAAAAATAAACTCATTCATATCCAAAAAAATTCGATTCTCTATACCTTGCGAACTTCAAAGTGACTATTAGACCCTTAAAATATTAAAAACTAGGTGTTATGGAACTATTAAGGGTAATGTTTTTAATAAAACAATTAAAATAATAAAAATAAAACCCCAAAATAATGAATAAACCTAGTGAATAGTAAAAAATAATTACCATTTGTATTTTCACTATTTGGAGAGAAATTTGAGCCATTTTGTGTGCATATTTCAAGTGTATATTGTGGAGCCATCATTTAACCATTTCCAAAACTGTCAGATTGAGGTAATTCCTAGGTCCATTCCTAATATTTTCATGGTTTCCTTTTTTCATTTCATGCATGGTTTAGGGTTTTTTGGGCATTTATCCAAGAGAAAAATGTGTTTATCGGGGTAACGCTCTTTTCCTTTTTGGGAAGGGTAGTGCCAAGGTGACTCCATGTTTTTTCCTATAGAAAAAAGTGGTGGCATTGCTCTGTCCTAATGTGGAACATGTGGTTCCTCAAAGTGCCTTAGAACGCTTGAATTTCAGGCCAAGTGAAGAAATATGAAATGATTTTAATGGTTTCATATGAGTTCTAACACTTAGTTTTAATGTTTTGGCAGGATACTTTCGACAAAAAATGGTGATTGGAAGGAAAGAGAGAATGAGCTCAATGAAATTAGAGGTGGAAATGATGTTGGGACTGTGGATGCTCTTCGCAGATGAAAGCTATTGAAATTATTCAATGTGCCTAGTATGAGGCCACATGTGAGGCTGGTTTAGTACATTCTCAAGATGTGGAATCCTAAGTAGCAATACTTCTAGGAAGGGGCCCACATTCTGATGGCAGAAGTAGAGGACATCTACTTCCTTACAGGCTTGTCCAGGAGGGGAGCTCCCATCTCATTAACCGGTCCTAGAGGTGGGGATATCACCACACAAGGTCTTATCAACCAAAATTGCTTTCCAGGCACACAAATGTGTGGAAAGAATATACCCATCAATGATATCATGGATTTACCTATTCGTATGGTACTGTTCACTATGGAACACATCTTAGGGAGCCAAGGTTCTCACCAAACCTCACATGCTCACATGCTATATTCCTTGGAGGCAATGGCTCCTAGGGTCTTCAACTGGGAGGAAGCCCTACTAGATACTTTCAAGGAGTAGCTGATCAAGTGTCAACGAGGAGAATTGAAACAATTTGGTTATGGAACTATCCTAGTGTTATTTTTTATTTGAGAGAGTACCACACTTGAGGCCACAGGTGGCCTTCACTAAGTTGAGGGAACGATATCCTCGTATGTTGTTATGGGTGGAGGTTATGGCCCGCCATGGAGGTGGAGGCTCCAAGGTCAAGTATGGGGTTGCATTCTTTCGATAGCTGTATGATCAACTCCTCATGATTGAGGACTATGCATACGTCGGTGGTGAATTCCTAGGAGATCCGGACTTGGCCCTACCAGTAGATGCTCAGTGGGGTGACATGGGTGAGTAAAACACTAAGATATTCATGTATTTATATTTTTATTGTTTTATTATTTTTATGTATGTTAATGAGACCTACTTCTTCTCATACAGATGTGGGATTGGCATGACCTGGGGGTTCATCTCCCATAGACAGGTGAGCGGGAGCTCACTTTGTACACCATAGAGACGATGAGATGATTAATCTATAGGAGAACCTTAGTTGATTGACACTAGATATCCCATATATTACAGTGGATGACATCGCTAGGAGGTATCAGAGGCATACCACGTGAGTATTATGCTGTTTTATATGCTTTTTACATAAAGTGGCAAGAGCCATCATGTGATACCATGGGAACCACTAGGGTTCCACATGATGTATAGACTGAAAGCTACCTAGATTGAGTATTTTTGTTATTTTGTAGTCCTGAAAGCCAATGTGCTTCATTCAGGTTCTTGAGACCATATTTGTAAAACACTTTATATGTATATACAAATACTTATCTATTGGCAGTCTAATTTTTTTTTAATAATGGAATGTTATTTACATGAGTTTTATGTCTTTTTACTATTTATGCTTATTTACAATGAACCATGTTATTTGATTTATCAAATGTTATGAATGAGAAATGTATCAATCTAGCATATCATTGGAAAGAGAATCTACAACTATGTTACAAGACCCTGGAATATGTTGATAAGTAATAGATACAAATGACCTTTCTAATAAATGCACCTTCCAAAAAATTCAAAGAAGTATCGGGTTTCGAATGAAATAAGCATGGTTCAAATGAGAAACCACTAGCTGAGAGTGCATAAAGACTACCAAATGATCGATGTCAAGAGACACAACTTTAGTTAGAAAACCTATCACTATGTGATACTCAATGATATTATTAGTGGTCAGACCTATACAAACCACTCCTGGACTGACTAGGTCATGATATTGGGAATACAATACCTAAGCGGTTGAAGCAAGATCCAGGGTGTGATGCCAAGCACCATCATCAAAACCATAAAAATCCATCTGATTTGCATAATCAAAACATGGGATAAACATTATTGGAGAAGAAATCAAAACCATATTTAAAATAGAAAAAACACACTACAAAAAGTCAAATATGCACATATATACAAGGCACTAATGCAAAAGATATCTAAAGCATAGTACATTTTCAGGTACAACCCATATCAAGGTTTCCAGAAAGAGTATCCCATAATAGTCAACAAGTTCATAGGCCCCTTTTTCTAAGACTTATGATATAGGGACCATACCACATTGTTTCCAACTTCCCTTTCCCAAGTTTATCATGTTTCTGATCATAGGTCAAAACCAGATATGCTTCATTGAAAACACGAAGCTGAACTGATTTATCATATTGAGCCTTGATTCGTTTTTTGTGTGACTTATTATCCAAGGAGGCATCTAGTTGATTCTTTTCAAGGTTAATCAGATAAAGAAAACATTCTTCTTCGGTAGAAGTATTGGGAAGAATCTCAACATCAAGCTTGAGGGACAGAATTTCACACTCAATAGGTAGGAAAGCTTCCAGTACATAGACCAATTGAAAAGGTGTAAAACTAGTCATTGTTTTAACTGAAGTTCTGTAAGTCCAAAGTGTGGAAAATATAGTTAAATTCCAGTTGGATTTATGATCTCCAACCATCCTACGAAGCATAGTCTTCAAGACCTTGTTAATGGCTTCAACCTGGCCATTAGCTTGTGGATAGTAAGGGGTTGAGTTTTCATGATTAGAACCCAACTTGAAACTTAGCTCGACCATCATATGATTATGAAAATGAGATCCATGATCAGTTACTATGGCCCTCAGAACTCCAAACCTGGCTATGACATGATTAAATAGTAAGAGGGCGATAGTCTTACCATCCTCTGCATACATAGGCATTTCCTCAGCCCACTTAGTGAAATAATCCACATCTACTATAATATAACCATGTCCTCTGGCTGAGGTAGGATTACAATGCATAAAGTCAATCCCCCATTTGGAAAAAGGGTCGGAATTTTTTTTGGGGTGTAACAGAGCATGGTGGGTGCACATTTTAGGATAGAAAAGATGACAAGGTTGGCATGTTTTAACCGATTCATGACAATATTTAAATATCGAGTGAGAAAAGTACCCAACACAAATAATTTTATGAGTTGTAGCCATCCCAGAAAGATGAATGCCACATTCTCTAGAGTGGCAGTCATTCATGACTTGTTCAGCCTCATTATGAGTAAGACATCATCGAAGGATTAAATGAATACCATTCTGGTATAGGGTATCATTGAGAATGAGATAGTACTTAGCGTGGTATAAAATGCGTCAACGATCGTCTCAAGATATATTGGGATGAACTATTTTGGTTTGGATATATATGATCAAATATCCATACCATGGATCGTTCATTCTTATCAGGAACAAGAATTCACACGAAAATGAACCATTGGGCTCATTTTTCATGAAAACATGGGGAAGGTCAGACATCAACTCCGTGAAGACCAAGGAATTCTTGGAGGTGTTATTATCGAATTCGAGATCAAATTCTTGTAGGATAACTATCCAATGAGAATATTCCCCCTAGTACTTGACAGGTAAGAATATAGTACATAGGGTTTTGATCTGCAAGCATGGTAGTGGTGCAGAGAAAGATGTAATGATGGAAACTTTGCACAACAATGACCATAGCCAAGTATATATTCTCCACATTTTAATAGCATGTTTCATAGTCAAGAATAATATTACTAAGATAGTATATCACATGTTCTTGGCCATTGGAATCTTCCTGCACTAGGACCATGCCAATGGTAGTAGTGGAGGAAACAATGTACATGAAAATATTTCGAATAATTCAGGGGGGTGTAACATAGGGGAGTGTGTTATAGCATGTTTTAAATTATCTAAATATCTTTGAGCTCGATCATCCCAAAGAAAGGGAGTGTTCTTTTTCAAGAGACACATATAGCCATGTGTTTTCTCTACAAAATTTCATACAAAACGACGAAGAAATTTTACCCTCCATTGCAAACTTTGGAGTTTAGTAATGTCTATTGGAGGTAGTAAGTTCACGATAACAACAATTTTTAAGGGATCAATTCGAATCCCATCCTTAGAAACAAGAAACCAAGTAAGCGTCCAGTCTCAACACAAAAGACACACTTGTGTGGATTCAACCGAATATGAAATGACAACATCGAAGGAAAATATGTCTAAGATTCCTTGAATGATATTCCCGCCCACAGTGAATGAGCAGGTAAGTCATTCGGATACGGTTCCACTATGTTCTTTATATCATGAAAATCATAATACATGTCTTGTTGGAAAGAAACTCCAATACTGTTCAAGAAAAATGATAGCTTACGATAAGTGAAAGTTCCCCATGGGAAAGTGAATGTCATTTTATGCTGGTTGGTAGACAATATCTCAATCTGATTGTAGCTGGAAAAGCCATCCATAAAAGAAAAAATGACACTTTCAACACAATTGTCAATGATCGGATCGATGTGAGGGGTAGGAAAGTTGTCCTTTGGAAAAGGTTTGTTTAAATACCTAAAATCAATACAAAGCCTAATAGTGCCCTATTTCTTGGAGACATGAACAATATTAGATACCCACTCGGTTAAATCAACATGGTAGATAAAACCAACTTTTAAAATCTTTTCACCCTCAGCTTTAATGGTTGCAAATTTCCTTGGGTGGATTTGGTGAAGGTTTTTCCTAACAAGTCTTGCCATCGTGTAGGTCTTGATCTCATGTACAAAAATAGATGGATCAATCCTAGAAATTTCTTCATAAGTCTAGGAAAAAACATCATAGAATTCCTTAAAAAGAGCTCAGTATTCCTCAATTTTTGCTACCGAACAGTTCTGTCCTATGTGATCATGTTCGACAACACTGGGCTTTACCGATATGTTGAGGGGAATTGTTTTGGTGATGTTACATAAATTCCCATTAGAATCAACACCTTGTAATAATACAGGCATTTGTGGATACTCAACCATATCAAAACTGATCAGAGAAACATAATATGAATCTATCGAATTGGCATTAGGAAGAAATGAGGATCGATGATGAGAATCTTCCCATGAGGATTCATCTAGACTCATAACCTCCATAATAGAATCATCTGATGGAAATTTCTATGAGAGATAGTCTAAAGTCAGGAGAGGGGAATCTAGCCAATAGGGAAGATGGTAAGGATCTAATGCTACCATATGATGATCATCTATGTACACATCATAAACATATCGAATTGAATCATGCAGGGCTTCGTGTGGACTTAGAGAAGGCACTTCAACAATATCTTTCCCTTTAGACCTTCTCCCAGTTGTGGATGATATCTGGCATGTTTACCATGGAAATTTATAGATTAGGAGGGAAAACATTGGAAGGAAAGACTCCCATAAGGGATGAATATTTTAAAATTCCAATCCCTACAGAATGACACGGAGGAGGTGATTTCCCTAACATCAGAACATTATTTTCCATGGAAGTAGTAATATCAGGAGAATAGTAATCAAGTTGATTTATGGTCACAATTTTTCCTTGATGTGGGAATTAGAGTGTGTGGAAAACTAAAGATGCAATGACTGTCATAGCATAGAACCAATTCCTTCCTAATAACAAATTGTAATTTAAAGGAGCATCAACCACTTCTACCTGAATAGAAATGGTTTCCCCCCCAACTTGGTGGATAAATACAGTAGGAGACCATGAGGTTGAAAACCTTGTCCATCGAAATATTTTAAGGTGGTTGGTGACTTATTCAACTCATGAGAACCAATGGATCTCTATTAAGACATAGATAAGACGGAGGTGTAAGCTCCTTTGTCTAAAACAACCCAATGGAATTTCCTACCCACCACTCTCGTCACAATTTGAAAAATGAGTTGATGGGATAGCCTTGATTTATAGTTCTCCACATTAAAAGTGATCATGGTGGAATTCTTAGGATCGAAAGTCCTTAGGGATGACAACAAATTCTTCCATTGTGCAAGAAAACTTTGTAGTACCTCCAACGTGGACACATCGCAAGGTGCTTGAGATAAGTATTCAACAACATTGTAAAATTGAGGAGCTCGAGCACTAGGATTGAAAACATTTTTACAGATTGTACTCTTAGGAGGACACAAGATTGTGTCAAAACTAGGTTTCTCAATAATGAGAGGACCATTAGAAGGTGGTGGAAGGGAAGGGTTGACGGGAGGAGTCTTCTTGAGAGAAGAAACCTAATCTTTCTTCTCAGGTGTTTTATCATAGGTTTGACTTATATTAGTCAATGCAACTGTCTCGGTGGAAATCATTCGAATGTCTTCAGTAGAGGATGAGGGACCATGCGAAGATGTATGGTCAATAAATTTTTATTGGGATGGAAAGGGGTTGGTTAACACTGCTAGTGTGGGGTTACTCTTTAAAAATTTATTGATCTATTCACAACGAGGACACCCATTCATGAAGTGGTAATATCCACACAACAAACAAGGATACTTATCCTTATGTTAGGTTTGGTATCATTCTATGGAGTCGATGTTTTGGTACCCTCTTGCTGGTTTCCAGGTTTCTTATTCTAACCTTTTCCTTTCTTTTTATTGCTGGGTGTTTGTAGAGACTGAATGGCATTCACCTCAGCAGAAACCATAGGAGTATAAGAAGTTGTAGTTGAAGCACTCTATGATTTAGTAGGATTGGCTGTAGATGAGGGTTGGATTGTACCAACAAGACCATCTGCAAGTGGCTTGGTAGAATTAGTGTTGGGATAAGGGGAATTAGGAATCAAATCGTATAAAATCCTGGACTGATAATTGACTAAGTCTAAATATTGGACCTGACTATTAGCCTGCTCTTATGTGACATCACCACCCATAGACACATCTTGGGAAATAGGAGGAAACAAGGACTTGGTGAACCAATCAGCCAAAATTTGATCTGGAATGAGATCTTTGATTAACCTTCGATTCCTCCTCCACTCATGGATATGATCTGATATGTGAGTAGAAGTAGTTTTACAAAGAGAGGTCAAAAGGTTTGTACCAGTTTCATACCTGATAGGTAACTGGAAATGAGTAAGAAAAACTGTTTCCAAGGAATTAAAATACACAAACGAGTGTTGTGGAAGTTTGATATACCACTTTGTAGTTGTGCTGGTCAATGTTCTTTGGAAGAGTCTCAATTGAATAGAACCGGTCATTATGGTGTTAGATGAACACCACAAATGGAAGGTCATCACATGGGTTTTGGGATCTTCTCCTTTTTTTCCATCAAAATTTGGAATGTCTGATGAAAGTTTGACCAGAATGGTAGGCCAAAATGAATCATGTTGGATGGGATCATTTATTAACTTGGACAAGTCAGGCAGATCCAATGTAGCAAAAAATGGAAGTTGTCATGGTTGTGGGTAATTGTAATAATGATAAGGTAAGGCTACCCTAGTGGGACCAAAGGTGTGTTGAGGTTGGCTGTAAAACCCAATAAATTGTTGATAGCTGGGAGCATTTTGACCCATAAATGGTGGTAGTTCCTGGTTAGGTCCAACTTGAGGTCCATAAGTAGGTTGAGCACACTGATTGGTAACTCCTCCAGGATAAGGGGCATATAAGGGATTATTGTATTGTACCCCACAAAGGTATTGATTACCAATGTTAGGCTCTTGAGGAGGGATGTTTATGGCCTTGAGAATGAAAATATGTCCAAAAAATGGTGCTAGAAGGATGGCCATGAGGTAAGTAATTGATTTTATTTTAAGTTTTTATCATTCCAATAACCAATATCCTCCATCTTGTATTTCAATATTTTAATATTTTATTCTCCTAGGTTGTCACACAAACACGAAAGGGATGGTTAGTTGGAAATCTAGCCTACTTGATTCATTCTTATTATGTTTTATTAGTTATGTATCATTCCCAAATCTACTACATGGGAGTCCAACACAACATTGAGCTTGCATAGACCATTGCATGGGCTCCCTAGAAAGGCAGTTTCTCTATTGCAAAGGTTTGATGGTGAAGGGAATGCAACAACTCTTGAACATATTAGAAAATATGATTCTGTATTATGTTTATTTGATATTCAATATGAATATTTTGTATGCAAGATTTTCCCCCTCACTTTTGAAGGTAAGGTATCAAACTCGTATGACATTATTCCCATTAGCACTATTCATAATTGGTATGATGTCAAAAGAGTTTTCAAAAGTGCTTATGATAATTATAATGTGGCTGATATATATCTCGAGTTCGATGATATACAAATCAAAGAAGGCAAATCTATACGTGTGTTAGCAATTATGCTAAATTTTGGATAGGAGCCTGCAGTAGTTCCCTTGCGAAAAAGGTTATAGCCAAAAAATTTCTTCGGTTGGCATGTTTGAGGTTGCTAGGGCGGATTATCCTAATCCTGAGCACCAAAGTCAGGTTATCCTATGGTGCATGAGCTTGGAACTAGCGGGCCAAGATTAAACAATGAGCGAAGTTAGCTGTAAGACAAGCGAGCTGCACAGACCAACGGTTATGAAAGTATTCACAAGGGAATATAAGTGTAGAGAGTTAAGATTTAAAGGTGTGAAAAATCCTTTGTATGCCTTGCGCCCTAATGATAAAAATGATGCTTATCTCAAAACCAACGACAGGTAGTGTTTTTGAATTAGTAACCTCCACGAGGGATAACACACATTATGGTTGCGAAGTCTGATAGGGCTCGTCCACCCCAATGGTCACGATTTCAGGAAGGGATAGATATATGGTGGAGATGCATTTCATGATAGGAATATGAATGGAAGAGAGGGAGGCTAGGCAATGCGAAACCCCATAGGGCCTACACCTTTGGATGATAGAGATCGGACGAAGGGTTGGATCGACGACCCATGTCAAGTTTGCGGCCAGGACTTGCATGAAGGATAACCCATGTGTGGATCCCAAAGTGGGTTATGAGGGCCACATATTTGAACGACTGAGATCTAGCTTAGAGGAAATCTATAGCCGAGGTCTGTTTCACCGACCTGAGAGGCTAGGGGAAATAAAAGTGAAGGGGATTCTAAATGGAGGCTAAGACATGTAATATTGACGGTGTATATCGCATCCCATAGATCTGAGAGTTGCTTCCTGTCATGTGTAAGGAGGAAGAGTGCCATAATCATGAGGCAACAGAAGCTAGGAATCAACTTTACATGTCATATGGTAAGGAAGAAAGGAACTGAAACCCGAGCGTACCGGTGTCATCATAAGAAGAGGGCCGAGGGAGTGATGAGCGTCAAGTCTGTTCACCATGAAATAACAAGAGGATGATTACAAGTGAGACCAAAGGTCACCTCTACCATTTATTTTGTGATGTCACAGCCTAGAAGAGGGCATAGTTGGCACCTACGCATAAGAAAATCGAATCAGTGGCTCATGTGACTGTTCATGTTGTCATCATGCTGCTGGATAGTAGTGTGTATGAGGATTTGTCAGACTCAGGGTAGAATTGACTGCTAATAATGGTTCAATAATCACACGGTTCACCATAATGCCATGGTTAGATATGTTCTGAGATACAGAGTGAATGAATATTGGTGAATACTTAGGGAGACTAACTGTTGTTGCACTAAGGGCCCTAAGAACCCTGGTTTGAAAATCTCTAATGAGGATTTTGATTAGAGAGTCTGTTTCCTGATACGTTTCAGTGACTGCTATGCACTATTTGGAGATGCAACCACTTCTGGGCCTTCATACATTAGCAGCCCCAACCATCAAGGTAAAGATGTGCATGTCATCAGGAAGAATTTATAAGACCGGTAAAGGTGTTACCATACTAAATGGATGCAACACTGCTGTGGGAACAAATATAGGGGTTCCCAACCAAATGGATATCCTGCTGATACCTCTGGACAAGGCCATGGACTAAATTACTATAGTGCATAGTACCCATTTCTAGGGACGGACAGTATGAATGAACGCTCGAAATAGGGGAAGAAGATCAGAGATCTATGCCATTGCCATCCTTGTTGAAAATTGCTAATCCTAATGAAGGTCATGATGAATCCAAATATATGTTGCACTAGCGCACCCTAGAAGATGGGACTAGTCTGGGTGACTGAGTAGTGCAAGCAACTGGAATCCTATAGGAATGACAAGCCCATCGAATATTTTGTACTATTGATAAAATGGGTGGTCATATCGAGGTCTGTGAACCTAACCATGTTACCAAGACATGTAGAGGCTACTGGACAGAAAGCTAAACTCAGAAGGAACATAAACATCCCTTCTAAATACTGGAATAGGAAGAACATGTTTCTAGAACACAGAGGAACATAAAGGTCAGAAGCAGAAAGTGGGTCACGGGGCTAATTCAATCCTGCATGCCAGAAAGTGCACAAGAGGAATAAAACCGTTAGTGCTGAAACATCATTGTCGAAGGAAAGTGAGCCTGCATCTAGATGCCGCAGTGCCATTTTGATCCAACATGCTCGTCATACCATAATGCTTATTTTGGTAGTAAATCGTGGTGAATATTCCACCTTAGGCAGTTTGTAAGGATTAGGCATGATTGTTCCGGGTTAATCCCAATTTTGTAACCAAATTTGATACCCTGTTTTGGGAGGTATACCAGGGGACATTTACATTATAAATATAGCCTTCTCACAGGAGGATAGGGGTTGGATTGAATTTCATTTTTGAGGCCTCAACGCTGGTATTGTAGCTCTGCAAACATTTTTGGGAGTGGTAATGAAAATATTTCTTGGAAGTTATGAGATTCATCATGGTGTATGTGTTTATTATATGTTCTTTGTTATCACAACAGAATTTAAACCCAAAATCTGACACCCTACATGTCTGAAATTTGACACTTCTCTGTCGCATTTTTGACACATACACTTTTTTTTGCCGTCGGTGGCGTAAGGTCAGATCTTCGACATTATAATAATGTGGGTCAAATATTTGACACACCATTGCATCACATATTCGACCATTTTTCCTTCCAAAGTGCCAATCAAAAAATCCATAAACCGTCGAAAATTTGACGTCCTCCAACCCTTGAAGCGTTGGCCTTCCGACAGACAAAAGTGTTGGAGGAATGGCAATGCTATTGGTATTTTTATCCAGAGAGTGTCAAAAATTCGATGCTATCCGACACTTGAAGCGTTATTAATCTGACATTGGAAGAGTTTTTCTTCTGATGGGAAAAGGGTCGGTGGCATGGCGACCACGTCGGATATTCGATGCAGACCGACACTTAAACCATCGGTCGTCCGAAGGGATGATGCATCGGAGTCATGACACTTCTATTGGATGGTGTCATTGAAGTGTTGAAAAAACATTGAAAAAGCGATGCATGTTGGTATTTAAAAAAAAAATCGAAATATTTCACTTAGTTATAGTGATTTGGTAACAAGTGTGGGCCAGGGAGTTGGTGGCTTATAGAGGAACTTCCTCTAGAAAATCGTTCAACCTTCCCCTAGGCTAAAATGTTGTATGTTAAAGTAGGATCCTCCCAGGAACAACAATGATTTTCAATATGGTCCCTTAAGACAATGATTTGTCATGCATGTGGGCTCGGGATTTGGTGATTTGAGTAGTAATTGCCTTCCCCAGCAAAGTCTATTGTCCTTCCAAACTAAATCGTCATCATGCATCATGCACAATAATTTGCTTCTACTAAGCTCACATAACTATTTAACTCTATATGGCGAGTACAGATTGGATGTTCATTGATGTTTCTACTTGTCTTTGCTTCCAAAAGGAATCATTGTGTGTGTTGGTGTCTATCTTCTATCAAAGAAAACAATTTACCTTCCCAAAGCTAAATCACTATGTATCCTTTCTCAGCTGTCTTTCAAAGACAATGATTCCCTCTGCTGTTACTTAGACAGCAAAATAGTGACAAGTGCATCCCTGGGAGAGGCTGGCAGTTACTAGTCCTAGAATGCCGATTATCAAGATTTTACCCCCACATGGTTTCAGCCTAGAATTTGACCACTGAAGGAAACTTGTTTGGACTAGACATTGGTGATTTGACAAGAAGCTCAGATGATCAAGCAGAGGTTAATATGTGGAGTGTGTCAAAGGGCTCAAAGAAAGAGTCTTTACATTCAAAATTGTTAGACATTTTGGGAGATGAGTTTGAGAATACAAGTGAGAACAAACCCGAGTTTGAGAATATGGGCAAGAAGAATCAGCAAGTTTCTGAACAGTTAGTGATGGATTTGAGTGAAAACACTAAAGAGCTACCAATTTTTCCAAATTTCTCTGAGCAACATGGTTCATTGTTTGCGATCAATTCCTCCTCAGTCATGGATTGCAGGCCTGCAGAAAACAAGTATGTTGAGTATGTTCCCATGATTGGGGCCTATTCCAATAATGGTACCGCACCATTATTCTGAGATTTTTCCCTGTATAAAGGATAGTTGTTAGAATTGACCCTAACTGAACTATATTAAATGTTGTTTCATATAAACCCCCCCCAAAAATTAAAAATAATACTACTAAGTTTAAACTTGCAATACCTTACTCTCTTGCAAAAGGTGTTGATGTCCTTGTCCAAGGTATTGAGAAGACTAATAGCCTGTATAACCATTTTATCCACTCTATTGACATTTAATTTCACATTGGCTCTGCTGTAGCTGTGCCCAAGACCCAATTGAGCCTTCTCCAAGTCTGTGTGATTTCAACTCAATGGCAAACAAGCTTTCTAAATTTACATTGTTGTTACAGAAGGGTACCTAAACAAAACAAGAATTTAGAAAAGTCACTTCCTATCTGATTCAGAAAAGACTTTTTCTAAAAACCACTTAATGGCAGATTAGCTCGGAGTCATAGCCCAGGGATGTAGACACTAGGTATGCTCGTCTTGTTGTATTGTTGGTTTAGATATTAGGACTCTTTTGATGATTTTGTATTGATGACAAATTGAGTATCCTAGAGAATATGTACAGAAGAATTTTAATAGTTTTCTTAAATTTCTTTGTTTTTGAATTATGGACAACAAAACAGTATCCATCACACTTGAGTCCTCACAGGACTAGTCAAATGTATATTTTTTTTATTCCTTGGGAATATCAAATATAGTGATTTTAAAACACATCTCAGAGAACAAATAAATCATGGATCTGATATAAATCTAAGTTAATAAACAAATCCTTTTACCTTTCAGTATAAATATGATTGATGAGTCCTAACTAAAGAATTAAAAGACACTTATGGGAAATTGACCTCAACTTGACAGCTATTAGAATTGACCCTGACTAAACTATCTTAAATGTTCTTTCATATAAAACCCCAAAAAAGTAAAAACAATACTAAGTTTAAACTTGCAATACCTTACTCTCATGTAGAAGGTGTTCATGATGTCCTTGTCCAAGGTTTCGAGAAGACTAATATCTTGTATAACCATGTTATCCACTCTCTATTGACATTGAATTTCACGTTGGCTCTGCTGTAGCTATGCCCAAGACCCAATTGAGCCTTCTCCAAGTCTATGTGATTCAATTACAGAGCTTTGTTTACTCGTTTTTGCATGATTCCTCAATGTCAAAACTAAATATCCATTCAGTTGATGCTATGACCCATTTTGCTCCAAACCAAGCCAGGATTACTACATATCAGCACTATGTACATCCATCAATTATAGTTACCTAGGATATGTATGAACAGAATTAGTCAAGCACATGCAAAAATATTATAAATGGAAAAATGGAAGAAAGCAATGTGGTTTAGACATTCCTTAATTTCTATACTCAGATTTATAATACGATCACACTTTGTCTCCTAGGAGACAAGTCACTAATGAAACAATGGACATACTTGAGAGAGAGAGAGATAGGTAGTTGTAGGGCACAGTGAGACAAATACAGACCACAAGGTCACGGATCAATACTGTCAACCTCAAAACATATATAAAAAACAAAAAAATCTATTTTCATTTGTAGCAGCTATTCACCCAACATCTTTCCACCCACAAAAATCAAAATCCCTAATCGAGGTTCTACACCTAGCTTGCTGAGATTGAAACTATATTCAGTTAATTTTTTTAGGCCTTTCTGGCCACAAACAACTGCACCTAACTGGACTAAATTTTTAACAGCTACACTTATTGCCTTATGGCTTGGGGCTTGAGGTCCAAACTCCACTCAACGGCATCCATCCAAAGGTTCTATATTGACCAAAGAAACAACTTATCCTACTGGCCTGCAAGCAACAAATACAACAGAGACAACAATTTACCTTGCCAAAGCTAAATCACTATGTATCCTTGCTCAACTTCCTTTCAAAGACATCGATTCCCTCTGCCGTTACTTAGATAACAAAATAGTGACAAGTGGATCCTTGGGGGAGGTTGGAAATGCAGGAAAAACATTGATCTCCCTTATAACCCAATTTATCCAAATTTATCATGCATTTCCATTTGTAATTTATTATATAGGATTTCCATTTTTATGCTTTGTGTTGCTATTGTGTTTTCTATAGGCTCGGAGCATGAGTTTATAGCATCCAATCCTTTTGCAGCAAGTGAATCCCTTTATTTTCCTGGAGAGATGGAAATAGAGATTTTATGAAAGATTTATTTATAAGAAGACCAATGATCAGTGGGTCAATGCCTTTGATGCAGTGAATGGAGTCTATGAAGGCTTTGGCTGCTAAAACAAATAGATATTGAAGTCGAGATATCTCACGGTCTAATAATAAAGTATTTGCTGGAAGAAGAGAAACTCTATAAGGCTTCATAGTTGCTTTTTACTACAAGCAAACATAATGTTCTATTATAACCAACATTGGTGGCTAAGTATTAAGCACAACGATTACCATCTAACTAATTTGTATTAGCTATTATGCACGGGGAAAGGAATGCCTTATTGTCTATGACTTCGTACAAAGAGGCAATCAAGAGGGCCTTCATATTGAAGAGAATAAACCAATGATTCCGTATAAATACTCGTTTACAATGGCTGTGGAGTTGCAGGAGCATTAGATTGGCCCACTTTTGACAAGCAAAATGAAGCCCACGAAAAAGTTAATCATGAAAATAAATTGTATGTTTTTTCAAATTTTTTGCTTAAAACTCCTACTCTAGCTTTGTTAATGGATTCTAATGATATAGGCTTTCCTATGGATTCATAGGGGAAACTTATCTAATATATTACTATTGCTTCTTTTGATTTGTGGTTAAATGATGGGTGAATTCTAGGGTTTCATGCACATGCAAGATTGATGCTAGCACTGTTGGAAGAACACAAGCACAAGGAGGATCTAGGGTTTTCTTGGTTGCTCCATTGGTAAAATTTGGTGAAATTATGCTTCTATGGATTGAATGGTGGTTGCAATGCTGCATTTTCTCTGAATTAAGGATTTTTACCAGCTTTTGTCAACTTTTACATGTTATAAAACATCCTCTTGAAGGATTTTTCTCTTGTTTGTCCTTAGATCTCTGAATTTTTCCCTAATTAGGATCCTCCAACAAAACCTAGAGGTAAATATAGTAGTATTTCATGTGTAAATATATGCATTTGCATGATTAGTGTAGTGTTAGATTAGATATGTGTTTTTATAAACTAGAAAACCTTAGAAATTTATAAAATTCAATAATCCAAAAATAACAACAATTTTCAAATTATAAGCCACCCTCAAATTTTGGTTTGCCTATTTAGCCCTAGATCCTCTAGTGCATCACCTATCTTCTTGTCTACATCCATGAACTTGAGAAGCAACCTAAAAAAACCAGTCAAAAGTCAGAGTTAGGGTTTCATGGGTTGGGATAATTTGGCCTTGATAAAAGGTTACTTTATGCCTTACAACGACCCCATTTAATTGTTTAGCAGGGAAATTTAGGGACTCTTTCATTACTGATCAGTGTTACTATCGTTTCTAGCCCTAAAACCTATCAAAAAGACCTACAAAATCAACCAAGTTAGGGTCATATTTGAGTTGTGGGGAAATCTCAACAATATAATTGAATTCTTCCTTCTAAAAGTATTGTTTTTAGGCTAAGGAGTACTTGTATAAACCCTTAAAAGGATGGTTAACTCAGCTGGTAATTCATGTTGATATACCAATGTGTACAATTGGGTGAAAAGTTACAATGGAAACTGAAAATACCAATGTGTACCATGCCCAACTCACAACCTACAGGGATAAGCACAAATATAAACATAGGTTTACCACTGCACAATCAACCATTAAAGTTGAACAAGATATGAGATTAATAAACAAGTTACAAAACTACCAGAGAAAGATAAACTGGGGCATATAACAATATACGCATGCGGAATAATAGGGAAACAACGCTTCAGATACCATTTTCCTCACAAGTCTATCTATCTTTTTCTGTCTTTTGCCCTTTCATATTCCCATCAAACTCAAATGCCTATCAAATTTCTTGTAATGAAATGCCTACATTTAATTTTGTTGTCCCAGCTATATGGTATTGGTAAAGTATTACTAAGGGGCCAGTTATCACGATAAATCAAAATATTTAAGGTAATTGTTTAGATCAGATATAACAAAGTTCACCTCTATGTATGGTAATCATCATCATCAACTAAATGTATGTGTGTGCACATGCATAAATACCCAATACACAACTCAATCAAACAAAAGAAAACATATTTATACCTTGATTTTTGGATCTTCACACTGTCTTCTTATGCTTTACCTTTCAAAAAATCATTGAACATACTTCAATTTTGTCCTGTTGCAATAGTTTCATGTTAGGACCCATCAAATATATTTATGTTTATTTATGAAAATAACAAAACCAATCTAAATAAATACAATTCTATTACAATGTAAATTACAATACTATTCAACTATTCAAGTAAATTAATTGTTAAGAATATATCACTTGATAAAACATGGATAGCCAAAAGTACTATGTATATAAGGCCATCGATCTAATCAAAACTCCATTTCTTGCCTCTTAACTATGGAAATGTTTCTCAACGCTATCTATAACAAGTTCCAATGGAGGAGTCAAATAGCAATAGTGAAAATTACACAGTAAATATATAGAAATAGATGTTTTTTAATGTATTCTTCCTTACCATTCATTGAGCTCCTCTCTGTTTTAAGAATAATTTAATATTATCTACTAAACAGGACCAACCACGTGAAGGTGGAAGCTCTTATGGCCTCTCCCCCCGTCACATCACTCTCAACTCCCCAAACCCAATGCCTATACTTGCAGATAACAATTTATTTCACTATTTTACAATGCAAATAACAATGCATCTACAATGCAAATTATTTCACTCAATAGTTAAAAAATGATTTCATTAAATCATTATTTAAAATATTCATTAAACCATTCAATCATTCAACATCTGAAAAAACCATTCATTAACTCATTCATTAAAACATATTTAGTTAATGGTAGAAAAAAAATATTAGTAAACAATTCAGTAAAGCATTCATTCAAACATTCATTCATGAAACAGAGGAAAAATGCATTTTTTTTTTATAAATAAGAATTACTCACAATTTGTTTCGTCACTTCCTTTTTATTTTTCTTCTCTTTAAATATTTAGTTAGAGTCACATCTTCGAAAATCTGATCATCGGTATCCCTGCTAGTCTACTCGCAATGTTGAACTTTAGGCAAGGGGCGATGAATTTCTGCAATAATGTCAAAATATTTCATTAATATATTTATATTTTGATAAATACAAGTAATTAATTAAAAAAAACATTACAAATGTGTGTTTTTACCTGCCATGTGCACATCAACATGTTCAACATTATCTTGTACTGGCCCAACCTGTTCCGTGTTATGATCTGTAGCTACATGCTCTATAGTTGAATTGTGTATAATTAGAATTAATGTTCATCATCTGCAATCGTCTATAAAAAAGAGTAGCACATTAATAAATTCATTACCAAGATGAGAAGCATGATCTTCGTTTGGTTGGTCATGTACTACATCCTCGACATGAATGGGATCATTACTTTCCTGCACAAAAAGGAATAAATACTTTATGTTAGTTTATTTACAAGGAACAAATTGCATGAGCATTAAAAAATTATCATTAAACTATATAGTTTTCACATACCTGGGCACCAGATGGATCAGCAGAAGTTCATGCAGTATTCATAGAAAAGCTTCTCTGGTGTTCGACAACGGCGTCAAAGCCATGTTTGAAGCCAAGCTTCATGTAATCTGCACTGGGCAATTCTTTGAACCGGCTGGCCTTCATATTTGCATGATGTCATTAATTATAAATCCTTTTGTCAGAACAAAAAAAATAAAAATATGTATGATATTTGGATGTGTATTCAGGTTTTGCGATACTTACATATCGGGCCGCCAAGTTGGAGTAACCACCAGGCCCAAGCTTGTGTTGGCCAATTTTTTTAATTCTTGCCTTTGTGGCCTTAGATGTGTCCGAGAGCCTAATTAGGTTTTTAAATACATTAGTCGATGTACCAAAATTGATATAAAAACTAGTAATAATAAGGCTTACCACTACATTTTGGAATGTATTGCATACCTCCCTATTCCACCTGGTGGTATCTTTCCTAATTTTATTAGGCCCTTCTCTTTTCCATCTTCCACCAGGGCTTTCCACTCCATAGATGGAATCATTGGAGGGTGCTCATACCTATGGTTATTTTCTAGGTGAACCCTATATTGGTCTTGGACAATCTTTAGATGTTTTCCAGCCTTATGTAGTACCTTCGATGTATCAAAGGTATCTTTTCTGAATAGACTAACCAAGCGATTAGTCAGATCATCCTTTAAATATTTTGGCTGCTTTTTCCACATTGTGCGGATGGTGGGCCCGAAGATATCCAAGACCAAATCATTCATGTGTTTATAAAATATATCATTTCCTGCAAAACATTATCTCCATCATTAGTCAACATTAGAAAATATTATTGGTATATTGGACGCAAATTATAAAAAATAAATTGAACAATCTATAATGACCTGGAATCCTCTCTATCTTTATTGGAACCAGTTCTTCATTCACAAAAAAGTACACTTTATTGAACCAGTTCTAGTCACATGAGAAGATCCAGGAAATGCTTCCACATCTCTATCTATCCCTACATCCACCCCTTCTTATGCAACATTTGTTGTGGGTGGGGAAACATCGGTTGCAACCTTCATTGCCCTCGGCGGTGTCGCAGAGCATGTTGCCGATTGTTCAGTGGACAATATGGGAACAGTATGTGGTGTATGTGGAGTGGTTTGGTCACTGGGACCAACATTTCCTTGGACACCACTAATAATCTCCATAGCGCGCTGTAAATTAAACCCATTGTATTATAAGTTCAATAGCATATAAAATCAAATATTATAAAGTTTTTATAAATGAATTTACATTTTTATTTGATAACTTAAGTCCACTTCTTTACGTTGCTGTAACAACAATTGAATCCTTTGTTCAATCCATTCTGTTAGTGGAACTACCAATGTTGGACGAATCAGTTCCTCATTTTGTTTATCCCTTGTCCTTTGTAGCACCCTCAATGGGTCTGCAGACTCGCTGATTACACTATCTCTCATCAATTGAGAGACCTCATTCTGTAAATATTTTTGAGACGCCGTTTGATAAACAGAATCCCTTGTCTGCAATTGAAATATATAAAAAATTGCTTAGTCTTTGAAAATATAGTGTGTGCAAATAATTATATTAGGGATTACATCTAGGATTACCTAACGCCTATCCGAGGGCATGGTCTGATCAACAGATGGGGATTTACCTCGATCAGCCACCTGCAAAAAAAGTAGAGAACATTATCACAATGAATGCAATATGTATAAGCTAACAAATACATAATAAAAACAAAAATAAACACTATGTTGCATGTTTTATATGTGTACATTTTTGAATTATTTAGAATGTGGAATTACAATTAGGTTAAATGGTTTCCTCGAGTCTCTAGTTGTCGGATCAACAACTGGGGACTTTCCTCGGTCAATCTACAAAAAAGGTAGACAACATTACCATCATGAACGCAACCATAAAAACAAAAGAATACATAGCAAAATAAACATAATGCGTCACGATATACATGTTTATGATTTTAAAGTATTTTAAATGGAGAATTACATTCCTTTTTGGCGGTTTCCCTAATGCTATAGTCGGCTGATCAATAGCTGGTTGGATTCCCTGATCAACACTCTACATGGAAAATCGATAATATTATATAAACGAACCTAATATACTAATGAAAATACATAAAAACGTATCTGTATGTCCATCCTAAATTTAATATTACATTGGCAATATCGATGTATACCTGCTGCCTTGACTCGGGTTGATAAACATCTACGGAGATGGAGGTGCCCCTGAGAGAATCCTTCATAGAAAACATACTAAAAGTTACATAAGGAAACATGAAAAGTAGATAATTTCAATTATATGCTAACAAAAATTCGTATAGACGTTAAAATAATTAATAAAAGGGTGGTTAAATTTTTTGTTGTACCACAACCATACTAACTTTGTTTGGATCTACCCGATTCAAATTGTAATCAATAAGCAGTTCTTCGCTAGTAGCTATTGATTTAATTGCAGATAAAAAGACATGGTTTCCTTCATGTGACTCGAATATGTAGTTGGGTTGCTTTAATGTAGACCCTGGTTGTGTACTATTTATAAACCCTGCAATATTACCAGTTGTTTTTGGCCTTCCGTCCATGTACATCGTTGCTCCTTTATTTTGAGCTTTGTCTTTCAGTTGTATATAATTCAATGACAACCCATATCTACGTATACTTCGTGTATATTGGACCAGGTGCATCCAATCATTGTAGTTGTAACAGGGTCCAACATACTCCATCAATTCTGTACATCTACCGTATCCAACCTTTATGCCATGCATGCAAAACAAGCCCAATCCATGCAATGAGGACGGTGCAATTCTATATATCCTCTCATTCACACAAAAATCAGTGTTTACTTTAGGAAGATTGTTGGGAACCCATTGTTTCACTAGGTGTTGGTACCTTAAGGGCACGTCGATGTCTCCCACTGTCTCATCATCATAGGAACATGACCCCCCTCCTTGGAGAAAAAAATTCATGTGTTTGTCGAATTTTCTTTTGATCTTCTAACATCTAGTTGATCTAACCCATGTAGACCTACTGGATGTCTCACTTTCCTCTAGCCTTCCCAAACTCCCTTCGCTGGAGGAAGACAGGTCTGACAAATACCTGTTTGGTTCTACCTGTACCGTGGCCAAAATTGTTTTTGGCATAAGCATAGCAAAATACCAGCAAAAAAATGTGGAAAGACTTATAAGAAAAAAAACTTGGAAAGACTTGTCAGCCAAAAACTTGTTAAAGAAAAAGCTTGTAAAGAATGAGTTTGTTTAATAGGTGTGGGCATTTGGTAGCCCTAAAAATTCTAATGTATGCCCCTCTTTTGGTTACATACAAGTCTCCATTCTAACTTATTGCTTGCATTGCCTTTTGCTAACATGAATTGGGTAGGCTTCATAAGCTTCATATTTATGCTTGTGGCCATTGTACTTTAGCCTTTCAATGTTGTCAAGCTTGAGACGATATGTTATGCATATGCATCACATATAACCACAGGGTCTTCACTTAGTGAAAGCATGCCATAGCACGTTCGTTCGTGGCATATGAAACAATACCCCTATTTTCAAAAAATATTGGAAAATACCTCCCAAAATCATTTTTTTTAACCCCCTCCCAATATGCCTTGCCGATTTTAAAAAACCCCTATTTTCCCTATATATTGCATGTATCTATTTTTTCATTTACATTTTTTATACCCCTTTATATTTCTACCTAAGGAAAAAAAAACTAAACACAAGAAAGGGCAACACTTGATAGGCGCCCTTAGGAAAATCACTTTATTAGGAATTAAAATGTATCACATGATATCAAAACAAATAGGAGAGGGTTTATTTGTACCAATCTCAAATAGTAGTGTGTTTTCCCCAAGAAGGGTTCAAAAATGAAACTTACACCATTTATAACTGCTTCTTTCCATCACGGACTTTTTATCCAAGCACCATTTTGGTATCTAGGAGATTGTACAACTTCAGAAACAAAATTGATTTGGAATCTTCAATGCATACTGTTAATCTTTTTAGATTAAAGGCAATATGAATTTAACAAGAGGAATGGATGAGTTGAGTTGGCATCCATTTATCCAATGAACTTGTGAGCATTTAAAGCATAAATTCATGATGTCAAAATAGGCCACCTTTTAGTTGAAGATTGTATTTCCAGTTCAGATGTCTACCTCGTCACCAAGTTCCTAGCTAAGTTTTACTCAAACAAATTCTTTATCATCTACGGGGAAAAGAAAAAAAAATCGAGAGTTGTGACAAACAAGCAAGTTGGTCAGAAGACATAAACAAAAAGATGAAGAAGAAAAGTCAGCTAAAAAATATGAGCCAAATAATTGAACACCGGTAACATTATGAGCAATTTCAAATTTAGTCTTCAAACTAACAAATTTTCTTCAACATAGATTCAAGGCAAATTCTGGAGGTGTGACTCTAACAAAGCAACCAACCAAACTACATAAAAATATCTCCAACAACGTATTTTCAAAAGCACTATGATACATAACCCAATCTAGTGTACACAAATGATCTTGTAGACTTGGCATTAAAACTTTTGTGGTTGGATTAGAGTCATAATCGTCTTCACCACCTTCATTTTCAGTTTGTAAATGAACCTGACAACCAATATGGTTTGACCATATGGAAAGGGTTCACCTTGTGAATCCCAATGGGTTATCTCAATCAGTTCAAATAGGCTATTTCAAGGTGGAGTTCACTGTGAGGTCTCCAGTTCTAGTCTGGCTGAGATTCAAGTCCTGCTGAGTCTGACTGGGTTACCAACCACCATTGCAGCTAGTTGTTGAGTTTCCCTCCATCAAGATATTCCAGGGAAGAGGGGGAGAATCCTATGAGGATTTTCTTGGAAAGAAAAGGAGTTTATCTTGTGATATGGTTAATCGTATCCAAAACCAAAGTTTGATTAAGCCCAATGTGTATGAGTGGATCAAACAAAAATAAATCTTACAACCTTGTTTCATTCATGACAGTTGGGTGGATCTAAATACCCAATACAATGCTAAGTTTTATCTTTTCTACACCAATAGCATTAATAATTGAAAAGGAAAACCAAATTCCTAAAGCATAAATTTTCAGTCTGTCCTTCCTACAAAATATTGTTTCAACTGCCAAGAGATTCAACATTTCTCTTGTCACATGGAAAATTCACTAACTCCATTAAATTCGATTTGCAGCATTAGCCAACTTTAGAAAGGTCCAGTAATTTTAGTGACAACTATTTCCTGTACTTTTAGTGACAACTATTTCCTGTAGTGACAAATAGTGACAACTATTTTGGGATCTATTCACTATGTAATAATTCTGTGTTGTAAGGAAAAGACCATCTTCAACACTAACAAACTTTTAACGTCATTGAAATCCATAAAAACTCTGAACTATGTAATTCTGTGTTGTAAGGCCCATTGCTGAATACTAGGAGTAATTACATAAGGCAAACATCTAAATTCTGTTGCCAAGCTAAATACTGAATACAAAGACTAGTTGCATAGGCCACAGTGTTATTAATCAATGCCACATCATACACCGGATTAAAATGGAGTTGAAAATGAAGGAGCCAAGCTAAATACTGAATACTAAGACTAGTTGCACATGACACAGTTTTATTAATCACTTCCAGGCCTTATTACACTTAAAATACTACTCAACACTAGGACTAGGAGATTACAATTCAACACTTGTTTGCTTTCTAGTAAAATACAACTCTTCTTTTGTAAAATTACCTTCCAAAGAAAATTGGAACCTTTGAAGTAAACCAGGTGCAATTTGAAATACAACCAAGGAAATTAGAACCTTTGAAGTAAACCAGGTGCAATTTGAAATACAACCGAGGTGAAACTTGAAGGACATCAAAACTGGCTTTAACATATCCAAATTGAAACGTTCGAGAAATTTGGGAGAATTCAGACTAAATCGGGGGCAAAAGAGATGCCAAAGATTGCAGCTTATAGGGTAGGGGGGATTGCAGCTTACAGAGTAGGGGAAGTGCTTCAAAAGGAATCGGCTAAATATCCCAAGGTTTGGATTTTAGGTTATCTATTATTGGAATCTCACGATGAAATATTTGTTGAAATAGGTCATTTTTATTGTTAAAATTTCAAATAATTCCCGATATCTAAATGTTGCAATTTCAACCATATAAATATACAATTCTAATCACAAAAAAGATACCCAAGGACTGACAAAGAGCATCAATAAATCACCGTGAGACACCAGTGAGACCGTCTGCCACAGAATGAGGCCTACAAGTTAAGGTAAGCATGTGAAAGGATACCCAAGGATAACTGTCAAACAACAACAATTGTGAAGAAGCAATATTCTCCTCACACAAATGATTCCGCCCAAACCCAAAACCTGAATTATAAAGAAAAAATCTGTAGAACCAAACTACCTCCACCAAACTTATGATTAAATTAGAAAATATCACTGTCAGTGGTGTAAGTGAAAAATGTATATTTTGTTCACTGTTCTTCCATTTAATTATAACCATCGATTCAGTATGTTATAATTCTGTGTTGCAAGGAAAGGACCATCTTCAACACTAACAAACTTTTAACAACATCATTGAAATCCATAAAAACTCTGAACTATGTAATTCTGTGTTGTAAGGCCCATTGCTGAATACTAGGAGTAATTACATAAGGCAAACATCTAAATTCTGTTGCCAAGCTAAATACTGAATACAAAGATTAGTTGCATAGGCCACAGTGTTATTAATCAATACGACATCATACACCGGATTAAAATGGAGTTGCAAATGAAGGAGCCATGCTAAATACTGAATACTAAGACTAGTTGCACAGGACACAGTTTTATTAATCACTTCCATGTCTTATTACACTTAAAATACTACTCAACACTAGGACTAGGAGATTACATAGTACAGAGAATACCAAGCAAAAGCGGTCTGTTAAAAGTCTATAAATAAATTCTGCATCTTGAATCCTGCGCGTAGGCAATGGTATGATATAGATAGGTTAGAAAATGGCTCCAAACAGCTAAGCAGCTTTATGAAATTCAGCAATGTTTCCAACCATTATACTTTATGAATTTTTCTGTAAACAAAGCACATGAGGGAACTGCCAACAAAATTCTTAGTAGCGACAGTTCCAACTGATGGATTCCTTTGCAGGCCTAGAATCTAGATTTTACAAATTGATGTTGATAGATATTTAATAAATTGTCAACGTTGGGGAATAATACCACCTTTTGACCATTGGCATAATAAACAACAGCATGGATTTTTATCTGTTTACCTATGCAGTGAAAATCAACTGTAAAACCGTACACATGACCACCTGCTTCTTGAAAGGCTCTAAAAATCAACTATACAGCATACATGGCACAATATTCCAGTCTCCAGAAACTGAATAGTGACCAGAACTTCCAGTTCATAAGTATAGGCTCTAAAAATAATAACCCTACCCCCATCAATGCAGCATTGACTCATAAAACAACATCGTGGCATGCATGTAAAGTCTGAGATTTCACAATCTTTTGCAATCCTTCACTAAGGTTTGATAGAATGAAGTTCCCAACTACCTTCCCCATCAATTAGTCGCAACTCTGTTGAATGGAAAGGTATAAGAGCAGGCCTCTGCAAATGCCAAAAACACATAGTAGTTTTAGTTCATCAATTCTGCCATGCAATAGTGATGCAAAATTTAAAATGCAAGCAAATACATCACAAGATTACTTGTGAAATTGTCACAACTGTAATGCCAAGAATCCTGGCAAACTTGTAAAGCTGTTCTTCAACATCAATACTTGTGGCACTGCCAAAAGATAAAACTTGAGAATACTTTACAGCTACATGTATTGTTAAAGCAGAAGAATGCATATTATGACACTACCACTGTTCATGCTGCATCTATACATGAATGCATCATGAAATGACTGGAAGGAACTTACATGGTGCACTCATCAAGAATGCCAAATTTGGGATTGTGAAAAAATAAGCGAGCCTGTCAACCAATAAAATGTTAAGGAAAAAGAATAAAAAATAGTTAGGCCCTAAGTGTACAAAACAAAAGAACATTATGAAAGATCTTCATGTTCAGGAAAAAATCAAAGAGTTGGTAGGCTTCCAAAACAGAGCAATCCATACAGACCATGCCAAGCCTCTGTTGTTCACCCAGAGATAGCATATCTTCCCAATTAGTAAGGGTATCCCAACCCCCTTCTTGTTCAAGAAGATATACGAGCCTAACATTCTCTAAAATATTTCTCAGCCGTGTATCCAGTATCTCTACAGCATCACGGTCACCATCTGCATTTACAAACATGAGGTTAGGCATCATGAATGGCTTCTATTTGCACATCCTGACAGCAAGCTGTTTTAATTTATCATAGGGAATCAATACCATTTGCTTAGACATGTTCACCTGGTCCAGATTCTTGTGATGCCTTCAACATGGCTTCACGAAGAGTCAGTGGATATATAATTTGATCCCAAAGAGTTCCACGGGCAGTATATGGCTGCCGAGGCACATAAAATACATCATGCTTGTCTATCTGGTCTGGTTTAGTGATTCTTCCACTTGCTATTGGCCATAGGCCTCGCAGAACTCGAAATACAGAACTCTTACCACTTCCATTTGGGCCTATGAAGAAAATAATAATTTTCTTGAATTTAAGTTGAAGTTGAAAAATTTTATATAAAACATATCATACATAAATTAAATTTTGTTGGACATCTTCTCTCACCAGTCACTAACAAGATTTTTTGTGGAGTGACTGTGAAAGTCAGTTTTCTTGCCAACAACTTCTGTGCAGGAGTAATAATATCAACTTCAGAAAAAGAAACTACATTCCCATCAAAATGGACAAACCCTTTGATTTTAATGGACAGAATGAGGCCTTATAAAGAACCCAATGTTGATGAATAAGGCATTAGACGCCAAAATAGCATGGAGGATGGTATACGGAGGGTCAACATGGTGGGAGGATGCTCTCCAGTATAATTATTTTCTAGATCTTGAAATAAAAAAATCTTTGGGACAAACCCCTATGTAATGAATCTCCCATCAGGAAGCAAATAAAAAGCTCAATGCACATAGTAACGAATGGTTTATATTGGCACCTAGGGAATGGAAATAAAATCACTTCAAAAGAGGAAGCATCCTAGGCAAACCCCACAAGAAAACACACCAGCGGTAAATATCCTAGTATGGTTTAAGGACCAAAGCACTCATAATTTATTAACAAACATATCTCTTAATGGTCCACCAACCCAAATGGGCAATGGATAGGATGAATTCATCCATCGCATAATCTTCCGAAAGATATAAATGAAAATTGGGAAACCCTTTAAATCTTTAGAAAACATAATGTAGTACCAAAATTTTGAAGACAATCTAGACAAAAATCAGTGAAATCAAGCTATGAACCTTTACTGGAACAGATTAGAAATAATAATCAAAAAACTGTATAAATAATGCCTGTCAGTGTTAGATGGCTATTACTCTTCCACCAGTATCACAACCAAAAGTGGCACAGACACTAAAAGCACACTAAATCATCATATAACTAAAATTTTGATTCTGAATGACTAATACTCCATAGTGACCAACTTGAAACCCACCTCATAAACAGGTCATACAAATAAAAATTAAGAGCAATACAATATCTGCTGCAGTGACAAAATGAACATAAATGAAACAAAACTCCTTAATTGTAAAGAATCAAAAAAATTAAATTACATCCAACCCCACAAATTATTCATGGTCCAATCAGTCAACTTACAGTTCACATGCATATTCTCAAAAATGAACAAACTTGCTACAAGATGAGAAATTAACATAGTATAATTTAAAATACCAAATCCTTAATAGAATTTTTTTGACACATCTAGTGTGAGAATCGATCTCACATGGGCAGACCTCCTTCCAGGAGTAGTAGCTCATTCAACTAACTGATTACCTCAACATGACAGTTAAAACATATAGATAGGCAAATATTTCCTTTGACTTCAAACTATGTGCTCTTTATTGCATCTTGACTAATTTTCCTTTCAAATTTTTCTAAACTCATTAGAGATCAAGGCAGTGCAATACAATACATGATGACCTTAACATACCAATTTCATTTTGCTGTATATTAAAAATCAAGGTTTAAAAAGATTGAAGCTTACTATACTCCTCCCACACACTCTCTCAGAACATTTTAGAGTGCTAATAATTAATAATAAACTGAAATTGCAGCTTGAGCAGATCCGGATGCCAAATTCTACTCAAACATAATCTTTTGAATACAGTTATTTTTCATTTTAGCTTATAAGATTGGTGTGTCATTCCCCAAATGATCATTATCCATATCCAAATAATGTCATGCACAGCATAACATTTGAAAGAAACAAATATAAGATGCAAAAGTTTTCCAAACATAGCTTGCCCTGCTTGCAAAAGTTTTCTAAACACAGTTTTCCCTGCTTGCAAAAGTGTTCTAACACAAACCTCATCAATGCCAACACAGCTGAAGTTTAGCTGTTATCAATCCCCACTAATGTGTTTGGGCTTAAAATAATCTCATGACTAACAGCTCCAAAGAGCACAGAAAAGAGGAGGTATAAACACTAAAGAATCTCCCCTTCACTAACCATAACAAAGCACCAAATTCATATTTTATCCCTAACTACCTTTAAAAGGTCCATTAAATAAACTAAAACCCATTTAAAAATCTAAGTTGAGTGCCCTTCAATCTATTTCTCTAACCGGTAAGCTAGGATGAAGCCCCTCTGCAGTTCATATTATTCATTAAAACCAAGCTCAACTCTCTAACCCTTTTTATTTTCATTAAAACTATCCCGCACAAGTTTCCAGAAGATAGGAACCTTGGAAGTTTGGGTACATGTATCTGGAAGGCTAGGAGTTACAATTATATTTGCTCGAAACAGCAAGTTGGAAGTAGCAACAGTATATATATATATATATATATATATATATATATATAAGAAAAAATAAAGATAAGATGGGACACATTAGGGATCCCTCTAATACTCTTCAACGCATGTGTAATTAGTAATGCTTATCAAAATTGCTACTAATATAAACTGTATGTATGATATTGATATTATAAAGAGAAGGTTGATAAGATGTCTAAATAATCCCCATCTATGGAGGAAGGTACACTGCTTGCTCAAGAGTTTAAAGAGGAAGGGCTCCTTCCTGTTACTATCCAAACTGTTTACTCTTAAACAAAGTTCTGGAAAGTTTTCTGATTTTTTTGGTAAGTGAAACCTTTGGCTATTATGATTCAGTCAGTTCAGCTGCTTTGTGATTTAAAATGTTGAAAAGCCTTTGGCTGTTATGATTCAGTCAGCTCAGCTCATTTGTAATTTTAAATGCTGAAAAGCCTTTGGCTGTTATGATTCAGTCAGTTCATCTCATTTGTAATTTTAAAACGCTGAAAGGCACAGAAAGTTGGCTGCAACAATGGAGGACTATTTTTATTACGTAATTACACCGATAGGTGTTAGAATAACACCTATCAGTGTTATTCTCTACATTTTTGGTGATGAAGGTCAATCTCTAGACCTCCAAAAATCCAGAAAGATAAATGGTAGTCGTCATTAGTTAAGCAACTAAATGAATGAGCAGACAAACAAATAACATCTTTCAATACCCTAACAGCCTCGCAAGTGATAACTACCTGAAGGGATAGCCTTGCAAGTGATAACTATCCGAAGGTGCACTTTAAGATGGACAGGATCGAGCCTATAGCATTGTTGCAATCCTCAAACACCCACTTAATACTCAGCTGCTGCTTTGCGTCACAAGTTTTGTTATCTAAAGCAAATGTTGCCTTCTTTTCTCACATCCTCCATATCCACATGCGACAGGCTCTCTCTTGGCTTTGCCTTCCAAGACATTGGCAGTGAAGGTCAAGATGGGGGTGTTACATTTGTTTTTTTACCAGAAGACAAACCTTTTTAAACGGATCTGACTCAGGCAAATCAATTATTCACAGGTCAGTTAGCTACATGGCCATGAATCTTGATTTTTACAGCCTTCTATTTTCAGTTAGGGTCAGTTAGATCACAACAGTTCCCTCGTCCTTGATATCATTCTCTGACAAAACTAACTTTGTAAGCATTTTTTTCAAACCAAGGCACTCTGCCAAATCCGGAGCTGCTTTAGCAGTAAATTCATTGCCTGCCATCTCGAGAACCTTGAGGGATGGAGCCCCTTCCTTGAGGCTGTTGGCAAGAGCTATTGTCCCCTTATCCTGAAAACCAAGATAGCTCAAGTAAGCCTCTGTGAGACCCAAATGGCTTGAAAGGGATTTTCTCAAAGCAACCCCGCACTTCTTCCCAAACATGTTATCCCTTAAATCCAACTTCTTCAATTTATCACCTGCTCCTAGAGCTTCTGCTAGAGCTATACCACCTACAGCACAAACCCTAGTAGATGAGCATCTGAAATCCTCCAACGCAGTGCAGTTCCTAACAAGCCTTGAAAGCGCCTCTACCCCTTCATCCCCTGTTATATTATTATGGAAATGCAGAACCCTAAGTCTCTCAACGGAGGGCAGAAGCTCACAGATGGCTCTAGCAGCCTCCACAGAGATACCATTGTTCATAAAATACAGTTCCTCCAACGTTTTCTGAGATTTTAACAGAGACCCAAAATCCCTAACGCCCTTCTCACCCAGTGCATTGTCAGAAAGATTCAAGGTCCTCAATACACACCCTTGTAAAATGGATGAAAATATGGCCATTACCTAAAGGGCCTCGTCCTTGCCTCTTCCCGCGATGAAATCTGAAAGATCAACATCAGCCAGATTACTCTGAACTTTCATCAAGATTCTCTCTACAACACGAGCAGCATCGAGACCAAAGCTTTTGTTGCTGAAGCATATCTTGGTATAACCATTCCCTTCCTCTGCTAACGGCCTCAGGAGCTCCTCGGAAAATGAGCTCGCAGGCGCAGGCACAGCTCGTAGGCACAGGCACGAAGGCAAGGCTTGGAGGACTCATGAATGGCCCAGGAAAAAAATTTGAATAAAACGTGCCCCAGCATATTGGATATTTAAATAGTAGAAAAAAACCCTAATTACCCCTAATATACCCCCAATATATTAATTTTTAATTTTTTAATTTTAACCCCCCCAATATGAATGGACGTGATATCATATTGGTCGCTAGGTGATGCCCCCGTGCATATAACACTGCAATTTATGCCAATATATGTCTATACAAAACCTAGAGGTTCTCCTTTAATGGACTATCGCCTTCAAAGAACATATCTCCTTTAAGTGGTTTTTAGCTTTCCCATGAATGATTTTGTGATGTTGTAGATGATTATCCATTTTACCTAATATGTTTTATGATCTTTTCCATGTTTTCTAGGGTGCACACACTTGTTGTTGATGGCTTCTTTTGCTTGAAAGTTGAACTATCTAAAAGTGCACAGTTCTCATATAGGACCCTTTAAGAGTCATAATAATGACTATTGTTATAAGATTTTATTTTCCAAATGAAACACCAAAACCATACTTATCGGTTAATATTTGTGTAGGGATGTTTTTCTGATCTCTCCCATAATTTATGATACTAATGCGATTGTATGCAAAAACTTATGTATTCCCTAAGAATTATTATGTATGCCCCTCTTTTAGTTACATAAAATTCTCTATTCTCACTTATTGCTTGCATTTCCTTTTCCTAACATTGCCTTTTCCTTTTACTGGCCTAACCCCTTTTCAACAATAATAGTTGCAGATTTAATCAAGTGTTTTTATACCGAGGTGGCTGAGTCAACCAAGTTGACCCCCAACTGAGCTAACTCGGCCTTTGAAACAATTGGAGTGACAAGTTTGGTACCGAACCAAGCAAATTAGGGTATGTGTCACATTCCCCAATTTTGCAAAAGTAATTTTATATTATTTGATGTTATTTGAGGACAATATGTTAAATTTTATGCTAAGTTGTAATTGATGACTCAGCAGAGTCAAGGATATTTAATGTAATTCTGAATATTTTATTTATAAATAAATAAATGAGGAGACAACAGCTTAGGAGAGCTGTTAAAAGGGTTTTTACCGGTCAAACTGGTGGAGGAGACTAGGTGGAGAGAAAACTGACATGTGGCATCATCCTCAAACAACTTCCCACCATTACAGGTGGAAACCTCCTTACATTTGGGGTCATGATTCCCCAAGAAAGTGGAATCAGAGCAGGTGGCTCAATTAATGAAAACTGACCCAAAAGACCTAGGCAATCTTTATAAGAAAATCCCATTGAAGAGAGCTGAGGATGCTCATTCTAGAGAAGTGATCATTTAGGTTGAATGAATGTACTTTAGAGAAATTCAATGGAAGGGAGACTAAAAAATGTTTGAGGGGTTAACTGCTGATTGATCTAGTTGCAGCTTTTAGGTTGAAGATCATATTGCTAAGAGCAGAGTATTTTTACCAAGATATTGGACTAGTCTACTGTTTGCATTCTCTACCAGTTCTCAGCCAAGAAGACTAGGAACAGGATCGGGGGTCCTGAGGAAGCGTTGTTTGAGCGTTGTCCAGGAGATTGGTAGGGAGGAAAAACCTCCTAATTCTTTTTTTGTCTGTCCTAAATAGGTTCTACAGTATTTTAATTTACTATGCTAGATAGATAAATCTGAGTCTGGCTGTTATATGAATGTTAAATATTCAGTTTGTTAAATGTTAGAATTTAGTAGTATTTTTAGATTATTGAAGAAATGAATTTGAAAAGTAATGTGTTAGAATGGAAGTAATTTCTAGACTGTGTTTTTCCACACCTGGAAAACCAAGCCGTACTCCAGCATAGTTAGAATATCTTAAGTAGATGAAAGAAAATGATAAGAGAGTGAATATAATAGATAGGGTTTTGCATTTTGTAGATTGCAGAGTAATTTATTTCAATATGTAAGTTATTATTAAAAGGAACAGTGTTTTGGGTATTTATGTTTATTGTTTTAACGAGCTTATCTATGTAAAAGAAATAACAGTACTGTTGCTGCCGCAACCTTTTTCCCCGATTTTAGTCTTTCACTTAAACTCTGGGACCCCTCCTTATCATTTTTTTTACTTGGGTCGATTGTTGAAAGTCTGGCGCCTTTGAGCATATCTTTGCGTTTGAAGTTGAGCGTCCCTCTTGTTTGCTCGCTTCATTCAGTTCGATATAAGTTATGTGGTCTGTTCTTAATTCCCATAGAGTATGAAAGTTTGCCTTAGCGAATTTTTGATGTTTTAGCCACTTTCGAACCTTAGCGCTGTTGTTTTTCTCCTTTGGATCGGGCCTCTTTCGGAAGAGGCTGAGCTCTCACTCAGCCGCCGTTGCGGATCATGGATCAAACTCTCCGCCCGATTGATTTTTCACCCGACGTTCGATTCATTGTTTCAAATCGCTTCCCCGGAGTTTCTACTTACTCGACGTTGCGGCTGGGGAGATGAAGTCAGCTGCCGACTCGAGTTTTGTCCGACGTCTGACCCGCCGTCCCTCACCCGAACTTTCCTTTGCCCTCGTTGCCTGTCTCTGACCTGCGTCCCATCCACCGTTGCGGGTGGCGGAGCATTCTATCTTCCGATCCACTTCTCTCCGCCGCCCGATTACCTTGGTCGCCTGCTTTGCCACTCACCCGTTTCTTACGCTCCTCCGCCGTTGCGGCTCCTGGAGCCTTCTCCCATCCGGTGCAGAGGCCTCGTACCATCCGACCCAAGTACTTCCCGACCGCCGATTCATTTTACCCTAAAGTTTCGCCCAGATGAACCAGGCCAGCTCTTGTGGATTTATTTATTTTACCATAGTTAAAAGTTTTTGATGCCCAATGTATCAAGTTAGAGGATAATGCGCTAAAATTGTATGCAGGGAGAATCACATGGGTCGCTAGAACGGCCTAAGGCGAGGGAAAGGATGATCCAAGCGGATGACAGAGGCGTCGATGAGGCGTTTTCAGCAGTTACTGTCAGAGGGTAAAGCGTCTATTGAAATGATTGAGGAAAACGCAACGGCCAGTGAAGAAACTGAATCGTCAAGGGCGCTGAAAGGTCATGCGCTGGGGGGAACCGAGGGACAGCATTGGTAGTTTAAGTAATAGGAATGAAGACTGGAAAAGGTCTTTTTCCTTAGAAAAATTTGTAATGGTTGGCTTGTAAGAGGAACTATTTCGTTTTGCTAAGTGAACTGCAATTTGGTCTGCTGGAAAGAGTAAAGAAGTGAAATGTACCAATGCAATTCAATGAATAATGTTGAAGAGGAACTATTTTATTTTTAGCTGTATTTCATTCGCTATAAGGATATTTGATGTTTTGAACCTAAGTTTTTGTTAACTATTCTTCAGCGTTTTCTGGGATGCATTTGCACTAAGAGCAATAAATGTTGTTATAGAATGATCGGCTATCTGGTTATTTGAATATTTATAAGTTTTTCATGTGCTGTAAGAGG
>LPNX011038355.1:0-50703 GCA_001517045.1 Pseudotsuga menziesii | reverse complement strand
TCAAAATATAGCTTATTGGCCAACTCTTGTGAACACCATCAGTTTGTGGGCAGCCTTAGTGTTCCTTTAGCCTAGCTTCTGGCTCATTCCCATCAACTACACAAAGACAGCGCATCCTCTTCAAAGGTATTATTACACTTGTACACTGTATACAGGAACCTAAACTAGAACATTTCATCTTTAGACATCTTGTCTTCTATGAAATTAGTTATATCACTGCTTGTTCAGAGACTGTAATTGTAACCTGAAATTGTAGTCTCTTAATAGCATTGTCTAGAACTCCAAGATCTCTGAATAGAGTGACTGCTGGATTGCTGTAATCCATAAAATTTTGGAGAATATTTACAGCAAATATGACAAGGTGTGTATGACAAGAATTGGTGTCTTTTAACAAAGGCAAAAGGGCAGGAATTAGTCCAATTTATCTCATAGGATTTGGTGAAGTCGAGGATGATGTTACATATGCCAGAAAAAAAATATAAACCCCCTTCTAATAATGCAACAGGATATGCTTCCATAGTAGTCAATGACATGATAGCCTTTTGCAGCAAGCTCAATAAAAATACATGATTTGCTGCATTGATAACAATATTTGGAACATTTAACACCCGACTCCTCTCATGACATGCAGAAATTACCACAAACTGGTATCCTAAAGCCCAAATAGCGGCTGATCTAATGTTATCTGGTATAAAGCTCTCATATTGCAACACCTTCATCAAATCGTTCATTAACTCAGGATCATTTGAAAAAAATTCCCCTAGTTCTTCATGGTTTTCTCTTGATTGCATCAATACCGTGAAGGCCAAAAGCCGAATGCATGACTGAAGTCAGTTGAACCATCTGTTTGGACTAGTAGTTACATTGAGGGCATGGGTTCTGGGTTACCTACATTCTCCAATCTGGTTACTTACAAGGATGCAAATCAATCGAAGTCACTCTTTCAGCAGTGCAACCCCCTATTATGCTAAGCCCATACATTGTTGAGAAACTAGACAAGGTGCCATATTTGGAGATCAAGCATATAGAGGTAAATGAGTTATTTTTAAATTTTAAATTTGAGTCGGCAATATGTAGATTTAATTAGTTCTGACCACAGTCAATATTATTGTTCATGTTGGGCACATACCTCTTTATTCAATCCAGAAATAAGCCTAGGGGGTGAGCTCCTTTAGACTCCACTTGAACTTCAAGCATTGTACTGAGAATCTGATACCGAAGACGGGCGCTACAGATAAGGAATCTATCTGAAGTGCACCAACGTCCTTGCCCTTCTTCCTTGAAGCGTTGTTTCTTTAAACTTCATATACCACATGCCAATGTGCCTACCCTTATGAGCGATATCTGTCTCTTTATGGCAGGTCTTTATGATCCTCCATAGATTTATTATTCCAGAGAATAGAGAATACTATCACCCTCATCTTTCTTGAGTCATCTTTCTTGGGCCATGCTAAGGCGAGGTAGAGGTGGGTTAATGGGACAGTAAAGAGGGGAAAATATTATTTATAGGTCCTTGCTTTGGTCCAAATAAATTAGCATTTAAGAGAGAGTCTCATCCATTGGGGGTGATGAAGAGATAGTTTTAAGTTCTAGAGTTCAGGGATGAAATTTGAAGGGTAGGGTCCCATTTCACTTTGAAGGGTTGTAAGAAATTGAACTCTTTAATGTTGACATGTAAAAATAAATAATTCTTTTCATTTGAAACTTTAATTATACAACAAAATTTTATTATTTATTAAAAACAGTGTATAGACAAAAAATGGCAATAAGAAAAAATCTCGAGTGATTCAACATTTACATGGAATTAGTGAGGTAAACTATGTACTCTCCCAGTCCCTGGAGCATATAGTTTATTGAACTTAGATAAGGGACAATTCCGTCGGGTCGGTGAAATACTCGGTTGTTAGGTCATTGATAAAATAAGGCATTGTAATTTGGAAGGAACTTTGAATGGAGGATTGATTCAGCTTGATGGTGGTTCTATTGGTCAAGTGTGATTGGGCCTACCTAAAAGAAAAACCCCAGAATGTAATACCTAATGATTTCACGGAGAAACTTTTTTACTAACCCTAAATTCAGTAGTTATTTTTAGAATTGAATCATGTCCTCCCCACATGCTCAAATCAAAGTGATCAAACAAAGGCACCAATTTTAGTTGGATTATGGACAGTCCCTCCAATATTGTATATCGAGTTTATACCCCAATTCAAAGTGATCAAACAAAATCCCCAATTTTAGGTAGATTATGGATAGTCCCTTGAATCTATATCAAGTTTATCAACCCTATCAAAAAGGTTAAGTATTTATTAGTCCACTATAAGGAAGAACTTTAAATTCTCCAACAAATATCGCTACAAGTTAAGTGTCTAGTTTCTACCAAAGTCAACAAGGAATATCAATCATAAACACACGTTTGCGACAACAAGGATGTTGAAATAATGTTCTTCGCTAGATCATTGCACTCCGAGTCCCTCATTCATGAACGTCAGTCAAGGGATTCCCTTGTTTAGATATATTGGTAGACACTTTGTACTACTTGTTTCCATTATTAGAAGACTGACAGGAAAACGAAGGGGTCAGAGTCTACAACATTTACAGTGTCGATTGTTAAATATTTTATCCTTTCAACTATTGGATATCATTAAGGAAATTGGAACAATTCAAACACTTATATTCAATTATTGTTCTTTCTTTCAACCTAATGTTTACAATTCACGACATATAAATAACATTAACAGTTTTGGAGCTCAAATACAAGGCTCTTTCTTCTTGCTCCCCTGCCCAAACAAAGTTTTGGTCCTAGACTATGAAAAGTAAACATTATTTTGGTTCTAATTTCATTTAAATACTGGGTTTTTCAAGGTTACATATATTGAGTATTTGAGACTAAGTCTGGCGGAATCGTAATCGCATAATACATTACAAATTTCAAACAACATTTTGGATAGAAAAATTTTAAACCCTTATATTTATAGAACTAGAAGGAACTCCAACAAGAAACACATTTAAATTTTATCCACATATAAAATGTTACACAAGCCTAAAATGCCATACATACCTGTAAATTCACGACAACCAAGTCGACAGCTTAGCTCTGCATAATCTTCTGGAGGAAATAGAAATTAGGGAGACACTTAATCATAGAATTGGAGAGTTGAGAGTCTGAGTCCCGACCTCCGACTGTCCTATACTCGTAAACCCAAAATAATGTTTTTTTTCACGGGACTTCACCAATCTCTTTAATTTCAGGGAAGGTCAATCCAGCCTACCCAACGTTCTACCTTTGCTTCTCTTGCTCCTACCTGTGAAAAAGGTGGAACCTTCGAGTTTCCCACCGTAGAAGACAATGAGGAATTAGAGTGTGCAACTGTTTCCTTATACAAAAAGATGATTGGAAGCAATTCCATCTCAATTCCACAATATCTCTACACTCTTGAGTTGGTTTACCTTGCCCGAGGTAGATGAATGAATTTTTATGTATTTCACATGATTACAAAAAAAATCATTTTATAATTGCTTCTACATAACATAGATATATCTGTGCAGGTGAGGGAAAACTGGGTATTTTTTTCCCGAGGTTTCTAGAGACTTTTAGAGATAATTCTTCGTTATGAGGTTGCTCAGGGCATAAATCAGAGAGCCCATGGGAGGAAGAAGAAGAAGAAGAAGAGGACTCAAGTGAAAAGGTGAGGTGAGTGAGGAGGGGAGACGTAATAGCGATATTTGTAGGAGAAACCCACTGGTGCTATAATGATGGGACCGAGCCTCTCTAAATTGTAGCCATTATAGATCGTAGCATGTTCTTGTATGTTGTTCCCTCCAAACATAGCATCAAAAATGAAAAAAAATACAAATGGGGAGAAAACAGACGTACGACCATAAATAAATATCATAGAAAGAATCATATCCAACCCCCTAATCCATTTTCCTCGAGGCGAACACCGTTCTCTATCAAGATGCCTACTCTCAAGACTCAAACACCGACATCTAGATTCAAGAAAGACACAACACACCAAACGAGAAGATACGATCCATCTTGAAAGCACGAAACGAGAAGACGGACCAGCAAGCGGAAATTCCATGGCCATGGAAAGAGGAGAGGAAATTGCAGAAGCGAAAATGCCATAAATGCTGAAATGAAAAGATTGTGATTGTGATTGCCCGCCTGCCATTGTTGGTTCTCTCCATTTGTTGGTTCTCTCCATTCCCTATTCAATCCAAAGTGTACAAAAGTTTTAAAAGGAAACAACATAAAGCAATTCAATCTGAAGCTTAAAAAGGAAACAACCTAAAGCACGAGTTAAACAAGAAAAATGGAAACAAATTTATTAAAAATATATATTATATATTTGTCAAAATAGGTTGTTTTAAATTGTGTTTTTTCCAAGGTGTAAATGAAAAAATTATGGAATCTCTATTTATTGAAATATAAATTATATATTTTGTTATAATTTATTGAAATTTAGATTATATATTTTGTTAAAATATAGCTTTTTAAATTGTTTTTTCTAAATATAGAAAGAAACATGGTGGAATCTTTATATATTAATGGTTTTTTTTTCATTGTAAAAAATATATATAATTTTTTATTCATAAGAATCAAAATTACATCATAGTTGTTCATGTAAAATCCCCTTCAAAGTAGGATAGAAGACAATATTGAAGCCCTGGGCAAAACATTACAATATCCAAAAATAAACGAGAGGGATTCTACCAATCAACCTGTAGAAAGCAAAAATGCGGAAAAGGCAAAATAACCATGAGACAAAAAATAGCAGGGCTCCAGAGAGTTGTCATGCAGATACAACCTAAAACATTCCAAGGCAAAACTAGAATGGAGAAACTAGAAACAAGTAAAGCGACCTTCAGTAATCATGATTCTGTTTGAGTACTTACATAAGTGAAGAATACCAGGGCAGTCTCCTATCGCAAGATTTGATAGGTTGTCTGCGTCAGAATTGAACTCCCTGTACAGGTTCCTGAAGGATAAAGAAAGAAAACAATTCTTTAGGAGCCCAATCCTTTTCAACCAACAATCATAACTCAGTGACTGCAAATTGGTGAGACCTCTGGCCCAATCAATTATGACATTTGATTTGCCAAAAATAAAAAGCTAGAGAATATTTTTTTTTTTGCGAACCATAAAATCCCCCATAAGGATAAAAGTTCAGAAAAAGTATTAGTGCCACTCCCAACACCCATCCTTAGCTTGAAACTATGAGAGTCATATATACGGATGATCATGCTAGTACCACTATTTCCATCCTGCTCGGCCCCACCAAAGAATCCATATATGGTATCGGATTCCAACACCGGGATGATTCGAATCTTTTAAACTTTTGGGGCACAATCTCTGTTCCATTACAGAAAACTTGCCACAATCTAAGAAACAAGTAAACCTCCTTGCAAAGTTTAACCACTTCTTCTAATGGCTGCTTCAGTTTTCCTTTGGAGCATGTGAGGAATGTCGATGTGCAAAAACCAGTGACCTTTGAAAATAGTGGCATTGCAGGAGGGTGTGAGGAGGGTGCTCATATTTTTCCCAGGTTGAAAGATCAAAATGCATATGGTTATGAGCGCATAGGTTGGAGATGGTGATAATTGAAAAATATGTATAGTGGAAGTAGTAACTTCAGCAACATTGAGACTTGTAAAAAACCATAACAATTGGTTATTGATTGGAGTGATGAACACAATCGGAGCGGTAAGAACCATACCTTTGAAGCGCTCTGACTGGTCACTGCAAGATCCTGAACCAGCTTATTGTCTGCAAAAATAGGGTATCGAGTGCAAAAACAGGGGAGTAGGGGTCGAACGATACCTTCAGCCTAGAAATACAAAGTTGACGTGTTTTTTTTTCCATGCATTGGATGCATTTGGTAAGTCTACGTGGAGGAGGTGCATTCAAATGGCCGGTTCTCGAGGGGATGTAGGGATATGATGCTTCTATATAGGTAATGATATGGTAATGGTTTTAGTACCTAATTCGTAATTGACGTAGGAACATAATTTTCCTTTGGAATGTGGCGCTTAACCGAGTTTGCTTCAATGATGCAGTAGGGATAAAGATGGTCAAGAGAAAATTCATGCAATTGCTTTGTTGGATCTCTGAATATCGAGGTGCATGGCACTAATATTACTAATAGAAGGTAGAAAACTTACAAAAATTACACTTCATTGCCAAATTTTTAATTTTTCATGACACAATTAAAAATGACTAACATAAATGACTAAGTCATATTCTTCTAGCTAGTCATTTTTTATGCCGTGACTAAATTAGTTGTTTATTTTAGTCATTTTTAACTCTGTCACTTATTATCTAGTCATATTTGTTAACTGGTGACTAAATTAGTTGTTTATAGTTGGGTCAATCAAAATTGCTCATATTTAGTAGTAAATCACTTGGAAAACCTGTGGTGACTAGAATTTTTAGTCACCTAGTAGCTAATTCCTCATTTTGTACTAGTGCCTGATGTATTGCATGACCTTCCTCAAAATAATGCTCAGAAAATTCCCTTCTGTGATGGGGATGGAAATTTCAAAGCAAGAAAACACGTTGATATATTTGATGATTATGTAGACTTGGAGCTGGTTGATGAAGATGATGTTAAGATGAGGTTGTTTGTACTAAGTTTGTCAGGAGAGGCAAATAAATGGTTTAGAGATCTACCTACTAGATCCATTCTTATATTTGAAGCTTTCCAAACTTCTTTCTTAGGAATATGGGGTGATAAGACAAGTCCTTTGCAGGTGCTTTCTCAATATAATAATCTTAAGAAAGGAGGTTTTGAATCTGTCCATGAGTTTTCCTGTTGATTTATGAGGGTGTATAACTCTATTCCTATTGATATTAAACCCCTCGTAGGCTCTGCAAAAATCCAGTATGCTGATGCTTTTGATGGTGAATTTGCATTATTATTTAGAGAGAGAAAATCAGCTAGTCTTCCTGCTATGTTTCAAGATTCTCTAGAAGTGGAAGCTAATATGATGGCGAGTCGAAAGATAAAGAAGGAAGTAGAAACAAGGAAAGCTAGAGAAGAAAATGTACCTTCTACTTCTGTTGCTACTTCTTCCAATGGTGTACTGTTTGAAATGATGATGAAAAAAATGGAGAAGTTGATGGATATGTTGGAAGCGGATAATAGACCATTGAATAGAGAACAGAATGAACCTCAAATTAGAAACCCAATCTTCAGAAGGACAAATCCTCCCCCACCTCCACAAATTAGACAGAGAGATGGGAGGAATCCTAGAAATCCAGATGATCAACAAATAATGCCACCTTTTCCTAAAAACTATGTTGGAGATGAAGATGAGGTTGAATCTATTGAGGATCATATTTACCATTTTGGTGACTTGGATTATGAAATATACCTCATAGAGGAAGAGCATAGTATGTTTTCCCAGGAGTATTCCAATAATGATCTTGAGAAAGAGTCAGAGTAGTACCAAAGAGGATATTTGCATTCCATAGATGATGTCCAAAGAAAGATCAAATTGAGGAACAAAGATGTCACTATAAATAAAGGAAGGTTAAATCAAAACCAACATTATAGTAGTCAACAAAATACATAAAAGAGAAGTGAAAAACAAAAAGAACCTGTTGTGTATAAAGAACCTGAAAATAAAATAGAGAAAACAAAAGAAGTTAAACAACCAGCACTAGTGTAGGTAGAGAACATTGTTCCCACTTTTAACTTGCAAACAGAGTTCTCAAAATTGAAAGTTTCCATTCCTTTCAATGAATTATTAAGAAATAGGGAATACAGAGACTCAATAACGGACATGGTCAGGAGTCAAGGAGAATTTCAACCAGATATCCTAGAAATGGCAAATGATGCTCCTACCATTGTCTTTGGGTCAAAAATTGAAAATATGGATTATGAGGAAGCTCCTCCTTTTTACCTAAGTTTAAATGTACATGATATGATTGTTCACAATGCTATGATAGACTTTGGTGCCTCTCATAATTTAATTCCCAAGGGAGTGGTGGAAATTTTGGGACTGGAAGTTAATAGACCATATAAAGATTTGTATTCCTTTGATTCCAGGAAGGTGAAGTGTCTTGGATTGATTAAGGATATGGTGGTAAATTTGACAAAAAATCCATCTAAGACTATGTTAATGGATGTTGTTGTAGAAAACATTCCCCCTAAATTGGTGTATTGTTGTCAAGGTCTTGGACTTCTAAATTGAAGGGGAGTTTGCAAATGGATATGTTTTATGCAACCATTCCTATGGATGGTGGGAATACAAGGTTATACAGTGAGAAAATACCACCTTATGTAGTTTGCATCCAAGACAAACCAGATAATCATGCTTCCTATGCTGATGATACTGACTTGGGATCTTCCATTTTATTTAATGATGGTTTTCCCTGTGATCCTGAATTGTACCCCTTGAAGTTAAAGATGAAGAAGAGTCTGCAAAAAGACAAGAGGATTTGGAAAAGAAATAGAAAGAAGAGGGTCTCTGGACCATGTATTTTGATGGATCTGTGGCTAAAGTTGGTGCTGGTGTGTATATTATCTCTCATATCAGGGATTTTAAGGCTAGGTCATATAAGTTAACTTTTGAATGTACCAATAATGTGGTAGAGTATGAAGCTTTAATAATAGTATTTAATGCTTTGAAGGGCATGGGAGCAAAGACGGTGCAAGTCATGGGAGATTCAAAGCTTGTAATAAACCAGGTGAATGACAGTTATCAGACCAAACATCCAAGAATCAGGGCTTATAGGAATGAGGTATGGGATATTTTTGGTAACTATTTTATAGAGCATAAAATCAGAGTGATTCCCAGATATGAAAATGCAGTAGCTGACTCTTTGGCTGCCGTTGTTGGTAAGTTCAAAACTCCCATTGCTGGACAGAGAAAATAAAAAGTTTATATTGTGAACAGACCCTCCATACCAGATAATTCCAAATACTGGCAAGTGTTCGAAGATGATATGAAAATAAAAATATTTTTAGAGTTATCTGGTGAGTTTGTGAATACTCAGATAGATAGTGAAAATGATAAATGTGAAAACTTCTAAGATGCTGAAGAGAGTGAAGAAGAAATTGTTGAAAAAAGAAAGTTCAAAAACTCACTAGGGGGAAAGGATAAAGTTTAGTTAAAGAGTAATAATATCCCTAGAGGCATAATCCCTTTAAAGAATATTTTTGATCAAAATTATGTTGCTAGAGATCCAAAAATGAAGCCTACTGATGATGCTGTTGAAGAGAAAAATATAGGAACTGAAGAAAATCCAAGGATCATCAAACTATCAAAAAACATGCATGTCAAAGGAAAAGAAGACTATGTCAATTTGATGAAAAGATACACTGATGTATTTTCTTGGAGTTATGAATACCTTAAAGAGTATGATACTTCTATCATACAACATACAATCCCAATAATACCTGGTGAGAAACCTTTCAGACAGAAATTGAGAAGAGTTAATCTAATGATGCTGCCTGTTATTGAGAAGGAAATTAAAAAATGATTCAATTCCAAGATTATAGTGACCCTGATATTTTCCAAGTGGGTTGCAAATTTGGTGCATGTTAGGAAAAAGAATGGTGAAATTAGGCTTTACATAGATTTCAGAAATCTTAACAAAGTCTCTTTGAAAGATAATTACCCTTTGGAAAAAATGGAACATATCTTGTAGAAAGTGGTGGGTTCTGAAAAGATTTCAACTATGGATGGTTTCTTAGGATACAATCAGATCAAAGTGTTTCCTGAGGATCAAGAAAAGACTTCATTTACCACACCATGGGGTACATTTATGTATGCCAAAATTCCTTTTGTTTTAATGAATGGAGGGGCCACTTTCTAGCGTGCCATGGACATTGCTTTTGCAGAGGAAAATGACAAATTTGTGGTTGTCTACATGGATGACATCACCATGTACTCAAGATATGAAAGGGAGCATATTAAACATTTGGAGAAAGTTTTTCTGAAGTGTAAAAGGTATGGAATATCATTAAACCCTAGAAAATCAAATTTTACATTGGAGGAAGGGAAATTGCTAGGGCACATTATTTCGAAGGGTGGTATAAATATTGATCCAGAGAGAATCAATGCAATCTTGAAAGTTGAAGAGCCAAGAAGAAAAAAGGAAGTGCAATCCTTCATTGGACTGGTAAATTTCTTGAGAAGGTTTATTCCTAGTTTTGCTGAGATATTAATGAATATCACTAACATGTTGAAAAAATACCATGAGATAAAGTGGACAATAGATGAAAGGAGATGTTTCAAAGATATTAAACATGCTATCATAGAAGCACCATTTCTGGTAAGTCCAAATTTTAGCAAATATTTTTTGATATTTTCTTATGCTTCCGATCACACTATTGCTGGGGTATTGTTACAGAAGAACAATCAGAATGCTGAACAAACTATATCCTTCTTCAGTAAAGTGTTAAGAGATGGAGAGTTGAAGTATGACATTATGGAAAAACAAGCATATGCCCTGATTAAATCTTTGAAGGATTTTAGAGTTTATGTTCTTCATTCACATGTCATTGCTTATGTTCCTAGTAATGTGGTGAAGGGCATCCTCACACAGCCAGATCAAGAGGGAAAAAGAGAAAAATGGATTTCTGTGTTACGGGAATATGACATTGAAATTAATCGCACCAAGCTGATCAAAGGACAAGGACTTGCAAAGATGATGACAAATTCCAACTGTGAATCCTTGCGGCTAAATTTTCTCGCCAGTCATTCAATCAGTTTGACACAGAGGTGCATGTAATGCCTGATTTCTCTGTATCTCCATGGTATTTTGATATTGTGTGTGTTGCAAAATCTACTGGCTCCTACAAAGTTAAGAAAAACCAGAGCAAGGTCATTGAAGTTGAAATCAGCCAAGTTTTTCATTTTGAACCAATACCTTTATTGGAAAGATCCTGGTGGAATTTTACTCAATTTCCTCTTGGAGAATGAAGTTTGTTGATGTCCATTTTTGTCATCATTTTTTGATCATTAAACGTCCTCTGTTGGCATTATTTTTACCATTTTTGATATGAGAAGTCATACTTCTTTCTATTTAGACCACCATTTGAACTCAGGTATGAGTACATTTTCAATCTCACATGAATCTTGATTAAACCTCATTATTTTATTATTTATTGACAATTATCTCATATTTATCGACATGCTTGGAATATAGTTTTTGTTCTATAGGCTATGGTTTTCAAATAGACTCTCATTTGGACGTGCGTTCATGCTGAAGATGCCCAACTGCATTTGAACTATTGTTCAACCCTCTGCTCGCACCATTAGATTCATTGGTTGGAATATTCCGGAGCCTTAAAGACAAAAACCGTTTCATGGTTCTATTGGAAACATGTCACTGATAGTTTGTGAGCCTTCATTCTAGAATATTTGGACTCCTTCTCGCTCAGCTTGACACCGCATCCTCTGCCCACGTCAAAGGAGATCAACGCACCAGCTGCTCGCATGAGGAGAACCAACGCTCTCGGAATTAGGCAGACGACCTGTGAGCTATCATGAACCGTTCTACAGTCATTTCCTTAGCAGTTAAGACTGCATATTATTAGAGAGGTTGACCACTGAAAGGGTCGACCTAGTCCTCTATTGTAAAACTATAAAAAGACGTCTCAGGATGAGAGTTAGCTAGCTAGTCATCGGCATAGAAATTATTTAAAACTCTGTTCCAAGTTTAATAAAATTCTATTTCAGTTGTGGATGCATGTTTTCATCTTCTATGGGTGATTAATTGACTTAGACACAACCCCCGATTGCTTAGAAGGGTCCCTCAACAACCAGAGGTCTTCCATGTGTATATTTTTGTTATTTCCTTCTACAGATAAGTAGTTTTTTTTTTCAACCTTTGTATGTAATTTGATTTTCCTGTAGTTGATGTTGTTTTGTCTCCTGTAATGTATATTTTATGTTGTTAATATAATTTATGTCTTGATATTAATATAGTTTATATTTTCATAATTGAGAGTGACCGGTCATGCATAGTTCCTTTCAGCCTTTTTTTTCAGTTTGTTTTCTAGTTTTACATTTGCAATTATCTAGAGATTAATTAGTTTAATGTTTCAGGATTAGCTCATAGTTAGTTTCAACTCTGTTAATTCTTCTGTAGATGTAGAATAAATTCACTTACTCTTTAGCTTGTTTTATTATACAATAGGAAATGATTTCTCTCCTTAGATGTAGATTGGCATAGTTTCTCTTCTGTTATTTCAATTGCTAAATAGCTTAGTTACTGTCTTTTTTGCACTATAACCTCATATGCATAAAAAATCTAGTGTCAGGATCATTTATGTTGCTTATTTCATAATTTACATTGTTTTTCGCCATCTGGAATGTCATTTGGACTTTCCTTCTATACCGTTATCCGGAATGTCATTCGGACTTCAATATTTCCTGCTTTGTTTTTATGCTTGTTTAAAGTTCAGTTTTTCAAGTTTTCAAATCGTATTATTTTCTGTAGTCAACCAGTAGTCATATATATAATTAGGACCTTATTTTGAACCACCTAAAGTATCCATTAAGCTTCATAATGATTCTTAGCTTTTATTTCTTTTTGCCTTTGTTCGATTTTTGAATTATGTCTCTTTTATCTCTGATTTCTTAAATTTATTACTGCTTTAGAACTTGTCAATTTCATTCCTATTTTAATTTACTTCATTCTTATTTAGATTGATTTTAGAATTAAACTTGTTAATTTCATTCTCTAAAAAGTACATTAGTTCTTTTTGGTTTGATCATCATTTCTAGTTCAAGCATAGGATCTATTCTCCTTATTCTGTAGTTGATGAAGATATTCATCGGATATGATTTGATTCAAAAATAAAATATCTTTATTAAGTTTTCTACTTGCTTCTAGATTACATTTCCCAAGTCATTTTCAATATTCTTAGATTTCCTTAAAACTTGTGTTGATCAATATACTTCATAGGATAGCATAATTGTTTGCATGTTTCCGATTTCAAAGTAGTCATTAGAAATACATGTTCTTGGTTTCTTGATTAATAGAATAATTGATAATAACATCTTATTTCAAATCAGTCTTAAGTAGTATGACTAGAGTCATTTAATTATGAATAAAGAGTAGATTACAATGTTTACAATCAATTGTAATTGGACACTTTTAGTTTACATCTCTTTGTATAGGTTAAATTAGATTCACTCCCATTTAGTTTCCTTGTCACCTTTGAAATTCATTTCGATCCACCTTCTCCAGTTCCTGTCACATTTGATGCATATCCTCAGAATTCTCAAGGGGAATGGAATTAGGTAATTTATCTTAGTTTTTGTTTTTGTTAATTAAGTAGTTGTAATCTTGCCTCAGATAATATAATTTCTTGTCTTCACATAGTTAGGGTTCTGAACTTGTCCATAGACTTTCTAATCCCTAGATTAGAAGCCGAGTAATTGATCAATAGGTTTCACTATAAAGAGTAGTTTACTTTTGATCAAGTCTTGTTTCTTAGAATAATATTGTCTATATCTGTTTTAGTTATTTTTTATAGAGTAGAGTAGTATAGATTGATACTACTCTGATCTATTGGTTGTGTTCAAGTCTAATTAACTTAGTAGTTGTATTTCTGAAGTTTGACTCAGTTTTTCTTTTTGAAATATCTTTCGATCTTTTCTTTATTAAAATATTTCTACAACATCCTAGGTACCCCTCTACTTTAGAATATATTTTGTGTCAACTCCAGGTTTACAAACCCCGGTCGATAATTAAATATTTGGTGAATTCATTAAGACAATAAAACACCCAAACAAAGCAATGCATACTATGAAGGAATTTCATAAGGGAGACTATGGTGGACATCATTCATGGAAGGTGACAGTAAACAAGATTCTGAGAACTGGTTTTTACTGGCCCTCAATGTTTTCATATGTTTTCAAGGAGACTACTACATGCCACCAATTCCATATCTTTTATGGTAAGAGAAAAGTGGTCCCACTCCCTCTCAATCCAATATTAGTAGAAGCACCTTTTTAGCAGTGGGGATTGGATTTTATTGGGGAAATAAATCCCAACTCTTCAGGACAACATAGATTTATCTTAACAACAACTGACTACTTCACTAAGTGGATTGAAGAAATCCCTACAAGAAGGTCCACATAGACAGTTATTTTGGATTTTCTGGAAGAGAATATCTTGGATAGATTTGACCGTCCCAAAAGGATTGTGACAGACAATGCACCTGCTTTTAAATCTAAGAAAATGATAAGTTTATGTCACAAGTATCATATTAGTATCAATCATTCTACTGCATACTACCCACAGGGTAATGGATTGGATGAATATTCAAACAAAATTCTAGTGAGGATCATTAAGAAGTTGTTGGAGGATAACAAAAGAGATTGGCATACAAAGCTGAAATATGCTTTGCGGGATGGCATAATCAACACAAAAAGGGCAATTGGAATGTCACCATTCCAATTAGTATATGGAGCCAAGGCGATTTTTCCAGCATCTTTTGGAGTGACAGTCAAGAAGTTATTGCAGGAACAACAGGATTAACCAAATCATGTGCAAAGAAGAATAAATCAGATCATAGAATTGGATGAGTTGAGGAAAAAAGCCTATGGTAAAGTGAAAATACATCAAGAAAAGATGAATAACCCTTTTGATAGGAAGGTAAAGGAAGAACAATTCCAGTTTAATGATTTGGTTTTAAAGTGGGATGCTCCTGGGAAGATAAACATGGGAAGTTTTATCACATGTGGATAGGTCCTTATATCATTGAAGCATACAGAGGTGAGAATGCATTCATTCTACAACATCAAGATGTGTCTCTGCTAAAAGGAGGTTCAATCAATGGAAGGTTTCTCAAACATTACTTGTCTCAAGGGAGAAGGTAATTTTTGTATCATAGTTGTATATATTTCTTTGGTTTTTTTTAAATAGTTTAAATGGTGAGCCAAAGGATTTGAAGCCCGAAGAGAAGGCCCTAATATATAGAGGGGTGGCCATGTTTCTATTTTTATTTATTTTCACTTACAGAAAAAATGCAAACAAAAAGTTTGGGGTTTGATATGTTGGGAACAACCCAATAGATTCGGCACCTGTTCTACGAGGTTATTTTCTACATCGCAGGGAGGATAACATCCCGGTTGGGGCTAGTTTTTAGAACCATTTTTGGGCTAAGTAATTGGTATGAGATTTGGCCATTAAAAGGAGTAATAAGGTTTGTAAATTTTCATATCACAAGACCTTAAATAATGTTGATGAAGGTATACATATGTTTGAGGGAACATTTCTAGATTCGAAACACCAAAATACTTAAGAAATTCTGATTTTTGACCTTGAAATGCATGTAAATGAAGAAATCCACCCTTAGTTGAATGATAACAAGAATTGGATGCCTAGGATGCGCAACGCAGAAGATCAAAGGCCAAAAAATAATTTCCACCAAGGCCAAATCGGGAGCAGAAAGGTGAAAAAATCAAGTTTGGGGTATAAACAGTGATAAAACCCAACTTTCGCCCCACGTAGTTTGGGATCCGACGACCCAAAAATTTTCTGTCCAAGGTCAACGACCCAATAGAAAGGGCAAGAAGTTTTATTTTGAAAGTTAGAATCCTGATTCCTGACTTCCGTAGTCCGCGATTCAATGATCAGGGAGAACTTCCACACAGATCAATGACTCAGAAAGCAGCAAAGGGAGGAAGCAGAAAGGGTAAAGTTTCAGGTTTCAAAACTTGGAAAACCCACTTTCTGCTTTCTACGATCTAGACCTGATGAATTAGAGTGCTTCCGCTAGAGATCAACGATTCGAAAAAGAACAAAGGGTGGAGATCGAAAGGAGAAAAACTTAAGAATTTGATCATGAAAAGTCAAAATTCCACATTCCCCGATCTTCCAGATCAACGGTATGGAAAAAATCCATTGGAGATAAACAACTCAGAAAAGAACAGAGGGCGGAGATCAAAAGGAGGAAAACTTAAGAATTTGATCGTGAAAAGTTAAAATTCCACATTCCGCGATCCACCACATTGACGGTCCAGAAAAATTTCACCAGAGATCAACAGTCTGAAAGAGAGCAGAGGGGTGGAGATCGAAAGGTGAAAAACTTAGAGATTTGGTCGTGAAAGGTTACAATTCTACATTCCATGATCCTCCAGATCGACTGTTCAGAGAACTCCCGCATAATATCAATGGCTTGGAAATAAGCAGAAGGTCGGAAATCGAAAAAAAAAAATATAAAAATTCTGGTTGTGAAAAGGTAAAGTCCCTCTTTCCATGATCTGCAAGATATATCGTTTAGAGGGATTCCATGAAGATCAAATTTTTGAAAGGGAGCAGAAAGCCGAAAAGAAGAAGAGCGAAAAACATGAGAATTTGTTCATAAATGTTAGAATTTCCTCTTTCTGCGAGCCGCAATATCAACGATCCGGAGAGATTTCGCCAAAGATCAATGACTCAGAAAAGAACAGAGGGACGAAAATTAGAGAGCAAAAATGTAAATTTTTTTGTTATGAAAAGTCAGAATCCCAATTTCCATCTTCCGCAGCTTGATATCAGATCAACGACTGAGAATGAATCTGACAAAGATCAACTATGCGGAAAGAAAGGGCGGAAAGGAAAACATCGGAAATGCGGAAGATACAGTGTTTGGTAAAAAAGAAACCCATTCTTCATTTTCCGTAGACCTCAGGTCACGACTGAGGATGAATCCGACAGATATTGACGGTGCAGAAAGATAAAGGGAGGAAAGGATAAGGAGGGGGCAGAAAGATAAACTTGAACCACGAAGAAGATATCAGCCTGTTTTCCATTTTTCGAGGCCCCAGATCGATGACCCAGAATGAACCTTGAGGCAAGATCTACGGCTCAGAAGCAATTTCATAGGTAAATATGAGGGAATGAATGAAATTTGTTGCAGGTTTCTCGAATGAGATATGAAACGTCATTATCAGCAAGCGAGCCTGAGTCCATGCCATCAAAATTCTCAAACTAATCCATCATGCGCATTCCCGCGTGCTTATCTGTTTGGTTTATGATCATGGCGGATCTCTCATATCACCATTTTGTTAATATTTTTAGTCTCATGCTGCAATTGTTTTTGGCTCTATTTCGAGGTTGGTCTCAAGAGCCTATGAATCTATAAATATTCCCTCAATAGAGGAAGATAGGGTTGGAACCCGTGATAATTTTGTGTTATGCATTTTGTGATCTATTGCTAAAAACATTGCAAAGCCGAATGCTGGTTTGTTGCTGCAAAGATTCCTATGTATTTTTGAGTTACAGTCTGTTATCTCCTTTCCCTTGTGCATGTTTTTCCTGTTAAACTCTCCATTATGTGTTCTTCATATTTGGAATAAGTGTATAATAGCTCATAATTCATATTGTTATGATCCGGCTATTGCTTCAGGTATTCACCAAGCCTTCTTTCCAAAATTAATGCAAAATTCATCTCTTAGGTGCTATGTGTTGATAGACTATTATTGTTCTTTCTTTATCACCAGACAAACTTCTATTTGACTGTAACCGAGTGCTACCTTGCATTCATAAATATTCACCTGCAAATTGTTCTTTAATTCATGAATATTTGTGAATCCATAGCCCAATTTATGCTTTCCTTGTTTCAACCACAAAATCAATCTGAATTTTGTTTTATTTTAATATATGGCCCTATTAAAAAACTGTGAGAGATCCCTCTCTATAAAGGAAGAAGCCATCTCCATTTCTTAAAGTGTTTTTGCTGTTACCTTGGGATTTACCTTCCACAAACTTAGGTACATTATGAGTGCTAACACCTGGAAAAAACATAGGGAATATTCACCAAATAAATATTACAATAAACCCCCTTTGGTGTTTAACTAGGTAGGGAATATATTGAGGAAAACACCTTGACCATAATGATGTGCCAAAAAGCTCTTAAAAATCACTATAGCCTTGAAGATAAATAAAAAATCTTCACATGAACCCCCAAAACTAACAAAGAAAACAAATGTTTCCATTTATTACCTCTTGATTAGCAAGGATAACATGTTGATCAATTGTGTTATGTGATCACATCATAGACATTATTCCTGAGATGAGATATGTGTTGTTCCATAGATCATAGGTGAGAGGTTCTTTCAGCATGCTTAGATGGTTCATGTGCCCTATTTGTACCTAGGTGTTTGATGTGCTAATGCTATGATATTTCTCACCATCATTGACACTTGGAATGTTTCTTTCTTATGTTGAATTAACCATGGGATGTTGCATTATTCTTGGATAGTGATTCGTAACACTCAAACTTGTTACTCATTACTTAGTATTACCATGGTGTTCTCATAATTCTACCTTAGAGAAAAGTATGTGATTCTAGAGCTTGAGTTGGGCCCTAGTGAACTAAGTAGGTGTTTCTTCCATTATAAGAAATAGATCATACATTTTAGTAAAATAATATTTCTAAGAATTGGAGAATTACACTCTCCTTTCCATAACATTTCCAACACGATATCCATTGCTTAAATCTTTCACTTGATATGAAAATTCATTCCCTAACTAATCTCTTATTCTTTTCATGGTATGCGTCCGTCTATGATAAGGATCATCAGATGAGTAAGAAGTATCTAAAATATATCTAATATTTTCTGAGTTTTTCCCAAGGACTGATACACTAGGTAAAATGGTAAAATATATTTTTTGTTTTCCATCACTGAAATATGTGAAAAAAATATTGAGATAATTCGGTACTCATATTTGATTGACGCATTAGAAATGCTCCAACAACACACACACATGATGTATGCGAACCAACAAAAGGATTCAATTGATTTTATACTAGATCCTATCAATATATTCTATTTCCATTGTAAAATCTTTGCCTTTGAGTTCTCTATCTTACTTTTTTATATGTAGGGAGTATCAAGATTCAATTGGAATGGATAGGGAGGGGAAATATTTGCAAAGAAGAGGGAGAGAACACAATATATTGATTCATCTATATAATTTAATGGGGGTATTTCCATATGTACATATAGATATGCATGCCATTTTCCTAGACATTGTTCATTTTGGTAGCCATTTCAACCATTCCCCTCATTTTCCCATTTGTAATTGATCTATCATTTGTAATATTTCAAGGTAGCATAACAATTCCCATGTATGAATACCTAAAAAATCTAAAAGAGTCTACTATTCTAAGTTTTATGTCGCTAAAGTTAAATTGAGAAACAAATTGGGAGATACTCCCCCTTGCAAAAATCTAGGTTCACTTGTCCTAGGTTATTGAAGCTAAATGTTGGAGTAGGGTCCCGCAGCTACAGAAGAAGCTGCTATTTTGACGGATAGACAGTTTTGGCGGAGATACAAGAGGCAGAGCTACGAAATTGTAGCAGGTTTCTAGCTACAGATCAGAGCCGGAAACCATGACGTAGAAGATAGAGAAGTCAAGGAAGATGACGGTACCTAAGCGACCTAGAAGAGAGAGCTCACCCACTGCATTGAAGGCAGCGACGGAAGACAGGAGGGCTCAGCTAACCTCATAAAGGAAAAGGAGCAACGAGGCCAAGGTATTGAAGATGAAGGACAGAAAAAGGGAAGCAGTGCCAGTACCCATGGTCAGCGCTAGGAAGCATGGAAGACTGCAGGAAACTGTGGTGAAGGGAAGCGGTGCATAGTACCCATGATCAGCACCGGGAAGCATGGAAGACTGTAGAGAGCTGTGGTGTGACGGATAGCGGCTACCTCAAAGTACAGATACACCGACTGTCACTAGTTAGGGTTTTGGGTTACTGTTCGGACAGGCCCACAGTGTTGTAATGGCGAGACCTTCGGGCTGCCTATAAAGGGATGTATTTTGTATTGTAAAAGGTTGGCATTTTGAGCATTTTAAGCCATCCAGCTAGCTAGTTATCCATTGAGTCTGTTAGCTCACAGTTACCTTGTATTGTAATAGAGTCGAGCTCTGGTTCTGTTATTAGCGGTAGTATCTTATTGTAACCAGTAGCTGGCTCATAGAGCATGCATGTAACGATCCGCAGGGATTGACAGAGAGGGAAGAGTATATTGTAAGAGAGACAATATAGAGATAGAAAATAGATCTAAGAGAGAAGATCTCAAGCTGCATATGCGGTGCAGCAGAACTGTGTTTACCTTCCCCTGAGCTATAATAGAAACACAGTTCTATGGACGTAAATTCCATCCCGGAGGTGAACCACGTTAAAATTGGGTGTTATGCGATTGATTCATGTGTTGTGTTTATTTGTTGCATCTGTTAGTTATTATATGAGCCTTGTTTACAGTTGAATGTATGTATGCATTGTCCCACCGCAGTAATATAGAAGGATAAACATAAGTTGAAGTCTTTGGCATGTTGTATGTGGGTTCATTTATGCTTTGCTCGAAACAGTCACTAGTCGCAGTGTTAAACAGTCTGGTATGTTGAGTCTTGCAAGTCAACATGAACAACGCTAAGTGCGCTGAGCCGTGGGAGTAGGATATCACAGGGAGGCGATATCGCACCGACAGAGGAGCTGCGGTGCGCGATACCGTAGGTTAAGGACTTAGCGTTGGAGAGGAAGTTACGTGTCACCTGGTGCGCGGTGAGGCGATAAGGCTGGGGTCATCGCGAGTCAGTGGAAGTTGCGTGATGCGGAAAGGGACCGTGCAATAGGAAGAAAGAGATCTCGTGGTCAGAAGAGCTACGAGACAAGGAGATCGCGCGACGTGAGCAGAAGGGTCGCGCGACGCGTAGAGAAAGAGGCCTCGCGGCTAGCAGAGCTATGAGTCGCAAGCAGACTGCCACAGAACCCGGTCCAAGATGCTTGAGTCCTTGGCAAACCCATTAGAATCACTTTGGGTGAGACTTCAGGCCGCTTCGCGGTCTGTCGTTGAAAGGGCCAGTGAGCTAGGGGTGTTGTTGGTTAAACACAGTAAACCTGGGTCTGCCCATCATAGCCAACAAATGGTTCCATTGCCGGTTTTGAACAAAAAGAGCACTGATGTTCTAGTGGTGCCCTACTAGAGATGAACTCAACGAGTGGGTTTGGTCTAACCAGAAAGAGTTTGCTGAATGAGAGAACAGGAGTCCTAAACTGAACACAGAGGCCTGGTTAAAAAACACAGTTCTGTGGACGTAAATTCCATCCTAGAGGTGAACCACGTTAAAATCGGGTGTTATGCGATTGATTCATGTGTTGTGTTTATTTGTTGCATCTGTTAGTTATTATATGAGCCTTGTTTATAGTTGAATGTATGTATGCATTGTCCTGCCGTAGTAATATAGAAGGATAAACATAAGTTGAAGTCTTTGGCATGTTGTATGTGGGTTCATTTATGCTTTGCTCGAAACAGTCACTAGTCACAGTGTTAAACAGTCTGGTATGTTGAGTCTTGCAAGTCGACACGAACAACGCTAAGTGCGCTGAGCCACGGGAGTAGGATATCACAGGGATGCGATACCGCACCGGCAGAGGAGTTGCGGTGCGCGATACCGTAGGTTAAGGACTTAACGTTGGAGAGGAAGTTACATGTTGCTTGGTGTGTGGCGAGGTGATAAGGCTGGGGTCATCGCGAGTCAGTGGAAGTTGCGCGATGCGGAAAGGGACCGCGCAATAGGAAGAAAGAGATCTCATGGTCAGAAGAGCTACGAGACGAGGATATCGCGCGACGCGAGCAGAAGGGTTGTGTGACGTGCAGAGAAAGAGGCCTCGCGGCTAGCAGAGTTGCGAGTCGCAAGTAGGCTGCCACAGAACCTGGTCCAAGATGCTTGAGTCCTTGGCCAACCCATTAGAATCACTTCGGGTGAGACTTTAGGCCGCTTCGCGGTCTGTCGCCGAAAGGGCCAGTGAGCTAGGGGTGTTGTTAGTTAAACACAGTAAACCTGGGTCTACCCATCATAGCCAACAAATGGTTCCGTTGCCGGTTTTGAACAAACAGAGCACTGATGTTCTGGTGGCGCCCTACTAGAGACGAACTCAACGAGTGGGTTTGGTCTAACCAGAAAGAGTTTGCTGAACGAGAGAACAGGAGTCCTAAACTAAAAACAGAGGCCTGGTTAAAAAAACATATCATTACAGACATCCATGCGATATTTTTTGCGACCTTTGGGAATGAGATTTACGACTGGTTATCAAAGTTAACTGATACAGACATATTCAAAAAGAAAAGAGACATTGTCTGGACACCGGAGCTGATTCAGACCGTGAAGAACCTTGATAATCCTATCACGAGGGCAGTAGACTTCTGGCTTGCGAGTGTGATAGAAGGCTTCGTCACAGAGTTTGCAGTTGACCAGAGGAAAAACTTCAGCGAGGTTGAGCGCTACTTCTTCATAGGATATCGTGGTAAGTACATAAGATCTTTAAACTTGTCCATTAAGATGCTATTACATGAAAAAGGAACAATGGATCTAGTTTCATATGAATAAGTAGAAATAGTAATGTCACAAGAGTTTGAAAGTGATTTTGATGACATTGGACGAACATGTAGTGGAAAGAAGTATAAAGTAGATTTCAGATCTCCAATATTTGAAGATAGTTCAGATAGTACTAGACAACAGAGTCATAGTACCACAGAAGGAACAGAGGGGGTATCCCTTACCACCCTTACACCCCACAGAAACAGACTGGGACTCAAAACAATCCCGTAGGAACTCCATCCAGTAGCTCACAGACAGTACCTACCACCACTACATCACCTCCACCTACACTGCCGAGTGGTAGTAACACAGTAAATCAACATCCACCATGAAGAAATAGAATGGGGGATGATATGAAGCTACCTATATTTAAGGGAACAGGGGCAGAAGACCTAGAGCAGCATTGGTTTCTATGTGAATCCATGTGGACCATTAAAGCAATCAATGACGATAACCTTAAACTTGTACAGTTGGTCACCACACTAAGAGATCGAGCCTTAACATGGTATATAAAGTACACCACAGTACCCAGGACACTTGTCCAGGTCAAGACCGCCATGATTAAAGAGTTTAAGAAACCTAATTCTGAGTCACAGTGTATTACAGAACTCAAAGACATCAAGCAGTTACCTACAGAGTCGGTGTGGGACTTTGATCAGAAATTCAAAGCCCTTATCGACCAAGTCAGTTTCGAGTTCACGCCGGAGCACCATAAGGAATGGTTTATTGCAGCACTGCTCCCTCACATTAGACTGCCATTAATGCAGCAGAAACTCCAGACGCAGGATGATGCGTTGGAGATGGCAATGAAACTAGAGGCTTCACCTCTAGCTGAGAGCAGTACAGGCATGGCAACTTTACAAAACTAGTTGGCTAATCTCACATTACAGTTACATGAACTTAAGAAAGGGAAAGAGGTTGCGCAAGACATATGGTGCGTAAAATGTAAAGCACAAGGCCATAGTAAAGACAATTGTCCGGTCTTTGTAGAATATATAGCGACAGGGGCTCCAAACCCCTTACCACAGACCCACGGGCCGTGGTGTGAAATATGCAAAACACGAGGACATCTACCTCACCAGTGCCCTCTACTTCAAAAGTATGTGCAGACACCTAAGAACTTATACTGCATCTTCTGCAAGTCTGTAGGCCATGATGAACACGACTGCAGAGCCTATGATCTCATGGTTGGAGCAAAGAAAGACTTGTACAGGGTCCAGTCAGAGACACAGGGTCCAGCAGCAGGACCACAGCATGATCCGGCTTATGGAGGTCGTGGAGGAGGATTCATAGGACGAGGCCGTGGAGGAGGCTTTGCACGAGGAGAAGGCTTCGGCAGAGGAGAAGGTTTTGGCCGTGGTTTCGGACCAGTTACTTGTTACAACTGCGGAGTTGTAGGACACTATGCTAGGGACTGTCAGAGCCCCACTACCACTTGTAACTACTGCAAATCTTATGATCATACTATAGAGGAGTGTCCTACCTTGATAGCTAAGATCAGAGAACCTAAGCCAACAGCACACCAGAACATCCAACTTATTGCTGCTGAGCAGGAAGAGCCAAAACCAAGAGTCAATATTGTGACTCGCAGCGGTGTTTCTACTAGTGGGACATCACAGGAGACGAAAAAGAACATAGGTCAGGAGTGGGTGCACAGAGCTCCTAATAAAGCAACACCACTCAACCTGCAGAAGAACAAACAGACATTTCAGGAAGCTAAGGCTTTCTTTGATGACCCTACGCACTCAGGATCGCAGGTATCGCCATCTAGGGGTGTACCGCAGCAAGTACCTTGTGGCGATAGCCTTGTACAGACATCGCAGGCTACCACATCGGGAAGATGCGATGAGGATGAGATGACAGGAAGTGTACATTCCTTCCTTCGGAGTTGTCTAAAACTTGTAAGAAATGAGAAAGCTATCACAGAACTTCAGCGCATTATAGATCAGTCTCAGCCATCCTCTTCCGTGAGCAGTACACAGCGTGCTGTTCATAATATTACGGGACATACAAGAACATGAAGAGAGATGCAACTCACAGCGCATGTTGGAGAATTTGAAATGGATGAGGTAATCCTAGATCTAGGATCAGACATGAATGTTCTGACTAAGCAGACATGGGAACAGATGGGTAGCCCTAAGTTAATCAGATTGCCTATCCATCTAAGATTAGCTAATCAGTAGTGTGTATCACCTCTGGGTCGGTTACCGCAGGTGCCAGTTGACATTGAAGGAGTTCACAGCTTCACATACTTTGAAGTTATAGAAATCATTGGCGATAGTAGACCGTATCCAGCACTACTAGGCATTGATTGGGCGATTGGTAACATGGCCGTTATCGACCTAAAGAGAAGACAAATGACCTTTGAGGACGCGCAGATCCGGGTCATCGCACCGTTGGATCCTTTTCAGGGTCCTAGATATATTGAACCTATCCGAGCAGAGGAGGAGGCACGTAACATGGAGAGTCTCTATCAGATGACCACGAACCAGAGTGACTACATCAATCCAACCGTAGAAGGGAATATTAGTTGGAAATGCGACAGCTCATGCGCATCAGATTCAGATGTTGGTCTAGAGAACTGGCAGAACAGACTTCACGAAGTCTCAGCGCGCAGATGCGCGTACTTGACTAAGTCACTGCGATGGATTGGCGCAGAGATCAATGAGATTCCATCCTTTCATGGTCTAACAGATATCCAGGACTTTCTCGAGCAGTTTGAACAACAAAACCCTCACGAGCAGAGGATCGCAGATATGGACCTTGCAGTACGAGCCACACCTGGAAGATGGTGGTATGCACATAAAGAGAGTATCGCATCATGGGATGATATTAAAAGATTGATGGCGATCAGATTTTCTGACAACAGAGAGTATGTCCAGCAGAAATACACAGGAGAGAGTAACCCCAGATCACACATTCAGACATGTGAACAGAATTGGTCGGACATTCCCGAGGATGAATGGGTTCACCGATTCATTCATACTTTGGATACAGTTCCAAGGAACTGGTATACAGAGACTGAATTGCGCAAGGGAACAAAAACATGGCCCCTTATGATAGACAACTTCCTACTCACCTTCTCTTTTGAATCTGAGTATCCAAGTGTTGATCAGGCCCTACAAGTAATAAAGAGTAAGATATTTGAGGATTGTACCATATCAGTGTCAGCTCAACCTGAGTGGGCTATCCAGCTAAAAGAGGCGTTAGAGTGTTATAATTTTGCATCTGAACCAGAGGCGGAGGATGAGGATCCTCGCAACACCAACATCCCGGAGTCAGAAGGGACTCATGATGTTGAGGGACCACAGTTAGAAATTCCAGTAATCACAGAGCCCATCAAGATTAAAAAAATCAATATTGGCACAGACACAAAACCTAAGTTTGCCTCTATTGGAGACTATTGGAACGATGAAACAGTCGGACAGATTGCAGACTTGTTACATGACTATCAAGACCTATTTCCCACCAAGTTCACAGAGATGAAGGGAATAGTCGGAGACCTAGGAGTCATGAGGATACCATTGAAGGAGGATGCTAGACTAGTGAAACAACATCCATATAGATTAAATCCGTGCTACAAAGAAAAAGTAAAGGATGAGATCGAAAAGATGCTAGCAGCAGGCATCATTGAGCATGTAGAAGAAAGCGAATGGGTTAACCCCATGGTCATTCAAGAGAAGAAAACCAAAGGAGACATCAGGATCTGTGTCGATCTGCGCAAGCTCAATGATGCATCGCTTCACGATCCATTTCTGACACCGTTCACTGATGAGGTATTAGACAACGTGGGAGGACAGGAGGTCTACTCCTTCACTGATGGATTTTCAGGCTATCATCAGATCAAAATCCATTCAGAAGATCGATCTAAGACCACCTTTGCAACAGAATGGGGCTCGTTCCAGTATATGGTAATGCCCTTTGGTCTTAAGAATGCACCAGCTATATTTTCTAGAGTAGTAGTTGCTGTATTTAAAGAATACATCCATAAGTTTCTAGAAGTATATTTTGATGATTGGACTGTATTTGGACTAATCGACAAGCACATAGGAGATCTAAGACTGATGTTAGAGAAATGTAGGCAGTACCAGATTTCTCTAAACTTGAAGAAATGTATATTTTGTGCACCATTTGGTATTTTGTTGGGTCACATTGTGTGTAGACAAGGCTTGATGGTAGATCCCGCAAAGATTGCCATCATTGTAAATCTTCCAGCACCCAACTCAGTCAAGCAACTGAGGACAGTACTTGGTCATACCGGGTATTACAGAAAGTTCATCAAGGGCTACGTAAAGATTACAACACCAATGGAGAAATTGCTAAAGAAAGATGTAAAATTCCTATGGAATGAGGAATGTTAGCAGAGTCTAGACACACTTAAAGAAAAAATGGTTACAGCGCCCATCCTAGTATTTCCAGACTGGACTAAGCCATTTCATGTACATGTGGATGCATCTGGCATCGCACTAGGGGTTGTCTTAACGCAACCAGGAGAAGGGGATATTGATCATCCTATCGCATACTCCAGTAGAAAGCTATCGACAACAGAAAAGAACTACACCACGCCAGAAAGAGAAGGCTTAGCTATGGTGTATGCGCTGCAGAAGTTCAGGCACTACCTATTGGGTGCCTCGTTCAAGATGTTTACTGACCATTTCGCATTGAAGTATCTGGTCAATAAGCCAGTGTTAGGGGGGAGAATCTGTAGATGGTTACTCCTCTTTCAGGAGTATGATTTTGAAATCATTGTGAAACCAGGAAGATTGAATGCCGGACCTGATCATCTGTCGCGAATAGACTCAGGAGAAGAGCCAAGTAACCTAGAGGACAATTTGCCAGATGCGCAGTTGTTTTCTATCCAGATCGCAGACGACTACTATGCTGATATTATTCACTTTCTCACTACAGGATTAGTGCCTGATGAGTTCACTAAGCAGCAAAAGAAGTAGTTGGTTGTTAAAGCAGTAGACTTCACCCTGATTGCAGGACACCTATACAAGTTAGGACCAGATGTGTGATGCCGCATGAAAAAGACGCTATTATCAAAGAGGCACATTCAGGAACTGCAGGAGGTCATTTCGCAGGAAAGCCGACTGCGCAGAAAATCCTAGATGCAGGATTATGGTGGCCTACGTTGCATAAGGACACCAAGGACTTTTGCAGATGCTGTGATATCTGCCAGAGGGTAGGAAAACCCTCGCGACGCGATGAAATGCCGCTACGACCGCAGGTTATGCTGCGCGCATTTGACAAGTGGGCTATAGACTTTGTGGGTCCTATCAACCCACCAGGAAAGCGCACTGGCGCGAGATATATTATCACCGGGACAGAGTACCTCACCAGATGGGCAGAGGCCAAAGTAGTAAGAAATTGTGATGCTGCTACAGCCGCACAGTTCCTTTTTGAGAACATCATCAGTAGATTTGGCTGCCCCGTAATTTTAATGAGTGATCAAGGCACACATTTCTTGAACCACACCATTGAGGCCTTGACAGAAGAATTCCAGATTCAGCACCATAAGAGCACTCCCTACCACCCACAGGCTAACGGTACGATGGAGGCCTTTAATAAGATTTTAGAAAACGCTCTTACTAAGATCTGCAACAGCCAAAGGAATTATTGGGACCTTAGAGTTAATGCTGTTTTATGGGCATATAGGACCACATGCAAGAAACTTACAGGACACACACCTTTCAGCTTGGTGTATGGACAGGAGGCTGTTATGCCTATGGAGTATATTCTTCCCAGTTTAAGAATCGCTCAGATTACCAGGATGACTGATACAAACAAAGTGGAGGAAAGGCTAGCACAGCTGCTTGCCTTAGAGGAAGACATATTCATCGCTGGATTCCATCAGAAAGTGCAGAAGGCACGAGAAAAATCTTGGCATGACATACACATTAAGAGTAAGACTTTCCAGATCGGAGACCTAGTACTCCTCTATGACAATAAATTCATTAAGTTTCCAGGGAAGTTCAAGACGCATTGGCTGGGGCCATATCAGATACAGCAAGTTACAGAGGGAGGTGCGGTTCAGCTCAGCCAGCTGAATGGGGAGATTCTTCCCACATTGATTAATGGCAGTAGGCTTAAGCTCTATAGCGATGGCCACCCCACCTCTCAGCCCTAGCTTAGCCAGTTTATAGTGGTGCAGATGTCCAGTGTAGTTGAAAGGAGGCATCGCACCGGGAACTAGTCTACACCGGCAGGTATTATAAGTATGAGGAATCGCATAAGGTCGGTTCATTTTGCGCAAGTTAACAGTGGCTTGCGGGAAGAAAAAAAAAACGCTTGTTTGTTTGCGTAGGTGATGCGGTGTTGCAGCACAGCAATGCAATGTTTCCCCGTGCCACGTACCCAGTTTTGCAACTGACAGAGGGCCAGTCAAGTCACCTTCTGACAGGTAGTTAATGAGGAAATGACCGGTATACCTTACCGTAGATTTGGCAGCAGCATAATTAAGTTTCCAGATTTGGCAAATCTTCGACGAGACCGGCGCCTGTACACACACGCTTCGAGGGAAATGTGATCGGATTTCAGCATTTATTGAGGATTGGATGACGTGTGTGGTCTCGCCCATGTAATTATTACGACTGACGGGTTCAGTCTAGATGACCGTTGCATCCGAGATTGTTACCTTCGGCATAAAGGTAGAAAGTGTTCATTCTAGAGGGTTACACTTGCAAAAACCCGAGAGCTATAGAGTAAGCTGTTAAGAGTTTCCTGTGCAGAGTTCACCCCATTACAAAGTGCTGTGATTCCCAGAGTTCGAAGCCATTGCACGTCCAGCGTTTTACGCCGAGTGGGTTCTGCCCGAGGGGGAACCTTTAGAAGACATGCTGAGACATTTCGACCCTGGTGGCCGTATGTCCGTTATGATGACGCCGCCTAGGGTTGTGAAATTAGGAATATCACAGGTAAGACAATTTCCAAGGATGAGGAATCAAGCACAGGATGTAGAAGATGTCATCAAAATCTCTGCTAAGGATAAGAAGAAAGCCAAGCCGATCACTGAAGATAAGAAAGCAGAGCAGAAGAATGACAAGAAGAAATCTCTTGCGAGGAAGAAAGTAAAAATGAAGAAAAGACGACAACGGGAGAAGGCTGCCGACCTATTTGATCAGCTAAGAGAAGAACAAGAGATTGTTGAGGCAAAGAAGCCCAAATCTGGCGATCAGAGGCAGCGTGAATACCTGGAGTGATTTGCTAAGAAGGAAAGTGAAAGAGGACAGCAAACCCAGCAAATGGTAGAATTCCAACATGCAGACAAAGGCTTGTTCTCGGACTGGAATTCATGGTTTGTATATCTTTCACATAGAGGGCTCCAGGCCGGGCGACATGTTTTAAGAAGCCTGGAAGATACATATTTATATCTTCCTTATAGCACGAGCTCTAACCTAGATAGAGAGGAGTTCTCGTGATACCAAGGATTTGAATCCTTATGGTGGGCACAACGACAGCAGGTCTTGCAGTGGCAAGACTACGAGCATAACAATAAGGAAAGGTAAGAGAGACCTACAAGCTAAGTTAATAGAAGACGCCATTATTAGTCAAGCTTTGCTTGAATCGGCATGAGAGCATGTCGCAACGATGCAGGATGAAGTCACATGACTTTGAGACAAGTTGCAACGGACTTCACAGGAAGCCAAGGAGAAACTACAGCAGGAGAAGCCCGCTGGTAGTGGCTCGGGGGCGAGCCACAAGTAAGTGTTAGGGGACTGTTGGAGTAGGGTCCCGCAGCTACAGAAGAAGCTGCTATTTTGACGGATAGACAGTTTTGGTAGAGATACAAGGGGCAGAGCTACGAGACTGTATCAGGTTTCTAGCTACAGATCAGAGCCGGAAACCATGACATAGAAGATAGAGAAGTCAAGGAAGATGACGGTACCTGAGCGGCCGAGAAGAGAGAGATCACCCACTGCATTGAAGGCAGCAAGGGAAGACAGGAGGGCTCAGCTACCCTCATAAAGGAAACGGAGCAATGAGGCCGAGGTATTGAAGACGAAGGACAGAAAAAGGGAATCAGCGCTAGTACCCATGGTCAGCGCTGGGAAGCATGGAATACTGCAGGAATCTGTGGTGAAGGGAAGCGGTGCATAGTACCCATGATCAGCGCCGAGAAGCATGGAAGACTGTAGAGAGCTGTGGTGTGACAGATAGTGGCTACTTCAAAGTACAGATACACCGACTGTCACTAGTTAGGGTTACTGTTGGGACAGGTCCACAATGTTGTAATGGCGAGACCTTCGGGCCACCTATAAAGGGATGTATTTTGTATTGTAAAAGGTTGGCATTTTGAGCATTTTAAGCCATCCAGCTAGCTAGTTATCCATTGAGTCTGTTAGCTCACAGTTACCTTGTATTGTAATAGAGTCGAGCTCTGGTTCTGTTATTAGCGGTAGTATCTTATTGTAACCAGTAGCTGGCTCATAGAGCATGCATGTAACGATCCGCAGGGATCGACAGAGAGGGAAGAGTATATTGTAAGAGAGACAATATAGAGATAGAAAAGAGATCTAAGAGAGAAGATCTCAAGCTGCATATGCAGTGTAGCAGAACTGTGTTTACCTTCCCCTGAGCTATAATAGAAACATAGTTCTGTGGACGTAACTTCCATCCTGGAGGTGAACCACGTTAAAATCGGGTGTTATGCGATTGATTCATGTGTTGTGTTTATTTGTTGCATCTGTTAGTTATTATATGAGCCTTGTTTACAGTTGAATGTATGTATGCATTGTCCCACCGCAGTAATATAGAAGGATAAACATAAGTTGAAGTCTTTGGCATGTTGTATGTGGGTTCATTTATGCTTTGCTCAAAACAGTCACTAGTCGCAGTGTAAAACAGTCTGGTATGTTGAGTTTTGCAAGTTGACATGAACAATGCTAAGTGCACTGAGCCGCGGGAGTAGGATATCGCAGGGAGGCGATACCGCACCGGCCGAGGAGCTGCGGTGCGCGATACCATAGGTTAAGGACTTAGCGTTGGAGAGGAAGTTACGTGTCACCTGGTGCACGGCGAGGCGATAAGGCTGGGGTCATAGCGAGTAAGTGGAAGTTGCGCGACGTGGAAAGGGACCGTGCAACAGGAAGAAAGAGATCTCGTGGTCAGAAGAGCTGCGAGACGAGGAGATCGCACGATGCGAGCAGAAGGGTCACACGGCACGTAGAGAAAGAGGCCTCGCGGCTAGCAGAGCTACGAGTCGCAAGTAGGCTTCCACAGAACCTGGTCCAAGACGCTTGAGTCCTTGGCCAACCCATTAGAATCACTTCGAGTGAGACTTCAGGTCGCTTCGCGGTCTGTCGCCGAAAGGGCCAGTGAGCTAGGGGTGTTGTTTGTTAAACACAGTAAACCCGGGTCTGCCCATCATAGCCAACACTAAATATAAAATAAAGGGATTAAGCAAATGAAAAGAAAAAATAATAAATGGATCACAAAAAATAAGTGCAATGATGGTTGACTCATGAAAACACTACCATCAAAGGCAACCATGTGGAAGATACATATATATCCCTATCCCTTGAAAGATAAGGGTAGATCTATTACTCTTAGAAGTTATGATGGTTAACTTTCAAAGACCCCCCTTTATTCCATAAGTAACACATTCATTCTACCACCCTCACATAACTTATGAATCTAGGTAGTTCAATTTGGCTTATGAACTTTCACATGGAAGAATATTTAATATTGGTAGAAACATAGTTTGCTTAATCTTTTAGTGAGTAAGAGTTATATTAGTCATTGAGTTGTTAAAATGCTGTAACACTAATTATTACATGTATTATCTTCTTAAATAGATACATTTCCTAAGTTAAATGTTGGTTGAACCCTTTTGCACTTGAGTGGCCTATGTACACTTGCTATGGCACATTGTGATAATGCTTAGGCACATTATGTGGATTTCCCCCTTTGAAAACTCACTTGGAGACATACACATGATGCCTAGGGTCTTTAAGATGGTCCCTCCCCTTTCCTAGATGATGGATGAACCACTTTCCTTGGCACGTGGAGGAGTTAGCACACATTTGGACCATTCCTCTCTTTCCTTAGAATATTGGCATGTGTTTGCGAGGATTCTTATGGATGCCGGAGCACTTTATTGATGGACTATATGAGACATGTGGCTTGTTGTAGGTTATTTCTTAAGATTTGAGGAGATATTTTTAGGGTTTTGACCCTACTTTGGACCATTATAATAATTGGGATGATATTCTTGATGAATTCCCCCCTCTTGGAAGCATTTAACACTCTTTTCTTTGACCCTTAGACATAAAAATTACACCTTGGAGCTCTTTTGGACCACACATGTGGCAGTTATGGAGCATATTATTGGGGTTGGTTATGATTTGGATCATATGTAGTGGAACAATCCATTTTTTGGAGATATTTTTTACCATTTGATGTGTTTAACCTTGGATTAAGAGGTGCACCCTCTCTTCTTGGACCATTTGTTAGGGTTTTGGAGTTTGTCATCCTAACCTCTCCATTGTTTATTATTTTTTGACCATGAATAGAGGATTTTGATCCTCCCAGAGATAAATCTAGGGTTTTATCCCAAGATATTGTATTTTATTTGGAGGGTTGTTGAGCCTATAGCCTATATAGGGAGGCTTCCCTCTTATTTGTATCTTGTTTTTATGGATTGGAGAATAAATCTATCTTTTGTCTTAAAGCTCTTGGTTATGTTATTGGAGATATTTCTTGCTTTGTGAAGAATTATTGGTGAATCTAATATTGAGGTAACATACTTATTTTCCATTCTCAAATTTCTAGATCTAGTTCATAGATGAGTAAATTTGCTCCATTGAATCTAAGTATGAGAAAATCTCTTTGCTTGATGTGTGCTATAGTTTTTCTAGCATGCTTGTAGGTGGGTTATTTGAGGGTATTACAAGTTTAAGTGAGTATATATTGGGTATATGCTATATCTAATTGTTGAAGTTGTATGCCTATAGTGTGACCCTTCCTTGGAAGGATTTTTCATTATACCCCAAAGGCTCGGGATACAATTTCCATGTTTTTTGCAGGCATTCCAACTCCAAGAAATATCAAACTAAAACCAATGAGGACTATCTATAAGACCCAATGAGCATACAGATTCAAGGCACTTGTGATTTTCAATCTCACAAACCACAAAACAAAACTTTCTTTTATTTTTTGGTTTGTTAGCAAGAAATTTGAATACCATAAGGTTGATTTTAATTTCTAATTTTCTAAACCATCAAGAATTTTTAAAATCTAACATATTGGTAGTATTTTAGGGCTTGTTTTACTTGGGTTTATTTATGTTTTGCATAGTTTTCCTAACAACAAGTAAACACAATTAAATGCACCCCTAGATGCTTCATAAAATCATATTTTTTGAGTAGGGTTTTGTGCTAGATTATTCACATAAAAATATAAGTTACTTCATCAAGATTTAAGGAAAACTGTAGTGGTTATTTTCCTCATTTTCAAATTAAAAAATGATTCTAGAAATTCACTGTGATTTTATCTTGTATATTTTTGGATTTTTTGTGGGGTGCTAGAACTCTTTAATCTTTAGAATTCACATTTAATTTTCTGTTAAATGACTTTTGGTGAAATTCATAGTTTTATTAGTTATCTTGCTCTCTCACAAACCATAAATTATCTTTTGAAGTAATATATTTTATGAGTAATTCATTTGGTTTAAAGGTTAGATTACGATTCATTGTTCTAAGCTAAGTATCTTCACCTTAACTAAGTCTTCCACTCATTTCATTTTTTCTGGAAATTACTTGTGTTTTTTCACATATTTGAAACATATTTTTTCTTGCACTATTTTTGGATGCTACTTTATACAGTTAGATAATATATTATGAATCAATGAACCAATGTTGTTTAAATTCTCTAAACTTTTAATGAAGCATTTGCTAAAGTGATTTGGCTCGAATCCACATTTGGAGAAGCGATTCTAATCACTTTAATAAATTTGGAAATTTCACTAAGAGAGTCTATATCTCACTAATCTAATATTCTTGAATGATACCTTGCTTCAGAAATTTTGTGAAGAAAGGTCCCACTTTGGGATAAATTTTGTACTTAAAATATTAATTGCACAACTTGGTTTTTTTTATTAGCCTTCCATATAAATTTTAATTTGAAACAAATAAATCCACTCATTAACCATTTTAATTTAAAATTCATTGTGATTTACGTTTTCCGCATTTCCTATAATTTCTTGGAATTTTGGAGAAAAGCGCAAATTGGGCAATTTTCAAGCTTTACTAGTCAAGATTGTAGCGGGTTCCAAATGACTCCAAATGGTTTCAAAATTGAAATGAAAGGGTAGGGTGAGTCTTTGAACATCAAAATATTACCTATGAACACTTTGTATCTGAATTGAATATTCTGAAACTTGGTTTGGGGCTAATGAGTGAAAGTGCAAATTTCCTAGGAAATTGAGGTCAAATCTCCCCACGGGTGGAGGCCAAAGTGGCTCTCCAACTAAAGTACGAACCTACCAACTTTAAAAAAATAGTATGGGGATTAATATAAGACATAAATGGTTTTCATTAATAATGGTTATTATATCTACAAACTGATTATGATGTTCAACATTCGTATGATAACTTTCATGGAAATTGCTCAAGGGGAAATTGCATTACTAGCTCAAATTTGACACATGAAAAGTAGAATAGATAGTTTAGAGAGTGAAATGAAATATAGAGGTCATATACAAAATACAAATTTATTTCCCAATAGAATCAAACTCAGAGAAAACCCCTCATACAAATATGATATAAAACTCTTTCAAGATGGAAGCCAAATACATGCAAACTAGTGATTTAATGGCATGAGAATGCAAGATTTTCACATAGGAATTTCTTGTATCTCGGGTTACAGAGAATATGGACATAAAATTACAGATCCATACATCATATACCCAATCTTGGGCATCAAATTGATTCAACAAAGAGAAATCACCGCTCCAACAAGTGTGTCATCAACATGAGAGTATCAGGGAATGCAGAAGAAGGAATGAGAGAATAGGGATAGAGATGAGAAATCAAGCTCCATGGAACTTCAACCTGAAACTAAAAGCCATAAATAATATCCATTGAGATGTTTGAATGGCCTTTCCAACTAAATTGGAAAGGAATCCAACTCCCTTGAAATTGGTTCAAGCAGAGAGACTAAACACCCACTGTGCAATGGACAAGCAAAATCTCTTTAAAATGCCAAAGGCCAATTAAAAAATGATCAAAATTTGTTCTCCTTCCTCAATAAAGCCTTGTATTAACTTCATGAGGCCTCGTAAGGTTGAATTTCCCTCCATAGGATTCATCCAACTCAACTTAGTGGTTTAGTAACTCATATGACACTTGTCTTCTTCTTCATGCTCCAACTCTTTCCCCAATTAGAATGGCTGCCTATAACAACCAAATGCGCCCTCTTGGTGGATATTTTTATCCTTTTCATGCCATATTTTTCATAGGTCTACAATCAGGTTTGAATTTTTCATATTTTTCATAGAACCTTTCATCATTTTTTGTCATAGAGTGCATGGCATCTCCTTCCAAGTGGAACACATTGTCTTCTTAGTCTCTTCCTCTTCCATGGGAGTTACTCTCCTCTCCTAATTCAAATTCCTTGTCTCATGCTAGGCTATGTGACACCACATCATCCTATAATAACATTACATTCCCCTTGGGTTTGAATTTGTATCAAGGTCATGCCAATTGTGTGGGGAATCTAGTCACGTAAACACTCCAAAAGATTCCAATTGTCTTCATGAACCAATCCCAACTTGTTTTCTTAAAATTTATTATTTATGTGATCCATTTTAATGTGAATATGGTAAACTAAGGTCCTTTTTGGTCCTATAACTCCCTTATTACAAAATGGATGTCTCCACCTCAACCTAGGGAACTAATAGGTTGGTTAAAAATTATTTTCAAGAATTCTTATATGGATGGGAACATGATAGTCCTCCCCACAGAAGATTGCTTGTCCTCAAGCAATTCCAATTTTGGATGCTGCAAATTTTTTTCATCTTCCGAAGTGGATTCCTCACTAGGCAAACCCTTCCATTGTACCAAGTATTCCTTTATAGTTATGCTCCTTAACTTTCTTTCCCTTGTATTCACTATTATTTCTAGAATTAGAATGAGTTGTCCTTCATCATCCAAGGGAGGTAATGTTTCTGAAACTGAAATATGTTTCCCGATCACCTTTTTAAGACATGAAACCTGAAATACATTATGGATTATACTTCCTTCTGGAAGTTCCAATTCATAGGCCACTTCTCCGACTTTTCGAACCACTTTGTAGGGACAATAAATCCTTGGTTTGAGATTTTTTGAACCTTTTCCTTTTAAGGAGGTTTGTTTGTAGGCTTGCAACCTCAAATAAACCAGGTCATCTACTTGTAAATGTATCTCCACTCTATGTTGATATGCATATTGTTTTTGTTGGTTTTGGGAAACCTGCAAGTTATCTTTCAAAACCTTCAAAATATCTTGACTTTATTCAATCCAATCCTTATATTTTGGAGCTCTACTATCACCAAATATGTGGTAAATAAAATTGGATGCATCACAACCATAAAGTTCTTTGAAATGAGACACACCAATGGACGTATGAAAAGTAGTATTAGAATAAAACTAACCCAAATGCAACCATTTGATCCATGCTTTTTGTTTCCCATTAACATAGTTTCTCAAGTATCCTTCCAACAATTGATTCACCCTCTCTATTTGGACATTAGTTTTTGGATGATAGCTTTTTCTAGGATTCAAGTTGTTTCCCACCATTTTGAAGAGTTCTTGCTAAAATGCACTAAAAAATATGCTATCTCTTTCACTAGCAATGCTATTAGGAAGCCCATGCAATATGAAAACTTATCTAAAGAATAGGGCAGCCACTATGAAGTAGTAAATGATGTAGTAATAGAAAATAAATGATAAAATTTAGTGAGTCTACCCACCACTACAAATCGGCAATCCTTACGAAGCACTTTGGGTAAACTAGTGATAAAATCCATGGAAATGATTTCCCAATTTTGTTTTGGTGTAGGCAAGGGATGCAAGAGACCAATTGGATGATTGTGCTCTATTTTTTTTATGACATGTTGTGGAAATTAATTCACATATTTCAAAACATCACTCTTCAACCCTTTCCAAGAGAATCTTTCTCTCAACATTCTATATGTTTTGAAGAAACTAGGGCGGCCTGCTAACGGAGAATCATGAACACTCCTCAAAATTTTTTTCTTCAAGATCAAACCATGGACCAAATAGAATATATATTTGTAGTAGATTATTCCATCCAACAATTTATACCTATCATCATGGTTAGTCCAATAAAAAATTTCAGAAGAAAACTTATCCTTGGCATATTCTACTTCTAATATAACTTTCCAATCTTCTGCAACATCCATCAGAGAGATGGAGGGTCTTATAGATAAGGAATATGATACCAAATTAATATTACCTTTTACGTATTCAATAATAAAATCAAATTATTGAACCTTACTCACCCACTTTTGTTTCCTTTCATTTAGATCCTTTTGAGTGAGGAAGTATCTTAGGATATTATGGCAAGTTTTGACCACAAACTTGTTCCCCACCATGTATTGTCTGAACTTGATAAAAAAATGCATGATGGATATAATTTATATGTCATAAGTAGAGTAAAGCTTCTCATGTGGCTGTAGTTTCCTACTCTTGAAATATATTGGGTGTTGCCCTTGCTTTAAGACTTCTCCAATGCCTTCCCCTGATGCATCACACTCTTAAGATAAATGGTCTAGAAAAATCAGGTAATGCAAGAATGGGACAAGTGATCATTACCTCTTTAATTGTTTGGAAATACTTTTCATCCTCTTCGTGCCAATGGAAATCATATTTATTTGTCAAATCAATGAGAGGTGAAGTGATTTGGGAGAACCCCTTCACAAATTTCCTATAGTAGGTACAAAGCTCAATGAATCACCTAAATTCAGTGATATTTTTGGGACATGGACATTCAATGATGGATTTTATTTTCTCCAAGTGAACCTTCACACCATATTGACCAATGATGTTCCCAATATATAAAATTTATGTCAAACCAAACTCACATTTTGACAGCTTAGCAAACAAATATTGATCATGCAGAATATTTAATACAACTTCTAGATGATGCAAGTGTTCATTCCATGTCTTACTATAAATAATAATATCATCAAATAAAACTAGAACAAACTTACGAAGTTTCTTGTGTAATTTTTTGTTCATGCATGATTGAAATGTGGCAAGAGCATTTGTTAAGAAAAAAGGCATGGCAAGGAACTCAAAGTGACCATAGTGACATCTGAAAGTAGTCTTTGGTATGTCTTCCTCCCTCATTCGGATTTGATGATAACCAGATCTAAGGTCAATATTTGAGAAGAACTTTTATCCATGGAGCTCATCCATGAGTTCATCAATCCTTGGGATGGGATATCTATTCTTCACTGTCTTCTTGTTCAAGTGTCTAAAATCAATGCACATTCTTAAGGTTCCATCCTTTTTCTTCACCATAACAACTGAAGAAGCATAAGGGCTTGAACTAGGTCTTATGAGACCCAATTCCAAGAGTTCTTTAATTTCCTCCTCAATCTCATCTCGAATCCTTTTGGGGTGTCCATAGGGATGCATTTTGGTAGGTTGGGTCCCTATCTCTAATTCTATGCCATGCTCCACCCCTCTGTCAGGTGGCCTTCCTGGAGGAAGGTCTCCAAAAACCTTCTCATAGTTACTCAATAGTTGTTCTATCTCCTTTGGATGTTTGAAAACCTTCAAGTGAGGCTTGGAAGAGGTGATCAAACATTCAGTAGTCCATTCAATGTCTCCATTCCTCAAGGTAGATCTCATACTGTGAGAGGACACCACTTGGTTAGGGTAAGTGCAAATTCCTCTCAACATGATGAGTTTACCTTCCGAATATTTGAAATTCATTTGAAGGAATTTATAGTTCACTGTATGCTCCCCTATAGAATATAACCATTGGAGTACGAAAACCACATGTGTATCATCAAGATTCACTACATATAGACTATCAGTAACAATGTAATTTCCTATATCAACTTGAATCTTTGGAATCCATTTGGCACAGTCCATAGAATTGTTACCCAGAATAATGACTGTGAAGCCTTCAAAAATTTTAACAAGTAGATTTAGCCTCTCCACCAAGGCTGCATCTATGAATTTATGAGTGGATCCTCCATCAACTAGAACTGTAACCCTTTCGCATTGTATATAAACCTTGAATCTAAGGGTGTGAAATCGATGTACACCTGAGAAAACTGTAAATTTTCCTTTCTCAGGAGAAGGATACTCTTCTTTTACTGTATCATACCCCTCTTCTTGGGATGATATATGTACTTCTTTCTCCAAATCCTCTTGATGAGATTCAAATAATACTTCAATATAGTGTGCCTTCCCCTGAGCACACCTATGTTTAGGAACCCAAGGTTGCAGGCATGTGAAGCACAATTTATTCCTCTTAAGTTCTTCTTTGCTTAGTGAAGCACATTATGCAAATATCTTGCAGTTTATGGAATCCTTCAATGTAGTTTTCTTGTGGTATTTCACTAGGAACTTCAAAAGTTCTGACAACCCCTTAGTGTATATTATAACCGACCGAGCCATAGAGATATAAAAAATCATCACTGAGATCTTTTGAAATTCCAACATATAGGTTTTAGGGGTCCTAGTTTGCTTCAATTGTGCCAATTCTTCGAAAGTAAGTTCAGGGTACTTACTATCAAATATCTCCACTAATGCATTGGAAAAATCCTTATAGGATGAAATTTTATCATGTCCCAAGGTATTAAGACCATGGAACCACCAATCATTGGATTCTCCCTCAAGATGTAGAATGACAATTTTCAATCCATCCGCTTCAACCATAGGATTCAATTGGAAATACACATCTAGTTTTTGTATCCAAGCACTAGAAGACATTTGGGAACAACCATCAAAGGAAGGGAGAGTTACCTTGACTGTGGGAGACTTCAATTCCTAATTTAGAAAAGATGTCTTACCCCCATTTCCTCCAGACTTTATCATGCTAGATACCTTCAAGATATGGTCGAAAGGAAAAGTTTTCCTACATTCTTCACTTAGTTGTTGATGTTGATGTATTTGTAACTTCAGACATGTATTATAATTTTATGTTGTTGTAGTCCCATTGGGGATGTGTTTACCCCCTTGTGGGATGTCTTAATTGTGTCTAGTCCTTGAGGTACAACCTCAGTTGTAAGTCGGGGCAATAGTCCCTAGTGTAACATCATGTAATGTGTATTTGGAGCCTCTCTAGGAGAAGTCGACCCTGTTAGGGAAGACATGTGGGCCCTGGTATTATGTTTGGTTAGTCACTTCGAAGGGTATAAATAGGGAGGAGCTCTCCCTCATTTATACATGTTGCTGCTTTTCACACACCTGGGTCACGTGGCAGAAATCTTCAAGCCACTCGGTGTGTTCTTGGGGGCAAGTCTCAAGTCAAGGCTGTCACCTTGTTCTTGACTCCTCCGTTTAGGCTCAACTTGTAACGAAGCTAAGGGGGGTAGACCCTATTAAGTTACTAAGGCTAATTACTTATTATGGTGATGTTAAACTGAATGAATTACTTAGGAGTTTGAAATTTAACCATAAACAACCATAGATGACAAGATACAAAATGAGCGCACGAAAGCACAATGCTGAGACACTATATATATATATATATAGCAAGAAAATAACCAGTGCCTTAAAATGGAGTTAAAAGATAATCAATGTACTTGCATGTGCTCGGAGTGAATGTTTTGCAATTGCCTCTTGGTACGTCTTAAGTTAATGTGAAATATGAGTTGATTAAAATTAGGCGAATGGGGGGGGACTCCAGATATACCTGAGAGTACTTGGAGTATGTCCAAAACTAAACCATCACAGCCACCCGCAAGGAATATGTGGGTTGAATGGAGTCTCTGAGGCTATTGTTCATAATGCACCCGCAGGTGTAACAGAGATTGACGCTCTGAGGTCACTTTTCAGGAGTTACCGCTTCCTTTGGGTATTTTGCCACCATAATGGTTTGATCTAGGTGTTGGATTTTCACTTGATGGTTTGCCAATTTGGGAGAGTGAATCCTAATTATTCTAGTCACTCAAATTCTTTTGATACAGCTTGACTGATCGGACGAACCGCATCCAAGTGCAGAGCATACACACCGGAGTCTTGTCAATTTTAGTAAATTTTAAGATGGGTGTTCTTGTTAAAAAGGAAAACCCTCCAAGAACCTCTTTCGATCCAAGTGGATCTCAATGGGGGAATCAAGGAGGGGTTAATTTTATAATAGTTGATGAAACAAATGATGAAAAGGAAAACACAGATACGCAATTCCGGTTTTCTAATTAATCCTACCACGCATCTCTTTCCCCTTTCGGGTCAATCGGGAAGTCGTGGGGTAAGTATTAATATTACTTTGAAATCTCAAATATGGAATATGAAATTGATAATAAATCAAAGGTGACTAACCTACAGATTAGAACTACGCTAGTTTGCAAAAAAAGGAAAGAAAAACAAAAAAGAAACACGGACACAAATCCCTCCAGGGGGAATGGTAAAAGAGCCTATTTGAAAGGACCTTTTATTTTTATTAGCAGTGATTTACAATATCCACAAATTAAAATGGATGAAATTTGGTCCTTGTTATCTGGGATCCAAAGGCTTACAACAAGCTTGTAACAAGCTAGAATTAAAACACAGTGGTGGGAGAAGCTTCCGGGAAGCTCCGATTCGTCCAAGAGTCAGAAATTGGGCAGAGTATCCTTCTCTTTTTTGTTAGACCTGCTAAAAAAAATAAATCAATCAAAATAAAATGTGCCCAAACACACTTTGAAAGTGTTTTGGGTCACTACACTAGTTATCGGAAAGTGAAATTTTATTAAGTTGGGGTAATCTAGTTTTGCAAAAAGGAACCAAGCAAGCTTTCCTTGGGATCTTGGCTTGCTGTTTGGGCAGCCAATGAGATGTGCACTTTTATTGTAGAATATGAAACTTTAAAGTACATCAAAGGAAACTTCCTTAAAAGCAAGCTACAAATTTTCTTTAAAATTCTTGCAAAAAAGAGGATAATTTCAGCTAGATCTCTTAAAATATAACTTTATATGCAAAATGGAACTGAGATCTAAACTTAAGAAAGGATATTACTAACTAGATCTATATGTAATTTTCTTTGTGAGACAGATCTAAGCAATAAGATTCTTTAAAAGTAACCAATTTGAAGAGAAATTAAGATTTTGAACGAGGAAGAGAGAGAAAGAGTGTTGGAAACCTGGGCTTTGGAGTCTGCTTTGGTGGAACACCGAGGGACTATGTCATTCAGAAGGTATTGAAGATGAGGAAGATGCAAACCAGCTCAACCTCTTCTATAAGCGATATCACCTGCAACTTAGAAATCCTTGCACAAACAGATGGTTAAAACATAGGTGCTGCTGGAAGAGATAATTGGAAAGCATGCAATTAAACTTAAAATACATACAACTCCAATAGATTTTAAACAAGCAGCAGTAAGAGCATAAATAAAACTAGAATAAACTCTTACCCTAACAAGAGGGAGCTCTCTCCTTCAAGGCCAACAATTAACCAGCAAAAGCAGTGATAAATAACATAGATTATACCTCATAAGCATTTGACAATCACCATCCACACATGAAGAGCATTACACCATAGATCTTGCCTCCAAAGCTTCTTTATTCCAAAATAATAAACAATACAATACAAGAGCAACAACACCTCAATCCCAGTTCTAGCTAGCTTGGAAGAGGCTGCTTGTGCTTTGATTTATACAAAAACCAGGAGATCCAGCCCAGGGGGGGCACAAATCCCAAGGAGATAGATCAAATTAGCTGATGGAGAGTCAATCAATGCAGATCTGAAGCTGAATTGAGCCTATTTTACAACCAGGGGCTTGATTGAGCTGACACATCAACCCATAAACTGACACATCAGTCCACAAATCTCCCAGGAGAGCGAGCCCACACGTGTGGAGGAGAGAGAGAGGGCACAATTCCCCATAAAGACTGCTGAAGATCAACTCTGGATCTGATTTGATCACCTCCTTCAGTCAAGGATTTGTCAGATCCATTCAATCTGGTTCATATCTGACTGATTTCAATCGAATCGGCTGAGAATCCACTGATCTATGATTTTGGATTTGCTCCATTATTCATCAATTTATTAATTAAAATAATCAATAAATGATTTTTTGGGGCTTTCTGACCCGAGTGATGGAAAATCACTCAAAAAATAGGAAATAGTGGGTCCATGGGTTTACATGGTGCTCTTAGCTTGAAAATGAGCACCTACATGACTGAAACTGATTATTTGGCCCACTTTTATTACAAAATCAATTTTTCCAATTAAACTATTAAAAATTAGCCTAAGTTTTGGAAAGATTTAATTTTAATAAAAAACACTAAAAAAACTAAAAAATTGGAAAATTGAAAAAACCTAGGGGGACTTAGACATGTTCATATGACTCGCCCATGATACTTAGCATATTTATACATTGACACATAGACTCTAATAACCTCAATAGGCCTAAATGCCAAGCCGACCACCCCAACTTTGGAGGTCTGGAGTGAAAAACTCAGAAATTATCAGTCGTTTATTCAACAACCAATAATAACCAAGGGAAAAAATATCCTGGGCTGATTGGATTGACAAATAAAGTCTAAGAGACCGAGTCTTTTACAGACACTATCATGCTAGAACATTTATTACAATTTCCCCATGGGGTATGAACATGTGATATAGTACAACAAGCACTTCCCAGAAGTACTTCCAAAGGTCTTCTGAAGTTCGAACAAGTTATCCTTGTCCGGTTCACCAGGGTCACTTGATAAAAAACCACTAAGTACAACTTAAGTGGTAACATTCAGGTTCCATCTAGGGACACATTCTCTGATTGAAAAGGAGAGGATGTGAGAACTTTGGAATCTCTGGGTCCTGCATAGCAATTAGAGTTTGTTAGTAACATGTATATAAAAAATTAACTATAAAAGCAAACTAATGTACATAATTAGTCTATGATGTGCAAAAAAGTAATATTTTACAAAACTATTATACAAAGGAAAATTTTCAAACATGGTACAAAATAACTATAATACAACCATATCTATGATACAACAACATGATATATAAAATTTAGAAATACATGTAGGGAAAGGTTTAGAAATTGGCCCTGAAACCACTGATGCCAATAAAGGCATCAAACTGTCTCGGTGAAAAACAACTTGAGGAGGAAACCATTCACTGGCAGGCTCAACCTTTCTCCTTCTAGGTCATTTAGATAGAAGGAGTTCATTCCTGCTATTTCATCGATGATGTACGGTCCCAACCATAAGCTGTCGAGCTTTCCATGTTTCCCAGGTTTCTCCCGTCGTTTGTCCCAACGCAAAATTGTGTCACCTACTTGGAAGGATCCTGGCCGAGTAGACTTATCAAAGGTTCTCTTGACCTTATCTGAATTTCTGATACTCTGGTCAAGAGAATTTCTTCTACTCTCATCTAGCTCGATCAACTGGTTTATTCTGTTCTCAATGGCCTCCTGATCTGAGATGAAGGTCTGGAGAAGTTGATAAACAAGAAGCTTTAAATGTACTGGTAAGGTGACATCTAGGCCATAGACTAGTTCGAAAGGGATCCTCCCGGTTGAACTTTTCTTGGTGATTCTGTCGGCCCATAATGCTAATTTGATCTTGCTATCCCAAGCCTTCTTATTGTCACCCACAATTTTTTTGATTATGGTCATTAAGTTCTTGTTACTTGATTCAGCTAGAACATTTCCTTGGGGATAGTAATTGGATGAATGGGATAGGACAATGCCGTAATTGAAGCAAAAAGATGACATCTCAAAGGAAACAAAGCATAGGCCATTATCTGTGATGATTCTGGCTGGCACACCGAATCTTGTGATAATATTATCTTCTAAGAAATGGATGACTATAGCATCGGTTTCCTTCTTGGTGGGTATCGCCTCTACCCACTTGGTAAAATAATCAGTGGTGGTAAGAATCCAAGAATAACCATTGCTCGAGTTATCTTTGAACTTACCGATGAAATCAAGCCCCCACTGCTGGAAAGGGGCTTGGACTACTATTGGATTTAAAGGCAAGGCTTTCATTTGTTGCTTTCCGGTGAATAACTGACACTGGGGGCAAACTTTGAAAACCTTGTGCACATCTGAAAATAGGTTCGGCCAATAGTAGCCTGCTCTAAGGATTTTATGGGTGGTTGTTTTTGCTGCAAAATGTCCACCACAAAATCTTGAATGGAACTCAACCATGAGTTTCTTGGACTCAGGTTCATCGACACATCTAAGTATTAAACCATCGAGGTTTCTCCAGCCCAAACCATCTTTTGTCAAACAATACTTAGTTGCTTTTAACCTTAATGCTCTTCTTTTATGGCCAAGTAAGTGATCCGGGCATGTAAGGTTGAGGAGGAAAAATATGATGTCGGTGTACCAAGGGTGCTTCTCTAATCTCTAAATCCCGTCTGATACACTTTGTTTTGAATCACTGTTCTAGCAGATTATTCGTAAGGCCTTTTCATTTCCTTGGGTCAACATCTTTGCAAGACCTTGTCCCTTAAATAACTTAGTAAGTTTTATCTCCAAATCATATTCTTGAATCTTTGAAACCCACTTACCCTTGATTCCTAGACAATCCTTTTGAGCATGATATCCTTGACAGCTGCATGGGGTACATATCCAATGATTTTGGAGTAACCTATATAAGTTCTGAAATGTTTAAGGGACTTGACAAGAGCATAAGCCTATTTCTCCATCGTGGTATACTTCAACTTTGAATTTTGCAAGGCTCTACTCATAAAGGCTATAGGTTGCTCTTGTCCCTCCTTATTCTTTTGAAGCAAAACACCGGTAATGGTGTCTTCTGAGGCAAAGTAAAATATCTGGAATTCCTTGGAATAATCTAGACTAATCAAGATCGGGGACATGGATATGGCATTTTTGATAGACTTGAATGCAACTTTCCCTTCATCCGTCCACTCAAACTTAACATCTTTCTTTAATAACTTTTGTAGAGGTTTCATTAATTCTGCTAAATTTGGGATGAATCTTCTTATGAAATTGATCTGACCATTAAAAGACTGGAGAGCTTTTAGGTTCTGAGGCAAGGGGAATTTCTTAATGGCTTCAACTCTCTCAGGATCAACCTTGACACCATACTTAGAAATGATGTGCCCCAACAACTTACCTTCATCAACTCCAAAGATTGACTTGGCGGGGTTCAAGGAAATACCATATTTCCGACATCTTATAAAAACCTGCCTAAGATGACTTATGTGGTCAGATCTTTCCTTTGAAAAAATAGTTAAGTCATCTTGATATATTTCAATTATTTTTCCTATAAGTTCTTTAAAGGCGAAATCCATGGCTCTTTGGAAGGTGGCACCAGCATTCAAAAAGCCAAAAGGCATTCTTAAAAATTTATAGGTACCCCAAGGTGTGGTGAATGTAGTCTTATGTTGATCCTCCTTATTTACCAACACCTGGTTATAACCAGAAAATCCATCCAACATGGACATCATTCTTGATCCTGTTACTCTTTGAAGCAATGTTTCCATGTCGGGTAATGGGTAATTATCTTTGAGGCATGATGTATTCAGATTTCTAAAATCTATACATATTCTAATTGACCCATTCTTCTTTCTGACCACAACTAAGTTGGAGCACCAAGATGAATGTCTTGTAGGTGCTATGATCCCTGCTGCTAACATCTTCTGAAGTTCCTTCTGCACAATGGCGGCCAGCTTAGGATTTATTCGCCTAAGTTTTTGTTGAAAAGGTTTGACCTCCTTAGCTTCTTCTGTGAGGGGAATAGAGTGTTGAAACACATCCTCCCGATAGGATTTAAGCTCATCATAACTAAAGGCCAACACATCTCTATACTCTTTGATTAAGTTGATCAAATTGCTCCTTTCCTTTTTCGAAGTACCTTTTCCAATTTTTATTATCTTGGGGTCTTTGTCAGTATGTTTATTTCCATATAATTCCCAATTTTTTATTTCTTCTTTTTGTTTTTTATGATGATCCCGTCGATCAAAGAGATTCTTGAAAGCTATAAGGTTACTCGGGATGTGATTCCCTACATTATCCTCACACTGTTGATACTCTTTACCCTCTTGCTGATAACTGATCTTGCAACCTTCAAACTCTTGTAGATTATGGATGAATCTCAAAAGTTGTTCATCATCCTTAAACACCTGCCAATGATCTATATTATCTGGAACTGAGGGTCTGAAATTAATTTCCATCTTTCCATTCCCACTAATCATTTCATCTGATGGCTGGAGGGTGGATGCTGCTACTGCCAATTTATCTGCTAACCCATTCATTTCCCTATGGATTTTTTGAATGTTAAGTGCATCAAACCACTCCATAGTGTCTAATGTGGCATTTCTATACTTTCTTATTCTGTCATTTTGCATTGATACTGATTCTTAATCCAGAGGACAACTAAATCTGAATCACCCTTTATGTTCAACATATTTATCCCCATATCTTTAGCAGTTTCTAACCCTAGGAGTAATGCCTCATACTCAGCTACATTGTTTGATACTTCAAACTATAACCTGAATGCAAAGTTGTAGATTTTATCTGAAGGAGAGATGAACACGATGCCCACACCTTTTCCAGCTTTGGAATAAGCCCTGTCAAAGTACATTTGCCAAACTTCATCAATCTTTTCGTTTTTAATGTTTTCCTTAATAGGGGCCATGGAATTTGACAAAATAGCATAGTTTCCAAAGTTATCAGTGAAATGAACAAATTCATTTTCGGGCTTCTTCGGGTTTTCTACATGTCGTTTCCTTAGCTTTTCTCTATGGAGAATCACCCTAGTGTTCTCTGATGCAGGTATAGTAGCATATGTCCAATCCATTTGAGTGTGCCCACCAAGAGTTGCGTCCCATTTTCTGGATAGCAACATCCCCCAATTATCTGGAACATCTATCACCACCACATCCATCGACATGTCGATATCAGGATACTTAGCCAACTTAACTTGTAAATTTAAGATTATCCCTACCACTTCAACTTCTCTTGCATCCATAGCACAAACGTTGTGGTAGGGTCGGGTGACCCTTAGATTTAGCTATTCCATTACTTTTCTTGTCATGACATTTGATGAAGCACCTGAATCTAACATGCAGTTATGAAGGAGGAGGTTGTCAACTAAGAGGGAGACATAAAAAGGCGGGTGGTCTTCTCTTCTCGGATCAACACTGTTGAGGACTATAGGCATATCTATAGGTTCAATATGTTCAGCTTCAAATATAGCATTATTATTAGGAAGAGGATCCTCTTTGACAATATTATGAGTTTTAATTTGACTATCCTCTATGGCTTTCAACAAATTTTCTTTTTGACCAAGAATTTTAAGGACATTAGTTGCATAAACATGAATGTTAGCACTACTTATCCATTCTCCCATATCAATATTTGATTCAGGGACAACAGGGGGATCTGGGAGAGGAGGAGCGGTTACCTTTGGCTTGTACTGTTTAGATGGTGATGGCTTCTCCTTTCTTTGATACACTGCTCCCTTGAATCTAGCCTCCTTCATTTCCTTGATTGCTTCTGGAGAAGGCATTACACCATAAAAATTGGAAAGGAGATCCTTCTCGTGATTGTAATCTGTGGCCTGCTGCCATTGCTAGTTTGATAAAGGATAGGTTCGGCCTAGCATGTACACATGATCAGACTCGCCTGATGTTGTTTCCTGATTACTGACCTCGGCCATTTCATGTTCTATAACCTGGTTTGCGATATAACAAGTGCTTTCTTGGTGGAATTGATCACAAGGTTTGCACCATGGAATGACTTCTTCTACCAAGTTAGTTGATTCTAACTGGTTTGGAATTCTAGGTTCTTGCTGAGGAGATTTCTTTTGATACTTCTGATTCTATTTAGGCTGAAAGTTCCTAGGTCCATTATTTCTTTCCATTGTGACTATTCTGTTCTGAATATGATTCAGTTGTGCAGAATGATTTGCCATGATTTGGTTTTGACTAGTAACCAATTCTTTTATCATGTTAGTTACCTTTTCCATGGGGTCTTTAGAGGTTTGATTTTCCTCTAATTCAAGGGCTTTTCCCTTCTCTTTGTTGTATGAAGTGTTTCCCCTAGTGTAACCTGGAATGTTGGATTTTCCTGAAGACTGCGTATTCTTTTCTATTTTCTCGGCCAATTCCTGAGCAGTTTTTAGATCGGATGGCTATTTGTCCCTTAACTAGTACCTCAAATCACCAGTGAAATCTTCGATGTAGGATATGAGGATGGAGGCATCCTTTGGCTTGATTTCTCTAGGGAGGTCCGCAACCACACGCCTGAACTTAGTATTAAATTCATCAATGGTTTCATTCTCCATCTTCTTTATGTTATGAAGGGCAGCAAGCAGATGTCTTGGCTCTTTCTTTTCCCCCCATTTCTTCTTAAAACCCTATAGGAATTCATTAAGAGTTTTATATGAATCATCACCAAGGTCAGAGTACCATTCCGCAGCATCATCCTCTAAGGATAAAGCAAAGAGATTCATTTTGACATCTTCATGGTTATGGGAAACACCATTGCAACAACTAACCAGGTGCTTATCAAACTTTTGGATGTGAGACTTGGTAGTGATGGCATTATTTCCCTAGAATATGGGGAGCTTCTTGATAGCATCATTCGGAATGTCATGAGGACTACCTGCTATCTGAGAAAGGTCAAGGGGTTTGAAATTTTTTGTCATTTCTTAAGGTTGGAAGGTATGACTCTCTATAAATATGTTATGGATATCTGAGAGGGATTGGTCTCCTAAATTTTCAAGGTTTCTACGAGAAGTCTGCCTATTCAATCTTTCCCTAATGAACCTTTTGGGATCAGGGAGAGGATTGAATAATTGTCGGCGGTTTCTTCGGGTATAAATTCTTGAAGGGATTTTAGATAGTGGAGTCGCCAGATGGATCGAGTTTTAATTTTTTATGTTTTTAAAGACTAGATCAATCAAAAGTTTTTATCTTTTTAGTTGTTTAGAAAAAAATTAAGCTAAGTCGTACTCGAGAATAAAAAGATTTATCGCTGGCAACGGTACCAAGAAGTGTTGCCGCCTTTCACACACCTGGGTCACGTGGCAAAAATCTTCAAGCCACTCGGTGTGTCCTTCAGGGCAAGTCTCGAGTCAAGGCTATCACCTTGTTCTTGACTCCTCTGTTTAGGTTCAACTCGTAACGAAGCCAAGGGGGGTAGACCCTATTAAGTTACTAAGGCTAATTACTTAGTATGGTGATGTTAAACTGAATGAATTACTTAGGAGTTTAAAATTTAA
>LPNX011038321.1:145681-212536 GCA_001517045.1 Pseudotsuga menziesii | reverse complement strand
CATGTGCTTGGAGTGAATGTTTTGCAATTGCCTCTTGGTACGTTTTAAGTTAATGTGAAATATGAGTTGATTAAAATTAGGTGGAGGGGTGGACTCCAGATATACCCGAGAGTACTTGGAGTATGTCCAAAACTAAACCTTCATGGCTACCTGTAAGGAATATGTGGGCTGAATGGAGTCTCTAGGGGTATTGTTCATAACACACCCATTAGGGTGTGACAAATATCGGCACCCTGAGGTCACTTTTTAGAATTTCTTGCTTCCTTTGGGTATTTTGCCACCATAATGGTTTGATCTAGGTGTTGGATTTTCACCTGATGGTTTGTCAGTTTGGGAGAGTGAATCCTAATTATACTAGTCACTCAAGTGCTTTTGATACAGCTTGACTGATCAGATGAACCACAGCCAAGTGTAGAGCATACACACTAGAGTCTTGTCAATTTTAGTAAATTTTGAGATGGATGTTCTCGTTAAAAAGCAAAAACCTCTAGGAACCTCGTTCGGTCCAAGTGGACCTCAATCGGGGAATCAAGGAGGGGTTGATTTTACTATGGTTACTGAAACAAATGATGATAGAAAATGAAACATAAAAAGATAAGAAAACCACAATTTTCTAATTAGACTACCATGAACCTTTCTTCACCTTTCAGCTCAAAAGGAGGCTCGTGGGGTAAGTATTAAAGTTACTTTGAAACAAATAGAAATGGAATATGGAAATGATTTTAAATCAAAGTATACTACCCTACAGATTAGTACTATGGTATATTGAAAAAAGATGAACGAAAAGCAAAAACTGACACGGACGCAAATCCCCCCAGGTGGGATGGGGAATGGGCTCGAAAGAGCCTATTCAGAATTATTTTTATTACCAGTGGTTACAATATCAACAAAATGATATGATTCCTCTTGATTCTTATATAGAATGAAACCAAGAGCTTATAAAGTGAAAAAATTAAAGATTTCAGTAAAAAAGGGAGACCCCTGAGGGGATTCAAAAGGCCCAAAAGTCACTTTCAAACAGCAGCTCCTCCTCTTTTCTGTTATACCTGCTAAAAACCAGCAAGCTCATTGTTAGAATAATCAACCCATAGTTTACCCACTTAGACATTAATTCATTTATTTTTGTCTTATTTGCCTAGTTCATGTGTCCCACCTTGTGCAAGTTGTTATTTGCCTATCCATAGAGGTCAAACTTGCCACATTTGACTCATGTAGCACATGGGAGAGCTAAAGGAATCAATTCTTCTTTATTCCTAGTCTCCTAGGTGCCCTTCTGCTTTTTCTACTTTATTGCCTTCTTTTTCAGTGTTTTAAGGCAAAAGGAAAAGCTAGACTAGGTGAGGTTGACTTGTTTTTTGTCCTACACATCCTCCTCTCTTTTCTCCATGAAAAAACATGTATGAGCTGCCATTCCACCACTCTTTATATTGCCTATGCCTTTTTTCCAATTCATGAGCTCCATGACAGATTTGGGATCAGCTTTTTACACCTATGGGGGATTTGCTTATTTTTGGTAATCCTGCTTTATGCTAGATTTGGATGCCTCCTCATGCATTCAATTTCTTGATGTATTCAATTTATTCAACAACCTATTTTATTACAGGGTTGGCTATTGTACACTCATTTAATACAATTTAGTGTTACAACTCCATATTCAGTCTCTCTTGTTAGCAATTTTGCATGATCAATTGATAATTGTTGTGAGTAAAATTAATCTATTGCTGGCACTAATTTCCACATGGTATCAGAGCCATTGTAGGTTGTTTCTCTCCTTCAAAAATTGTTTTGCAGGTTCGACATCAAGACTGGGAGCCTTCTACTGACAGCCAGGACAGATTTTCTAGAGCTATGAATCAATCACAAAAAACTATCTTGACTCCCTTCAATTTCTTTGAATGGAAAGCAGAGATGGAGATACTGTTGAGAGCAAAAGGCCTCTACAGGGTGACTATGGCAACAGAATCAGAGCCCAATGCAGCTACAGAGAAGATAAAATGGCACAACAGGAGGGATGAGGCTTATGGCCTCCTGTGTCTGAGTATTTCCAGAGACCTCCTTTTCCATCTCGATGGATTGACATCATCGAATGAAGTATGGGAGAAGATTTCTGGTCTTTTTGGAAATACAGATGAGATGAGGGGACATCAAATCGAGAATGAGCTGATTTCTCTGAGTCCAACAAGATTTGAATCCCTGCAGCTATATTTCTCCAAGTTCAAAGCACTAGTTTTGCAGCTAAAACAGTGTGGTATTGAAAAGAAAGATGATCAGCTCGTACTGGCCATCTTCTCGAAGCTGGGCCCTGATTATTCAGTGTTTGTTTTGACCTTCTATGCCACAAAACTGACATCTCGAGCCTGGAAGATGCCTAGCCTTGCAGATTTCATGGAATCTCTCACACAAGAACAGGACAAGATGGTGATGATGGGCACCATCAAACCATCCAAATATCAAGCTTTGATTGTTGGAGATTCGAGGGTGGATTCAAAAAGCAAAAAGAAATCTAAAAATCCACCTGAGCAAAAGAGAGACAAGAAACAGTCTTCGTAGGATTAACAAGGTCCCAAGAAGAATAACCAGAAGAAGAACAACAAAGGTGAAATGAACAAGTGCGCATACTGCAATAAGGGAAATCACACTGAAAGCTCTTGTATGAAAAAGCAGATAGACATGCTGACCAATCTCCTGGAGAAGAATGGCATCTCCCTTCCAGAAAGCTCAAAGAGGAGAGAAGGATGATCAAGTTCCGATGACAGAGAGAGAGTTCATGCTCTAGTTGCTAGCACATCAAGCTCACCCAGTTTTATCATAGATTCTGGAGCTTCAAGACACATGGTTTCGACTAAGGAGGCCTTCTTCTCACTGGATATGTCGAAAGGACCATCTATTGTATTGGGAGATGACTCTCTCACTGAAAGTAAAGGCAAAGGAAGGATAGATCTTGATCATGGTCACTTCAGCAATGTGCTATATGTCCCTAGTCTCGCCTCCAACCTCCTGTCAGTGTACCAGATGACCCACACTGGGTCTCCTAAGAAGGTCATATTCTCCCCCGATGAAGTTGCGATGACAGAGATTTCAACTGGTAGAGTCATTGCAAAAGGAGTTGCGAATCATGCTCAAAAGGTATACATGTTCTCACACTTCCTACCTTACTCAAACCCCTCTGCTCTTCTCATTCATGCTAATGAAGCCAGCAAGCTGTGGCATGAGAGATTTGGCCACCTTAACTACAAATATCTTTCTGATCTTAGTGAAAAAGAGATGGTCATAGGGCTTCCCAATATAAAATTTTCCAAAGGAGTCTGCCAAGGCTGTATCCTAGGAAAACACCCAGAGCACAAATTTGAGAGAGCTAGTCATGAGAGAACCTCTGCACCCCTCGAGCTGATCCACAGTGATGTTGCTGGTCCATTCCCTCATATGTCTATGAGTTAGGCCAAGTATGCATTAACTTTCATTGATGACTTTTCCAGGTATTGTTGGGTTCACTTCCTGAAACACAAGTCTGAAGTTTTTGGCCTATTCAAAGTCTTTAAGGCTTTGGTTGAAAACCATTCTGGAAGGAAACTCAAGGCCCTCAGATCTGACAATGGTGGTGAGTATGTCAAGTCTGAGTTTATTAACTATTGTGAATATGCAGGTATTCAAATGCAACATTCTATCCCTTACACACCACAGCAAAATGGTGTTGCTGAGAGGAAGAACAGATCACTAAAGGAGATGGCAACATGCATGATGGAGGCCAAAACTTTGCCACCAAAGTACTGGGCCGAAGCTATCAACTGTGCATCCTATATTTAGAATAGGGTTCCTCACAAACATCTTGATGGTATGACTCCCTTCGAAGCATGGAGTGGGCACAAGCTAGATGTGACCCATTTCAGGATTTTTGGCTCAAAGGCATGGGCTAGAATCTCGACAGAGAAGAGGAAGGATTTGCAGCCCCAAAGCCAAGAGTGTCTTTTTGTTGGATACTTTGAAGATTCAAAAGGGTATAAGTTGATAAATTTGAGCACAAATAAATCCTTCATCGAAAGGTGTGTTCAATTTGAAGAAGAACCCCTTGCAGAAGTGGAAGTTGGTGAAGCCTCTTCACCACCTGAACCTCAAGAAGTAAGTAAAGAGTTTGTTGAACATGCTGATTCTGATTTTTCTAATGGATATGAGTTTATTGCAGACCCTAACAGCCCCACAAGGCCAAAATGGGCAGCCAAGACACTACATGTAGCAGGTGAGCTAGCTGGGGATCCCAATGACCCAAGGAGGACTAGATCTCAATTTGAGAATGGTCTGTGCATTAAGGATCCTTTGTTTGCTGAAAAATGATATTTGATGGTGGATTCTGATCCTCAAACATATGAAGAAGCAGCAGGAGATCCAAGATTGCAACCAGCCATGAAGGAGGAGTTCAGCTCACTCTAGAAAAGCAACACATGGGAGCTAGTGGATCTTCCGCCAGGGAGAAAAATAGTACAGTGTAAGTGGGTCTATAAGACCAAATTTGCTACTGATGGTTCAACACTAAAGTACAAGGCTAGATTGGTATCCAAGGGCTGCTCACAGGTTCATGGCATAGATTACAATGAGACCTTTTCCCCAGTGGAAAAAATGGACTCCATCAGGCTAGCTCTAGCCATTGCAGCCTCAAGGCAATGGGAGGTACATCACATGGATGTAAAGTGTGCCTTCCTAAATGGAGATCTCACTAAGGATATATATATGCAGCAGCCTCAAGGTTTTTCTACTAACCCTTCTCTTATGTGCAGGTTGAGAAAGTCATTGTATGGGCTAAAGCAAGCCCCCAGGGCTTGGTATGCCAAGAATGATCGCTTCTTGTTATCACTGAATTTTGTTCGGTCCAAATCAGATCCAAATGCCTATTTGAAGTTAGTTAATGGTTCATTAATGATAATTGTGTTATATGTTGATGGCCTCCTCATTACAGGAAGCTCACTGGCTGAGATTGCTTCCTTAAAAGGAGCTATGAACCAAGCCTTCTCCATGACAGATTTGGGGCTCTTAAGTCAATTTTTGGGGCTTGAGATCTCTCAAACCAAAGCTGGAATAAAGGTGCACCAGTCAAAATATGCCTTGGACTTGATGAAAAAATTCAGAATGAAGGATTGCAAAGCAAGCAAAACTCCTTTCCTTTCAGGAGTAAAGCTGGAAGAAGCTGATTCTTCACCGATGGTAAACAATACACTGTATAGAAAATTGATTGGCTGTTTGTTGTATTTGACACATACTCAACCTGATATTTGTTATGGAGTAAGTGTGTCTTCTAGATTCATGGATCAGCCTCAAGAGATCCATTGGAAAGCAGCCAAAAGGATCCTTAACATTGTTCAGGGAACAAGGACACATGGGATCTTCTATAAAGCAAAATCTGATCTTGAGTTGATTGGATTTACTGACAGTGATTGGGCAGGTGATAGCACAGATAGAAAGACCACTTTAGGATATGTGTTCATGCTTGTAGAAGGTCCAATCAGCTGGTCAAGCAAGAAACAGAGTGCCATTGCACTCTCATCTACAGAAGCAGAGTACAGAGGAGTTGTTAATGCAGCAACTTAATGTTTATGGTTGCAGGGTTTACTTGGAGAGTTTGGTTTCGAACCTGAGTACTCAACTACCATCTACTGTGATAACCAGAGTACCATTCAAATCTGCAAGGATCCAGTTTAGAAGCAAAGAACCAGACACATTGAGATCCATATGCACTACATCAGAGAACTTGTGCATGATGGCACCATTCACCTACTCTTCTGTTCATATTCAGAACAAGTAGCTGACATCTTCACCAAAGCATTTTGTGAGAAGACCTTCAGCAATCTCAAATCACTGCTAGGGATTGCTGATCATGCTGTGAAAGCATGAGTGAAGACAAGATTCTACAATTTTGTTTTACAGTCCATGTTTAAGGGAGGATTTTCCCAAGTTGGTTTTGCCTCTTTCCTTGTTTAAATGGATTTGCAGTATGTAAAGGGTGACTAAGCCTTGTTGCTAGGCCCTATAATTTTATGATATATTACTCATAAGTCAGGCTTAAGGGGGGGTGTTAGAATAATCAACCCATAGTTTACCCACTTAGACATTAATTCATTTATTTTTGTCTTATTTTCCTTGTTCATGTGTCCCACCTTGTGCAAGTTGCTATTTGCCTATCCATAGAGGTCAAACTTGCCACATTTGACTCATGTAGTGCATGGGAGAGCTAAAGGAATTAGTTCTACTTTATTCCTGGCCTCCTAGGCGCCCTTCTGCTTTTTCTGCTTTATTGCCTGCTTTTTCAGTGTTTTAAGGCAAAAGGAAAAGCTAGACTAGGTGAGGTTGACTTGTTTTTTGTCCTACACATCCTCCTCTCTTTTCTCCATGCAAAAGCATGTATGAGCTTCCATTCCACCACTCTTTATCTTGCCTATGCCTTTTTTCCAATTTGTGAGCTCCATGACAGATTCGGGATCAACTTTTTACACCTATGGGGGATTTGCTTATCTTTGGTAAGCCTGCTTTATGCTAGTTTTGGATTCCTCCTCATGCAATCAATTTCTTGATGTATTCTATTTATTCAGCAACCTATTTTATTACAGGGTTGGCTATTGTACACTCAGTTAATACAATTTAGTGTTACAGCTCCATATTCAGTCTCTCTTGTTAGCAATTTTGCATGATCAATTGATAATTGTTGTGAGTAAAATTAATCTATTTCTGGCCTTAATTTCCACACTCATTAGACTGAAAAATTCCCAAAATCAATTTGAAATTACCTTTGGGTCGGCTTACTTTTAACCAAAAAAAGCTAAGTTAAAACTAGTTAAAAAAAGGTAAAAAGGGAACCAATGAAAACAAGCTTTCCTTGGGATCTTGGCTTTCCTTTTAGGAAGCCAATATGATGTGCACTGATTGCTATATTTGTATTTTATAACATAAAACAGAAATCTAATGCATGCAAGATACGAATTCTCTTTAAAATTCCATGCAAAAAGGATGATTTCCCTAAAGCTAGATCTAGAATGCTTATGAAACCTTTTAAGAATAAGATCTAGATTATGGGCTTTGAGAAGATATATCTATGTTAAATTTACTTTAATATGATAGATATAAACAATATCCAAGCTGTGAACAAAGTAACCAGGTAAAAAAATTGATTTTGAAGGAGGAAAAGGAGAAGAGAAGTGCTTGTTGCTGAAGCAGATCTGCAATGGAAACTTGTTAGTGGAATACATAGGGGAAATGTCTTCACAAAAATTTTGGATGGAAATTGGAGTCAAACTAGATCCACATCTCATCCAATCCTTGCTACCTGAAAGATAAACACATAATCCTGCACGAAACCTCATGAGATCCGGATACATATATGAAAAAGAGACAAGAATTACATGCAAATAAACTTATTAAACATGTATAATCCAAATCTTCTAATCATATATGCTATGAGATATAAGAAAAACAAGTAACCTTACTTTCCCAACTATACTTCTATTGATTCAGCTGAATCGTTCAAGCCAGACAGGGTTCATATGCAGAATTTGAGAGAAAATCCGGAAACATCAATAGCTGTAAGACAATGCTTAATCCACAGATATGAGAGAATTACACTATTTGGCCTCCAAAGCTTCTTTATTTTAACAATCAAAATATTACAACAGTATTACAATAGCAAGCCCTTCAATCCAACTCTAACTAGCTTGGAAGAGGCAGCTTGTGCTTTATTTATACAAAAACTAAGAGATCCAGCCCAGGGGGGCAAAAATCCCAAGCAAATAGACAATTGTAGCTGAAGGAGAGTCCCTTAATGCTTGATCTGTGTCTAACTGAGCCAGATCTGAGTCTCACTGAGTGCAATTGTCAATCGGAGAGATGATCTGACTGACACCTCAACCTGTTGACTGAAGAATCCACCAAAACTCATCTAGATGAGCCAAAACGTGTGGAGGAGAGAGGGAGGGTGAAATTCCCCATAAAGGATGTTGAAGATCAACTCTGGATCTGATTTGATCACCTCCTTTAGTCAAGGATTTGTCAGATCTAGTCAATCTGGTTCAGATCTAACTGATTTTAATCAAATCGGCTGAGAATCCACTGATCTATGATTCTGGATTTGCTCCATTATTCATCAATTTATTAATTAAAATAATCAATAATTGATTTTTGGGGCTTTTTGACCTGAGTGATGGAAAATCACTCAAAACTAGGAAATAGTGGGTCCATGGGTTTACATGGTGCTCTTAGCTTGAAAATGAGCAACTACATGACTGAAACAGACTATTTGGCCCACTTTTATTTCCAATTAAACTATTAAAAAATAGCCTAAGTTTTGGAAAAATTAAATTTTAATAAAAAACACTGAAAAAACTAAAAAAATGAAAAATTGAAAAAACCTAGGGGGACTTAAACATGTTCATATGACTCGACCATGATGTCTAGAATGTTTATACATTGACACATAGACTCTAATAACCTGAATAGGCCTAAATTCCAAGTCGACCACCCCAACTTTGGAGGTATGGAGTGAAAAACTCAGAAATTATCAGTTGTTTATTCAACAACCAATAATAACCAAGGGAAAAAACACCCTACGCTGATCAGATTAATAAATAAATTCTAAGATACCGAGTCTTTTACAGACACTATCATGCTAGAAAATTTATTACAATTCCCCCATGGGGTATGAACATGTGATATAGTACAACACAGCTTCCCAGAAGCAAGACTGAAGGTCTTCTGAAGTCCGAACAAGTTATCCTTGTCCAGTTCACTAGGATCACTTGATAAAAAACCACTAAGTAAAATTGAGGTGGTAACATTCTGGCTCCAACTGCGGGACGTGTGCTCGATCTGGTCATAGGAAAAGGAGAGGATACGAGAACACTAGAATATTTGGTTTATATACCCTGGAAAAACATCTCAACTTGCCAAGAAAAACCTCAGTAGCACAAGTTTTATAAAAAACCAAATGAACCATTAAGCTGATTTATTTAAACAAAATAAATGTAACTAGCTAAAAGAAGCAAAGTTTTATTATAGCTAAGTATAAAATAGAAATGCAGAAAGTAAATGCTCTTTTTCAGGGAGCTTATTTTCCTACTCTAAGCATGATATAAAAAGGGTTAAGTGTAATTAGAAATCCAATGTAACCACCTAAGCATTTTATTAACATAAAAAAAAATTTCCTTGTCTTTGGTTACCAGCCAAAGTAAGGATACCTTATTCAGAAAATGCAAACCTGCGTGATGATTCAGAATGGGCGGGATGGATGGGAGATCATAGGCATGAATAATGTCATAAAAATTCTTCCCCAACTTGTATGTGCTCATGTAGTTTGCTTCTATCCATGACTAGATAGGACTGATATAACAATCAGAATGATGAGGCAGACTGACTACATCATCATACTAATCACCGGGGCTTATCAAATGATAAGTCATTGCACAAGCCCCAAGTAGCTCCAAATCATAAGGAACCTCTATATGTGAAGATGATAGTTGAGACTGATATTCTACTAAGTATATTACATCTATCTTTTCACAGCACTGCTTCTCCATGTCTTCATTATCGATACCTTTGTGCGGCTCTACATGATATGATTCTGAATGATCATATAAGAGTTTTGAATGCTCCTCTTCCATTCTAGGATTTTCCAAGGTCTCTAGATCCATGCTTCCCTCTATGGAAGTATAGTAGATTTGACTTCCACAAATTTCTAAATAGACACTCCTCTTGCTGGATATAGCATAGATAGGATTCTTAATAAGATATCCACAAAAATCCCAATAGTCATCACCATCATCTATGTTAGATGTGATGGACTCCCCATTGTTGATATCAGGTTCTGATATCGAGTTCTCTTTGTCTTCATTACTAATACTGATATATGTCTCAGACTGATCATGTGGATAAACTGCATGCTCCTTTTTCATATCAAAGTTTCCCAAGGCCACATGGTCCATGCTCTCTCCTTTAGATATGCCATAGACAGAAAAATCAACAAAACCATCAAAAGTTTCTGGTTCATTATGTTCCTCTTTATTCATGTCATAGACTGGATTTTCCATGAATGTCCAGGACTCCTCATCAACATCTTTGTCGGGGATAAGGGAGTCTTCATCAATTGTATCATGCTCCAAGCTATACTTGTCCTCATTTTGATACTCATCTTCTTCAGAGAAAAGGTCACAAGGTAGTAAACCTTCCAGACTGTCATCGTTATATGGAGAACACATAGCAGTCCCATCATGTATATTATAGTTTTCATCATAAGTTTCACTATAAGATTCTGCAATGGTTTCATCCTTAGGTGTGTACTGTTTAGCTAGTGACAAAGGGTAGGCCTAGCCTACCATGTATATATGATCAGGATCGATTGAAGTTGTTTCCTGATTACTGACCTCGGGAACTCCATGTTCCATGACTTGTTTTGCAACATAACAAGTGCTTTCCTGGTGGAATTGTTCACAGGGTCTACACCATGGAATTACTTCTTCTACCATGTTAGCTGAGTCTAACTGGTTTGGATCCCTAGGCTCTTATTGAGGAAACTTATTTTGATACATCTAATTCTCCCTAGGCTGAAAGTTCCTAGTTCCATTATTTCTTTCCATTGTGATTATTCTATTGTGCATAAGATTCAAATGTGCAAACTGATTTGCCATAAGTTGGTTTTGACTAGTAACCAAATATTTTATCATGTCTGTTACCTTTTCCATGGGATATTTAGAGGCTCCCTTTTCTTCTGATTCAAATGCTTTTCCATTTTCTTCGTTGTATGAAGTGTTTCCCCTAGTGTAACCTGGAATGTTGGACTTGCCTAAAGACTACATATTCTTTTCTATTTTCTCGGCCAATTCCTAAGCAGTTTTTAGATTGGTCGGCTCTTTGTCTCTTAACTAGTACCTCAAATCACCAGTGACAGCTTCGATGTAAGATATGAGGATGGAGGCATCCTTTGTCTTAATTTTGTTAGGGAGGTCCGCAACCACATACCTGAACTTAGTGTTAAATTCATCCATGGTTTCATTCTCCATCTTCTTAATGTTATGAAGGGAAGCAAGCAGATGTCTTGGTTCTTTCTTTTCCCTCCATTTCTTCTTAAAAGCTTCTAGGAATTCATTGATATTTTTATACAAATCATCATCTAGGTCGAAGTACTATTCTTCGGCATCATCTTCCAAGGATAAAGAAAAGAGATTCATTTTGACATCGCCATGGTCATGGGCAGCATCATTGCAATAACTGACCAGGTGCTTTTCAAACTTTCGAAGGTGAGACTTGGCAGTGAGGGCATTATTTCTCTAAAATATGGGGATCTTCTTGATATCATCTTTTGGAATGGCATGGGGAGCACCTGCTATCTAAGAAAAGTAAAGGGGTTTGAATAATTCCATCATTTCTTGAGATTGGTGAACATGACTCTCTACAAATATGTGATGGATATCTGAGAGGGATTGGTCTCCTAAATCTTCAAGGTTTCTACGAGAAGTCTGCCTATTCAATCTTTCCCTAATAAACCTTTCGCGATCAAGGAGAAGATTGAATAATTGATGGCGGTTTATTCGGGTAGAAATTCTTCGAGGGATGTTAGACAGTGGAGTCGCCAGATGGATCAATTTTTATTTTTTATGCTTTTTTAAAAACTAGATCAATCAAAACTTTTTATCTTTTTAGTTGTTTAGAAAAAAGTTAAGATAAGTCATACTCGGGAATAAAAATATTTATCCCCAGTGACGGTGCCAAAAAGTGTTGCCGCCTTTCACACACCTAGGTCACGTGGTAGAAATCTTCAAGCCACTTGGTGTGTCCTTGGGGGCAAGTATCGAGTCAAGGTTGTCACCTTGTTCTTGACACCTCCGTTTAGGCTCAACTCCTAACGAAGCCAAGGAGGCTAGACCCTATTAAGTTACTAAGGCTAATTACTTAGTATGGTGATGTTAAAGTGAATGCATTGCTTACGAGTTTGAAATTTAACCATAAACAACCATAGATGACAAGATACAAAATGAGTGCACGAAAGCACAATGCTGAGACACAATATATATATATAGCAAGAAAATAACCAATGCCTTAAAATGGAGTCAAAAGAAAATCAATGTACTTGCATGTGCTTGGAGTGAATGTTTTGCAATTGCCTCTTGGTACGTTTTAAGTTAATGTGAAATATGAGTTGATTAAAATTAGGCGGAGGGGTGGACTCCAGATATACCCAAGAGTACTTGGAGTATGTCAAAAACTAAACCTTCACGGCTACCCGCAAGGAAGATGTGGGCTGAATGGAGTCTCTGGGGCTATTGTTCATAATGCACCTGTTAGGGTGTGACAGAGATCGGCGCCCTGAGGTCACTTTTCAGAAGTTCCCGCTTCCTTTGGGTATTTTGCCACCGTAATGGTTTGGTCTAGGTGTTGGATTTTCACCTGATGGTGTGTCAATTTGGGAGAGTGAATTTTAATTATACTAGTCACTCAAGTGCTTTTGATACAGCTTGACTGATCGGATGAACCGTAGCCAAGTGCAGAGCATACACACCGAAGTCTTGTCAATTTTAGTAAATTTTGAGATGGATGTTCTTGTTAAAAAGAAAAAACCTCCAGGAACCTCTTTCGGTCCAAGTGGACCTCAATCGGGGAATCAAGGAGGGTTTGATTTTATTATGCTTACTGAAACAAATGATGATATCAAATGAAACATAAAAATATAAGCAAACCTCAATTTTCTAATTAGACTACTGCGAACCTTTCTTCACCTTTCGGCTCGAAAGAAGGCTCGTGGGGTAAGTATTAAAGTTACTTTGAAACCAATAGAAATGGAATATGGAAATTATTTTAAATCAAAGTATACTACCCTGGAGATTAGTACTCTGCTATATTGAAAAAAGATGAATAAAAAGCAAAAAATGACACGGACGTAAATCCCCCAGGGGGGATGGGGAATGGGCTCAAAAGAGCCTATTAAGAATTATTTTTATTACCAGTAGTTACAATATTAGCAAACTGATATGATTCCTCTTGATTCTTATACAGAATGAAACCAAGAGCTTACAAAGTGCAAAAATTAAAGATTTCAGTAAAAAAGGGAGACCCCTAGGGGGGATTCAGAAGGCCCAAAAGTCACTTTTGAACAGAAGCTCCTCCTCTTTTCTGTTATACCTGCTAAAAAAAAGCAATCTTATTAGACTTAAATATGCCCAAAATCAGTCTGAAAGTACCTTTGGGTCTGCTTACTTTTAACCAAAAAAAGCTAAGTTAAAACTAGTTAAAAAAGGTAAAAAGGGAACCAAGGAAAGCAAGCTTTCCTTGGGATATTGGATTGCCTTTTAGGAAGCCAATATGATGTGCAATGATTTCTATATTTGTCTTTTATAACAGAAAATAGAAATCTAATGCATGCAAGATACAAATTCTCTTTAAAATTCCATGCAAAAAGGACGATTTCCCTAAAGCTAGATCTAGAATGCTTATGAAACCTTTTAAGACTAAGATATAGGTTATGGGATTTGAGAAGATAGATATATGTTAAATTTACTTTAATATGATATATCTAAACAATATCAAAGCTGTGAACAAAGTAACCAAGTAAAAAAATTGATTTTGAAGGAGGAAAAGGAGAAGAGAAGTGCTTGTTGCTGAAGCAGATCTGCAATGAAAACCTGTTAGTGGAATACAAAGGGGAAATGTCTTCACAACAATTTTGGATGGATAGTGGAGTCAAACTAGATCCACAGCTCATCCAATCCTTGCTACCTGAAAGCTAAACACATAATCCTGCATGAAACCTCATGAGATCTGGATACATATATGAAAAAGAGACAAGAATTACATGCAAATAAACTTATTAAACATGTATAATCTATATCTTCTAATCATATATGCTATGATATATAAGAAAAACAAATAACCTTACTTTCCAAACTATACTCCTATTGATTCAGCTGAATCTTTCAAGCCAGACAGGGTTCAGATGCAGAATTTGAGAGAAAAGTGGGCAACATCAATAGTTGTAAAACAATGCTTAATCCAAACATATGAGAGAATTACACCATTTGGGCTCCAAAGCTTCTTTATTTTAACAATCAAAAGATTACAATAGTATTACGATAGCAAGCCCTTCAATCCAACTCTAACTAGCTTGGAAGAGGCAGCTTGTGCTTTATTTATACAAAAAATAGGAGATCCAGCCCACGGGGGCACAAATCCCAAGGAGATAGACCATTGTAGCTTAAGGAGAGTCCATCAATGCCTGATCTGTGTCTAACTGAGCTAGATCTAAGTCTCACTAAGTGCAATTGTCAATTAAAGAGATGATCTGACTGACACCTCAACCTGTTGACTGAAGCATCCACCAAAACTCATCCAGATGAGCCAAAACATGTGGAGGAGAGAGGGAGGGAGAAATTCCCCATAAAGGATGTTGAAGATCAACTCTGGATCTGATTTGATCACCTCCTTCAGTCAAGGATTTGTCAGATCCAGTCAATCTGGTTCAAATGTAACCGATTTCAATCAAATCGGCTGAGAATACATTGATCTATGATTCTGGATTTGCTCCATTATTCATCAATTTATTAATTAAAATAATCAATAATTGATTTTTGGGGCTTTTTGACCTGAGTGATGGAAAATCACTCAAAACTAGGAAATAGTGGGTCCATGGGTTTACATGGTGCTCTTAGCTTGAAAATGAGCACCTACATGACTGAAACAGATTATTTGGCCCACTTTTATTACAAAATCAATTTTTCCAATTAAACTATTAAAAAATAGCCTAAGTTTTGGAAAAATTAAATTTTAATAAAAAACACTGAAAAAACTAAAAAATTGAAAAATTGAAAAAAACCTAGCGGAACTTAGACATGTTCATATGACTCGACCATGATGTATAGCATGTTTATACATTGAAACATAGACTCTAATAACCTCAATATGCCTAAATGCCAAGCCGACCACCCCAACTTTGGAGGTATGGAGTGAAAAACTGAGAAACTATCAGTCATTTATTCAAGAACCAATAATAACCAAGGGAAAAAACACCGTGGGCTCATCGGATTGATAAATAAAGTCTTAAGAGACTGAGTCTTTTACAGACACTATCATGCTAGAACATTTATTACAAGTCCCCCATGGGGTATGAACATGTGATATAGTACAACACAGCTTCCCAGAAGAAAGACTGAAGGTCTTCTGAAGTCCGAACAAGTTATCCTTGTCCATTTCACCAGGATCACTTGATAAAAAACCACTGAGTACAACTGAGGTGGTAACAGATAGATATTTTTCTCTTTTATTTTGCTGATTCTTGGGTTATCACTTCCTATTTTTGTTTCTTGTTGAGTTACAATATGCAAGTTTTTTGTGTTTATTACATCATTTTTTTGCACACACGACAAGACATTAACATTTTTCTTTGTATTTATTTTTTCCAACATGGTAGGGCAATCCTCTAGTAAGTGATCCCCTACTCCACAATGAGTACAAAACTTGAGGTCAGTTCTGTCTTTATATGGACAGTCTGCATACCCATGTCCCTCCTTATAACATGTAAAGCATTGGATGGGTCGACATGGTTGATTGTCGTGATTCCCAGGGAATCAACCTCGTCCTTCGTAGCTTCGACGTTGATTGTTGTACCGGTGCTCATATCGTCGACCGTCATATCTCTGACCATTTTGATCTTTTGGTAAGTTGTTTTTCTCATTATGTTGTGCAACTGCATTGGTTTGGTAGACTGCCTGATAATTCTGTCAGTTCTTCAGGTTCAAATGGTAGTTGTCCATGTTATGATATTTAGTTTTGTAGATTACACACCAGGATGCCTTGCCGTTCTTCATGTTGAATGGGAAGTCTTTTGTCAACTGGTCCCCATGCTCCTGGAAAATGTTGCAAAAACATTTTGTCTACATGAATCGAACGTCTTGTCAGCTGTATTCCTGTCGATAGTTGTCTTTGGAATGTCCGGCCGTCGAGCACTTTGTTCACCAGATCTCCTAATTTTTTAGGTTTAACTCCTTTAAAGACTTCTGTACACTCTTGAGCTATTCTTCTAATCTATGATCAATGGAGTAAGCAGGTATGTCCTCATCCATCTCCACTTGGAGATCTTTTCTGAGTGCATCTTCGTAAGATTTGAATGTTTCCAGAATGATGTGTCAGTAGACTTTCTATGATAACCCTGCAAGAAACCACTGGATTAGTAATTTTTCATCTATAACATAGTTCAGCTAGCTCAGAAGGTCTTTCCATCGCTTATCATAGTCGCGGACAGTTTCCCCTAGCTTCTGTGATGTTGTTTTTAGTTTTTTTGTTGCCAGGTGTTTGGCATCTGGAGTTTTAAAAAATGATAGAAATTGCACTTTGATATCAGATTTGGTTGCTCTAGGTTGTCTTTCTGAAAAGGTCATATACCAAGTCAATGCCCTTTTCCTCAAGGCACTGGCAAACTATGCCATTTTTCTATCTCCGTCTGTAACTTGGTTGGCCTCCCAAGTCGACTCGCAGATGAACCAATGTCGTATGGGGTCCTCATCACCCTCATATAGAGGAATGTGTGCTGACCTGTGACCCATGTAGAAATCACTATCGCTGTTCTCAGGAGGTGCTGGTGGTGGAGGTGGGGGTGGGGGTGGTGGGGTTATTGGTTTATTCGTCTCTGTGGGACTATGGTCAACGAAACTTTCGTTCCCATTGGTTGTTGATTCTTCTTCGACCAACAGTCAGTTGATGTCGACTTCTCCTGTCGATGGCCCACTACAACTATTTGTCCATAGTTCTGAATGTTCTGTGTCTTATAAAGCTGTATTTTTCAGGGGGGGTGCTCCTTCATGTGTCGGTAAGAGTAAGTAAATACTTCGGTGGGAGGGTACCGCTTGAAAGGTAACCCAATTCCCTTCCTCTGGTCGATGGATAATGAGGTGTTGTTGAGTGTATGTCTTGTCATCTAGTTGACTCCATATACCAAAGTCACTAGCTCGTAGTCGGAGGTCCTATTCGACAATAGTTTGTATCCGAGTACACGGATTCAACAAAGAGAGGGTTGTTCCTTCATGGGGAGCTCTTAATTGGAAAGCTTCTGGCCGTTCTATCCACAATTATTTCTCCGTAGGGGATGCCTCTTCTTCCACACCTTCTTCATGTCGGATATGACCTGACTCTGGTGGATTCCCTTCCTGGTCGGTCGCCCTAGGACTCCTTCCTCTATGTAGCTCCAAGGCTCTTTCTCTTCGTGCTTCCCTCCTTTGTTGTCTCTCTTCCCTCTCTATTTTCTGAATGTCTGACATACCGTTGTGTGATACTATTCTCTTGATTTTCCTTTTGGTCGACTTTTCATTACTAGTGAATGGTATTTTCTTCTAGTCGAGTAGAATCCACTCTACTTTATCTCGACATATGACCAGCTACCCCCCCATAGCCTACCCGATGCTTTTAGAAAGCCCGAATAGTTCGGTCTACTTTCTTAGGAAGTATTCCCACTCCCTTTCTACAATAAATTTTTCCCACTTCTTTTGCTTTTTCTCCCAGTTAGAGTTTGATGGCAGTTCGTGAAGTGATGGACGAGGTTCGACAATATGTCCTACTCCCTTCTCGATTATGAATTTGAACAGCAAGGTCGGTAAGGAGCACATAAATTGTTCGGTGAGGTCTATGTAAAATTTCTCCTTGACGGTTTCCACCGAAGTTTTGTCTTCTACTGCTTGCTCCTCATAGAAGTTGTCAGTGATTTTCTCGAACCACTCCTACAAGTTTATTCTACCTCCTTGGATCATTTTTTCTAGAAACTGTTGTTCATTAGTCCCTTCCGGCCTTTTCATCCAGGAGTTTCTTTAGAAGTTGGGGCACTGATTCTACAAACTTTTCGTGTGTTTCTGTAAAGAATATTTCTTTTGACTGTGCGATTGTTAATCTGTTCCTTCGTGCGTAATTCTACAAATAATTTGCAACTTTACGTTCCCACCAGTCCTTAATCTCCTACTCTGATATCATCTGTTTGCATACATTTCAGACATGTACTACTGGCAACGGAACCAATGTTGTAATCTCACAGATCACATAAGGTTACCAATAATACATACTAAAACATACATATACAATAGAGATAAGAGATAAGAACAAGTAGGTGAATTAACAAATTATATTACATGAATGAGTCCATACAACATAGAGAACTGAACTGAGTTCTCGTTTGGCTCAACAGCCTAATATATATGATTACAAAACAGTTACAAAATAACTACCTGTCGGTTCAGTGAACCGACACGACCTTAGGTGGCCGAACTAATCTCTATTTTAGTGGGCCAACCGACTTAGTCGGCTAATTGACTAAGTCGGTTGTCGTTCAAGTTGACTTATTGACTTTCTCCTCCTACACTAAATGTATACAAGTCAAGTATAATTTCATAAGATTAGTTCTGGAAGATGAACTGTTAAAGTTGGAAAAGATACATAATACCCTGAATATTGTAGACATCTTGACAAAGGTATTCAAGCATGAAGGTGAAAAAGAGAAATTTTCCAAGTTCAAGGTTAATAAAATAGTCCAAGAAGTGCAACAACGATGGAGTTGTTGTGATCAGTCTCCAAGTGGAATATTGTTTCTTATGGAGCCTGATCTTCCTGATTTAGAGATGTTATGTTAGTCGTGTTTGGATCCTAACATGTAATGGGTGGGTGTGACGGGGATTCCTCCCCACTATAGTCGTCAAGGGGGTCCAGGGGATCTGATGACTATTTTGGGATCCCCCCTCGCTATCGGGGGTTCGGGGCCAACGCCCCCGTAGAAAAATTTTAGGAAAAACTTCCTTGTAAAATATTGTAATTTCAGAGTCATGACTTGGTAAATAATGGGTGATTTACAAGCCCACGGTTTTGGGAATCCTGTGGTATTTTCCCATGGTATTGCCATTATAAAAGGAAGGCATTGTAATATGATTGTGTATTGTATTGGTATTGTAGCATTGTAAAACAATCTCTATGGTTGTGTGAGAGAGACTATGAGAGGGTGAAGAGGAAGTGCAGTGGGTGTGTTGCAGGTTGTATCCCTTCATTTTGTGGGACGTAATAATAATAAAGAACTGGAAATTTCTATGTGGATGTATCCCATATTGGGTGAACCACATTATATTTGTGTCTCTCTTGTAATGTGTTTTAATATTTGCATCTTGTTTATTTTTTATTGTTACTTCTCTGCTATCTTGTTTTCTAACAATCCACTCTAATGGAACTTTTATCAATGTTGGTTTCTACTTGAGACATCTTATTCCTTTGTTCTACAGTTGCATTCTCTCCCATGTATCTATCGAAGTACCTTGTTATGGATTTTGGGAAATACTCTCTCCAATATAGTTCGTACTAAAACCACTCAACATATTATGGATAATGGCCCTCAGAGAACTTATATCCCAAGGGCCATATGGAAATGGAGAATGCTCACAAATTCTTTGAAAGAAAGGTTAAGAAGCAAGCCCAAGAATGTTTAGAGAACCTATAACATATGGTAAGTACCAACAAATTTTTCCCATATGCGAATGTTACGGAGAGAAACTTCCTATGGCTTGGGGTTACCACAACAGACAGCTTGACACCATAAATCAATCTTTCCCAATATGAAAGAGAAACCAAATATCTAACATTAAGGGATACTAAATTGTACCTTGTTCTGAATGGTTGGAGTATATCCCCATTGAGATTTTCCAATTCACGCTTGCATTAGCAATTTTCTCTCAACAACAGAAAACAAGACATGTATGCTCTATAATAATGTGTTAGACCTACTCTAGCATATATATTCAACAATGTATAAGCAATTAAATACATTCATGGATTCAATATTCATATTCAAATGCACATAATTAGATAGGAAAATATATTTCTATTAATAAAACCAGATATTGCAATAGTGACAACCTCTGGTGGCACGTCTACGAACCGAAGAAACCGAGTCCTCCACCTGGGTGTCCACCACTTCAATCCTCCATCTCTCGATAGCAAGCTCACAAAGCAAAGGAAATCTTGGGAAGAACAAAAATTTCTCCAAAGGGACAATGGGATGTAGACTCAAGTATAAGAAAACTGAGGCAACAATGGATTATAGTTTCTTTGCTCTTCAATTCCTCTACTTCAATGTATACAAGGGGTTCCTTATATATAACTCCAAAATGGTAATGGAGGGTCAAATTTGAGTGATCTCAAGGCATATGGAAGGAAAAGAGTCAGGATCTTCAGACACATATGAGGAAAACTCCAAAAATATTTGTATTTATGCACACATCCTAGTGTACGCTGGTTTGAGGTCAAAAGTCACATGTACACGCAAGTACGGGTTTAAAAGTTGCATACACCAATAAACATGTGTTTTTTAGAGATGATATTGGAACATAAAATTATAATATAAGTCCATGGGGTATAAATATTCTACAGAGGGATAGGGAAGGCCATAAATATGAGATTAACCATGTGTGGTAAAATCAGCTATAACAACGAAGAATCTTAAGAAGGATTTGGAAGGTGTGGTTGAGGATCAGGGATCCACCACGACCTGTAAAACTCATCGCACTCACATTTTGAACATGTTATGATGCATGAAATATCTTATCAACTTGGCCATGGATGAATAAACAGAAGGGAACATGTCGGATATCAAGGCAAAGAACATGATAGCTGCTAGGCTCAATCATCTAGAAGACAACATGTGACAACCTACCCATAATCAAGTTATGGTGGATGGAAACATTAACATCAATCTAGATTCCCTTGCTATGGAAATCAAAGGCTCGACTTACAGCATAGACACCCTAGTTACACATGTGGCTCTAGTTCATGACCTGCAAGAAATATGCCAGGTTACCTATGCCCCAGTAATGCAGAATGTTTCAGGTTATAGTCACCCTAGCCTTCATGTCTATGATGATGAATAATTTCATTTCAATTACAATGGGTCTTCTATTTAGAATAGCTCTTCATCATTTTTTCAAAAGGTCATCATAACACTTGCCACAATAGCCACAGTATGTTCAGCAGCAGTCGAATCCCCTGCAGCACCAATTCAATCAACCGCAGTTTCAGTAGCAAGGAGGATTTCACAGAGGATTTCAAGATGGATGAGGTGGAGGATTTGGTCGAGGAGGAGGACAAGATCATGGACCAGTGAAATATTATAATTGTGGATAATTGGGACATTATTAGAGAGATTTTCCATAATTGCAAGCACAGTGTACATATTGTATCACTGTCGATCACACTATAGAGAACTTTCCATAGTTGATCGTGAGGTGGTAGGAAGGAAATGTTCCGCAGTTGCAGAACCAGAACCAGAACTAGTTGCAGAACCAGAGCCAGAACCAGATTCAAAATCAGAATCAACCTGCAAATTAGAGAGTCAAATTAGCAATAAATGAAGATAGTTAAAGCAGTTAACCAATGAATTTTGTTGAAGCGACATGTATTTATGACAGATCCAATAGTTGGATTGACAGGGATCAATGACGGATTTGGGAAGTTAATGCATGATTTAGTCATGGATGATCGACATGATTTGGTCATGATGGTCGAGGGATGTAGAACCCGATGGATTCATAAGTAGAGCGAGCATTTGAATATTTGAGAATGAATACATGACAATAGTAGGGTGCGATAAGTAGTGCAACCCTAGAAATTGAGGCACAGTTGAACCGGCTCTTTGTGGCCATTACAACCACAATGGATGCAGCAGCTGAAGAGATGAAGAACAAAGCAACAGAAGGATTCATCGAGGTAAAGACGCGACTTGAAGATTTAGTTGATGCAGTATTGAAGAAGGCACTGGAGGCACGGTATTTTTTAAGGATTCTAATATTATAGTTAAGTAGAGTATTCTAGGCAATTTTTCTAGATTGAAAAAGAACATGTTTATAGATAGGAAGGTGAATATTAAATATGAAACATAAAATTAACAATGAAATGTATAAATTTTGGTGAATATTATGATAAAAAAACATATTTTATGTAAATATAGGCGATATTAGACACCAAATAGCGAAATTATTTTTTGAAAAAAAACCCATAAAATAACCAATTGGTGAAATTTCACCACTAAAAAAAACCCTGACCAGAGGCACCAACTGTGCAGAACCTTGGCTCGAACAACACTCAGACGCAGATTTGGAATGTGAAAATTCCACCACATGTGATCAACACAAATAATGAGGAACTTAGTGCCTCCCTGTAGTAGTTACAATATTTTTCCATAGACATCAATGTGTTGTCCACAGAGGCATTGGTGTATATGTAGAGGGTCGCCAATCAGGAGTTTGCAGATAGTGAACAAAGTATTAGCGGTCAGTTCTTGTAATCACAGGAGAAATAGGCAGAAGCACGTAAAGAGGTTGAAGAATTGAAGAAGGAGCAAGAGCAGTTGATCGTAGAGAAGGCCAAGGCCATCGAGGAGTTGAAAAAGGAGCAGGATCGATTGGTCATTGAGAAATCGCATCTGTGGGATAGGAGAGTGTGGTTGTAAGAGGCAATTTATGATGTGCGTCAATATGTATTAGAGAGCACGAGGGAGCTAGATGTAGTGGAAATAACACAGCATCTTGGGCCCATCATTGCACAATTGCAGCGTGAAAATGTAAACTTGCAGGCCCTACTGCATCCCGACACACCACCAAAGAAAGTTGTAGAGAGGAAGAGTGCCATTGAAAACATTGTGACATAGCTAGAAGAGATGGAGAAAGAAGTGAATAAAGTTACAGAGGAAACTACACAATTTTGGGGTAGTGTAGTCCAGGATGCACAGCGGGAACAACTCACAAAGAGGCTGTAAGAGGCTGAGGGACAATTGGCGACATTGAAGACATCGCTCAGAGAGATGCCACTAGTTCTTTAGATCACAAAGTCTGTGGAGATGAAGGAGTTACAACAGCAAGGGAAAGGAAGAAACATGCTCACCACGTAGTTGGATGAGTTCCAAGATATTGGAGCACAACTTTTAGCTAAGGAAGTTGTTGCACTGTAGGCAGTTCAGGAGGGCAGAAAGGAGTTCACTGCTAATATTATCAAGCATCCATTGTAGCATGAGCTAGAAGGAATCTAGGAGATCGCTAAGAAATCCAAGGAGTAGGTCAAGGAGATCACTGAGCAGTATGAGGACTTCAAAGGCAAGATCAAAGTGTACACCATGTCCAGCTGACGTGGCTCGAGGGCGAGCCACAATATTATGTTAGGGGCCCGTTGGTAGGCGGTTTTAGGGTAATATAGCTGCATAGCATCACATATGTTCTGCAAGGTCAAATATGTCGCACAAGGTGGAAAATGACACGTAAGTCGAAGTTATAATATTTTATTTATTTTCGTCATATTTTGTAGTTTTGGACCGCATTTTGTGGATATTGGTCATTATTTTGTAGATTATGTTAAGAAGTAGCTAGGCAGTTATCTAAGCGGACCATTGATGTAAAGGTGAAAACCTATAAGTAGATGTAGAATTGCAAGTGTTAAGTCTTCTTAGTGAGTTGAATAAGGCTTTGGTTGGCTTGTTGCGAGCACTTCTGATATTTTTTTGATCTGTGTATGTGACCGAAGAACTATTTTGGAGAATTGGCATTTTGTTGCGAAGGCTAATATGACATGATGGAGATTGAGTAGAATCATTGTGTCTTTTCCTAATTTCCTATTTTCCTTTTTTTTGCGATCGAAATGTGAATGCAATGTGTATCTACGATATGGATCTCTGAATGATACAATGTTTTAAATGATGATATATTGTTAGATATGATTGTCCATTGATGTTTTGTTGTGATTTAGCTATGTTAATGCCATATGTTAAGTGATGATATGATTATGTTAAATGCATAAGTTGAATGGTTAGATCTATGGATTAATGTTGCAATAAGTTAATAAGAAGACACATGGTCCTCCTTCATTCTACGGAAAATTGGTTCCGTCATCTCTCCCTAGAATATCTCGAGTGAGACTTCATCTTCTCTGTAGGTGATGTCAGATGGGGTACGACCTGTATGGGTCGTTGCTCAAGGATATCATGGTGGTTTGGATGTAGAAAAAGAGGTGAACCCCTGTCAACTAGTTTTGTGTCAACAGTAGACCCATGAACAATTCTCTCTTTCACTATATTATGTATTGATAATTGATTTTGGTGAACCAGAATATTATGAAGAGGCAATGCAAGTGGAAAATAGAAAGAAGTGGGAGCAAGGAATAAATAAGGAGATGGACTCATTGGTAATAAACCATACTTGGTATCTGGTAGACTTTCCTATCGATAAAAGAGCATTGCAGAATAAATGGGTTTTCAAGTTGAAGGAAGAAGGAGGAAAGAAGCAGTATAAGGATAGACTTGTGGTAAAGGGTTTTGCACAAAATAAATGCATAGATTTTGATTAAATATTTTCTCCTATTATTAAAATGACTTCAATTAGAAATCTTTTAAGTCTAGTGGTGGTAGAAGATTTACATCTTGAACAGTTAGATTTAAAAACAACCTTTCTCCATGTGGATTTGAGGAAGATATTTATATGCAGCAACCACGGGAGTATGAGGTCAAAGGGAAGGATAAAATTGGTTTGCATGTTGAAGAAGAGCTTATATGTCTTGAAGAAAGTTCCAAGGAAGTGGTATTTAAATTTTGATAAGTTTATGAAAAACCAAGGTTATAGCAGATGTCTTTATGACCATTGTGTTTATTTCAAGAGGCTAGATAATGGAAGATATATTATCTTATTATTGTATGTGGATGGCATGCTTCCCCACCCACTATAGTCACCAGGTGGGTACAAGGGTGGGAGACAACTATCCCCCCCCCCCCCAAGCGAGGGTTCAAGGGAATCTCCCCCGTAGAAAACATTTAGGAAAAAATTCCTTCTAAAATGTTGTCATTTCAGATTCATGACTTGGTCAATAATGGGTGATATATGGGACCTTGGTTTTTAGCATCCTGTGGTATTTTCCATGGTATTCCCTTTATAAAAGGAATACATTCTAACATGGTTGTGTATTTTATTGTCGCATTGTAAAAGCAATCTCTGTAATTACATGAGAGATACTGTGAGAGAGTGAAGAGGAAGTGCAACGGGGTTGCTGCAGGTTGTATTCCTTCATTTTGTTGGAATGTATAATAATAAAGGATTGTGAATTTGTATGTGGATGTTTCCCATCTTAGGTTAACCACATTATATTTGTGTCTCTCTTGTAATGTGTTTAATATTTGCATCTTTTTTAATTGTTTAATTGTTTAATTGTTATTGCTCTGTGATTTTGTTTTTCTAACACTGAAAAGGAAACTAACTAAATCATTTGCGATGAAGGATTTGGATGCTACAAACCAAATCACTGGTATGAGAATAACAAGAGATGGGAAAAAAAACAAATTGGCATTGTCTCAAGGAGAGTACATAGAAAAGGTGTTGGAGACATTTAAAATGTAGAATCCAAAACTAGCTAGTACACCTTTGTCTAGCCATTTCAAACAAAGTAAGGAGATGTTTCCCAAGACATAGGAAGATATAGAATACATGCACAAGCTTCCCTATTCATTAGCAGTTGGAAGCTTGATGTATGACATGGTGTGCACAAGACCGGATATTGCACATTTAGTGGGAGTTGTGAGTGGGTATATGAACAATCCATGTAAATAGATTTAGAAAGCAGTACATGGGATTCTCAGGTATTTGAGAGGTACCACTTGTCATGCATTATTGTTTGGAGGTCCAGACACTGTTCTACAGGGATATGTTGATGCAGATATGGCAGGTGATAAAGACAAGAAGAGGAGCATCAAAGGGTGTTATTTTACTTTAGGTGGAACAACAATAAGTTGGATTTCAAAAATGGAATGGTTGTTTCACTTTCAACAATGGAAGCAGATTATGTTGTTTCTACATAGGCTAGTAAAGAGATTCCTTGGTTGGAGAGGTACATGGAGGAATTGGGTAAGAAATTGGAGAATAACAGGTTGTACAGTGACATCCAAAGTGTCATTCATCTTGTAAATAAATCAACCTTTCATTCAAATAATAAACATATACAACTCAAGTACAATTCCATAAGATCAGTTATGGAAGATGGATTGTTAAAGTTGGAAAAGATACATACTAGCTAGAATCCTACAGACATCTTGACAAAGGTAGTAACTAGAGAGAAAATAAGTTCCTGCTCGATTTCAGTTCTCCTTCAAGCACGAAGGTGAAGAAGAGAAATTTTCCAAGTTCAAGGTTGACAACATAGTCCAACAAGTGCAACAATGATGGAGTTATTGTGATCAATATCTAAGTGGGATATTGTTGGTTGGGATTTAGAGATGTTATGTCATTCATGTTTGTATCCCAACACCTAACGGGCGGGCGTGAGGGGGATTTACCCCCCACTATAGTTGTTAAGGTGGTCTAGGGGGAGCGATGACTATTTTGGCATATACCCCCCTTAGCGGGGGTTTGGGGAAAGCGCCCCCATAGAGAAAATTTAGGAAACATTCCTTGTAAAATATTGTAATTTCAGAGTCATGACTCGGTAAATAATGGGTGATTTATGGGCCCATGGTTTTGGGCATCCCAAAGTATTTTCCCATGGTATTCCCTTTATAAAATGAAGGCATTTTAATACGACTATGTATTGCATTTGTATTGTAGCATTGTAAAAAAATATTTGTGATTGTGTGAGAGGGACTATGAGAGAGTGAAGAGGAAGTGTAGAGGGTGTGCTGCAGGCTGTATCCCTTCATTTTGTGGGACAAAATAATAATAAATCACTGGAAATTTCTTTGTGGGAGTATTCCATCTTGGGTGAACCAGGTTATATTTGTGTCTCTCTTGTAATGTGTTTTAATATTTGTATCTTGTTTATTGTTTATTGGTATTTCTATACTATCTTGTTTTATAACAATCCACTCTAATGAAAGTGTTATCAATGTTGGTTTCTTTTTGGGACGTCTCATTCCTTAGTTCTATAGTTGCATTCTCTCGCATGTATCTATCAAAGCACCTTGGTATGGATTTGGGGCAATACTCTCTCCAATATCGTTCATACTAAAACCACCCAACAGAATATGGATAATGGCCCTCAAAGGACTCATATGCCAAGGGCCATATGGAAATGGATAATGCTCACAACTTCAACAAAGGTTAAGAAGAAGACCATGAAGAAGACCTAAGAAAATTTAGAGAACCTGGAACGTATGGTAAGTACCAACAAAGCTTTACTAGATGCAAAGAAGCTTAAGGAGGATTTGGAAGGTGTGGTTGAGGATCAAGGATCCACCACGACTTGTGAAACTTATCACACTCACATTCTAAACATGCTCTAATGCATTAAATCTCTTATCAACTTGGCCATGGATGACTGTACAGGAGGAAACCTATCTGATATCAAGGAGAAGAACAACCTAGCTACTAGGCTCGACCATCTAGAAGACAACATGTGACAACTCACCCATAATCAAGTTATGGTGGATGAAAATATTAACACCAATATAGATTCCGTTGTTGTGGAAATCAAAGGGTTGATTCAGAGCATAGTCACCTTGTTTACACATGTGGCTAGAGGTCATGACCTGCAAGAAGGATACCAGGTTGTTTGTGACCCGCTAATGCAGAACACTTCGGGTTATAGTCATCCCAGCCTTCATTCCTATGATGATGAATAGTGTCATTTCAATTACAATGGGTCTTCTATTTAGAATAGCATATGGATGGTATAGCGCAAACTCGTCTTATTTTCATCATTTTTTCCAAAAGCTGGTCGTAACACTTGGCCTGTGGGGGACTTTTTGTTGATAATTTTTCATACTAATAGCTCTCAATACTCGTACGACCCTCCACTAGACTTTTAAGTGCGAGGTTAGGAATTATGTTTCTGCTATTATGACAGTCTAGGTTGATACTTTTATCTGTATAGTTTTTCTCTTTATTTTATAGTTTAACATAGAATCATACCTTACCAAAATAATGTAAATGTTTGTGTGTATGTGTGTGTGTGTGTGTGTGTGTGTGTGTGTGAGAGAGAGAGAGAGAGAGAGAGAGAGAGAAAGAGAGAGAGAGAATTCATCTGTTTGATTCATGTGATGCATTTAAGGAGTTCCTACATTTATCCACTTGCAAAATCAACATAATTAATAGAACATTAAAGCTACATGTAAGCATCCATTCAATTATTAAAGTTTTATTTTGGTTATAGATTAAATTTTTTATGTTTGAATTCAATGAAATTTTAAATTGAAATTTGATATATATTTATATAAATATGTTTTACAGTTTAGTTAATTAAAATTTTGGATCCCACATGTACTTGGTTTTATAATTTTTCATTTTGATGTTTTGAGTTAGAGCCGACATGTGCAACTCACTTATGTTGTAGAACTAATTTCACAAAGGAGTATCTGATGCACATTGATTTAGTTGTGTTGTAACTATTGATGAAAATATTTACTTACTAATCTGAGTTAGCTCTATAAATTTATAAAAATCTTCAGGATGCCTTAATGGAAAATGAAATTAAAATTTGATATATATTAATGTGTGGGTGTGTATTTATACTGTAACCAATTTAAATTTGGAGCCGACATGAATTTGTTGTGTGTGTGTGTGTGTGTGTGTGTGTGCATATACATATTCTTTTGAATCCAACATGTGCCATGCCACTATTACAGACATGACACATCTCGCGTTTGTATATATACCATCAAAACATATATATACCATTAAAAGTATATATACTATTTAATAATAAAATTGCATGCATCCATAAAGTAATGTTTAAATCCATGTAAAAGTTGTAAATTATTCTATTTTATGTTGATAGGTGTTAGAATAATAGTTGTTAGTGTTATTCTCTTTAGATTTAAGGAATATATATTCTTCTTTGTTAATCCAATTAAATAACTTTCTTCAAGTTTTGCTTGTTTGAATTTTTGTCATTCTTTCTTAACCGAAGTTTCTCTAGCCTTTGTAAGATGCAAAGACCTTGTCTAGTAATTAAAAATTTCAACTACCCTCTCTCTAAGGTTACTACGAGAACTCAAATTCAGAGACAACCCATTTTGTTTTGGTAAAATTTAGTCACCAAATTAAAATTTCTTCTCAATTTTATCAAAAAATTATTTAGAGCCTTAGTGTTAGTGTGAATTTTATTTAGACTTGTTGTTAAACTAAGGTCCAATATAAATTTTAAGTATAAAATTATATTAAAAGGTTTTCATGAATATAAATGAAATAAAAATTGATCAAATCAAGCTACAAAAATAAATTACAAGAATTTTTTTTTTATTTTTCAATCTCTTTAATCTTTCACAAATTGCAAAAAACATCCAATCACAAATTTTGTAGATTTTTTGAAGGTTGTAATCAACAAAACTATACATGTGCGGATATTTTTTTGTTCTCTATGAGTGAATAGATGAAGATCGGTAACACTTTTTTGCTAAATATGACAATGAAAATTCCAATATTTTACTCATTTATTAAATTCAAGCCCTTGAGTCTCATCTATGGCTTGTGAATTTTGACATGCAATAAAAAAAGAATTGTACGAAATTATGTTGTCTTTCAAATGATTTTTTCTTAATACTAATGTTCTTTAATGTGTTAAATTTACATTTAATGAAATGTTTGTCCTCACAAATTTGAGGAAAAAATAACTAGTGGTTTGTATTCAGGTTAAATGTATGCTTTTCATTCATATATATATATATATATATACAAAGCATGCATAGATTATTTTTTTCATTTATTTTGAGAAATTATAAATTTTATTATTTTTGGAAATTGATCATTGAATATTTGAATCAACGCATTTGTGTTCATGTAAATTTTTTATTATTATTTATATAAATTCAAAAACTATAAATATCATTTTGGAAAGGATGCATCGATGTGGAATGTATACAGTTTTTTACTTTTTTTTATGTTAACAAAATAGTTCTAGTGTTTTGTATTATTTTATGTCAACAAATCCTTTGATCAAACTATTATTAATCAAGGCTTAATCATTGGGTCATGCTCAAAGAGGTGAAGAAGTGGGACTAAGACTATGCAATACTCATGGTTTTGATTAGTTTACGTAGTACTCATTGCATCTCATGGTTTTGAATACTCCACTTAGTACTCATTACATTGAAGAAATAAGATTAAGACTAGTGAAAAGTGAGGCTTGCAACTAACGATTTATCCTAGTTTTGAATACTCCACTTAGCACTCATTGCATTGAAGAAGTGGGATTGAGACTAGAGAAATGAATTGCATAGCATCGATCATCACTTTCGAGGCTTGCACCTAGTAACCCCATCCAAAAAATCCTATGTATTAACAACGAAGTTTTCCCCACAATCAAACCCACTTAACTTGCTACCCCATTTGCAAAGCCTTAGCAAGTATTGTGTGTTATGAACAATTCAAGTAAAACTCCCTTAACTCTTTTTTATTCAAGTAGGGAATTTTGCAGTCCAACATTTTTCTTTTTTCAATTAACATTTTCCAAAAAAAAAAAGTGATTGCAAACATAATTTCTCCTCTACTAAACTTCTCTCCAAAATAACCCAACGACTACCCTAATTATAACTGAAATTTTCGACAACACTTCAATATGTGCTCAATTGATCGTGTGTGCATTTCTATTTTGTATTCATTGTTATTCACAAATCATTGTTTAGCATGAGCAAAGACCTACTATGCAAAAAATGTCAAACAAAACATGATTCCTTCTAAGCGTTATGTGTGAAGGAATGGGACCTTCCACAATTATTCTCTTATTCTCTTGCCATCACCACTAGATGATGCTCATGCCAAATTGCTCACCATCCTCAATCACAGTTGCACTAATTGACGTAGTAAGAAATTTTGATTTCAATTTTATTCGGATGGTGTATTGGTATCATAAAAGATTAAACAAAGGATTGTGATTTCAACGTATTTAATTATTGCTTCCTTACGAAATTCTAAGACTGGAGATTCAGATGGAAAATAAAGGGAGACTGAGATGGAAAATAAAAGATTACAGTTTATTTCCTACACACCTACAGACATCTACATATTAATTCTTGCATCCATTGATTTTAGCCGATTTAAGATAAATCTAGAACCTATTGTTACTTTATGTTAGAAGAGAAAACAAAGGTGACTAATCACTAAACAGTGAAATCATTACATTTCTCGATTTTAGGAGGCAAGGAAGTTAGCCCACAGATCTTCTCGGCTCTTCTAAAGGAACGGTACCGAGCTCAACCATGGAGGGAGGCCATGATCTTGGTGTTGTCATGTTACCGTAGCTATGACGTAAACACAAGGCATAATTGAACCTGGTGTTTCCATGTCTCCATAGCTATCACCTACTCAGTAGAATGTAGCGTCGTTTTAGACTTCTCTCTACCTTTTTTCTCTTTCCATCGTCCCTATCTGCTTTCCTCCGCTGCTTGATGTTTCACTAAATTTGGACTTCCTGAGGCCCATTCATGCCGACACCAGTTTATCCAGTTTCCCAACATACCAAATGCTCTTCTCTATTTTTGTGGTGACTCTTTCCTACTTCCTGGAAGCATTGAGTTCTCTAGAGTTTGGGGATCATTTTAGATCATCGGTAAACGAGTAACTTATTACTTCCTTCTGACACTGTTTAATAGCCAGGGATGGGTGGAAGGGTCCACACTAACTCTCCAGAGAAGGTCACATTATTTCCCTTTGTGCCTCCTGGGGATAACAAACAGGGTCAGGATGCCAGGGCCTCCAGGTGTTTGTCGAGCGAGGTAGGACATTCCCCCACTGCAACACATAAGGGAGCTTACAAAGCACAGAACATCTGAGATATTTGATAGTTTTCTCACAATCGCTTCGAAAAGGTCAATATTTCTCATTCTATGTGTGTCTTTGGAAAATATGTCATCATGGACACAGTGGAGGTACTAGCGAAGAGGGCTCTGATAGGCTGATTTGAGTACATCTCGCTCTCCCGTGCTGAGATTATGGACTGGGTCAGAGTCATTTGGAAACAAATTTTAAAATATATCCTATAGATTCTACCGGTTACCAATCGATGGATCATTTTTCAGTTCATTTCGAAAGAGGATCGAGCCATGATCGAGCACCAGTACTGGGTTATAGGTCATGGCTCACTAGTCCTTGGGCATTGGCACATCGGCTTCGATCCTATATCTAAGAATATCATTAAGAGGCATATTTGGGTGATTCTCCCCAACTTTTCGGTCCACTACTGGAACATCAAGGTTTTTATGGGTTTAGCTAAATCTCTCGGCCACTTCATTCTTATGGAGGATGACCAGCGGATGGGATTTGAAAGAGTCTCCTCTCGTGTGCTTGTTGAAATGAACATTGAAGAGGGTCTTCCTATCAAGGTTGAAGTATTTTATGATGGAGGTTCATTCATCTAGCAACTCGACTATTGGCGACTACCATTCAAATGTCACAACTGTCGGGCTACTGGGCACCTCAAAGTTTCCTGTCCCGGATTCTTGCAGTGGCCATCTAAGTGCTTGTCTGATTTTGAGCCATATTTAGATGTGGCCAAGTTCCTTAGCTTCCCTCTCCCATTGGATAAGAACTCTGCATTCTCTTTTTTAGAAAAGTTTGTTGCCTCTATACCTTTTCTCCTTAAGTTCATCTCAGCAGTAGACATACATGATTCCCTTATGAACCTTGATATTGGGGATCACTCAACTAGTTCTCCTACTCTAGCTGATCAGAGGGTTGCATGGGATCCTCCCATCACTGTTGAATATGAGGATCCAATGATAATACCTTCGTCCAAATTTTCCTTTTCCCCCATTTACGCTCCAATTATTCCCCCTACTACTATTCCCCATTTACATTTTCCACCATATGTCTACACTTCACCCTTCACTGAAAGTGATTTTCCTCCTTTTCCCACTTCAATGGCCTCTTTTGTGCCTACTCGTTACCCTCCCCATTCACCTGCACCCAAAACTCACTCCTTAGGCATTAATGTTTCCCCTTCTCCCTTGACTGATCAGTTTGACCCCTCTGTGAAAGTCCTGAGGCTACATTACTTCAACACAAGGAGTGATCCAAGGCCTCAACATTATTTGCACCTTTGTGAATCCCTACTATCCTACACTGCGGAGGGGCCAGTTTCTCCAGATGTCTTGCATATTTCTTCCTCCAGATAAGCCAACGTCAATATTCGAAAAGGTAATAACCAAAGGAAGGGTCGTGATAGCTGTAAAAGCATCAAAGATAACATCAGGGCATCATCTGGGGAGATTCATGTGATAAAACTATCTTCTAGAGATGGGTCTAACAGGAGAACAGGATTTGATGATGATTTTTTCTGAAAGGGCTCTTAGAGAGGCGGCCCACTTGAAGAGTTTTCAATGATCATTACAACCTTCAATGTCAAAGGGCTATGAAGTGGCCCAAAAAGAGCTGCTTTGAAGAGGCATATTGAACTTCATCATGTTGACCTACTTCTCCTATAGGAAACGATGTTGGAGGAAACATCGGCCTGTGATTTCTTCCTTAAAATCAAGCCGAGATGGAGGGTGACCGCTTTGGAATCTAATGGTCACTCTGGGGGTACCCTGGCTTCCTGGAATCTGCTTGTTGCTGATTTAAAGCCTTTCCTTACTTCTATCAGCATCTTACTTTCAGGTCGGCTCAAAGGATTCGACCAATAGGTAAACATTCTCAATATTTATGCTCCTTGCCATGACAGAAAGCATTTTTGGGACCAACTGTTTGAGACAAGGTGTCTATCCCTCCATAATCTAATTATTGCTGGAGACCTCAACCTCACCTTGTCTCCCAATGAATTTTGGGAAGCAGGAAGACCTATTGATCCTCTTGCTATATATTTTACTGATATTTTTTATGAAGCCCACCTGGTTGATATCATCCTGGGGGTTCTTGGGCCCACTTGGTCAAATGGTCGATCTGGTAACGAAGGGATTGCCAAACACCTTGACCATTTTTTCATGACAGAAGGTTTGTGTGACTCTTTTGTCAAATACAGATCTCAGACCTGGTTGACCGGTTACTCTGACCACAGAGTTGTCTGCCTACAACTCGACTTTGATACTACCTTCCAATCCTATCCGTTTAAATTTAATTCTACCTGGTTGAATGATCTGGACATTAACCAGCTGATTCATGAACATTGGGGCCACTTTACAAGTTTTGTTCCATCTCAGATGCGTCCACTAGAGGGCTTATCTTGGATATTGAATCATCTAGAGAAGGAGGTCGTGACTTGGGAGAAAGTAAAAAAGAAAGCCCAAAATGCTGATTTGATGTGCATCAAGTCTACCCTCCAGTCCCTTACTGATACCGTTTATTTGAATTTATTTTCAGAAACTAGGAAATAGGCCATTTTTGAACTCGAAGCAGAGAGGCACTCTCTTTTGAAGCACAAGGAGGAAACTATCTGACTCAAGAGTAGGGCCATCTGGCTCAAGGCAGGAGATTCCAATACAAGATATTTTCACTACTTTGCCAATAAAAGGTGACTGACCAATGCTGCGTGGGAAGCTACGAATGAGATCGGGGAGGTAGTTTTTGACACTTCTTCTATCCAAAATATTGCAAGGAGGCATTTCCAGACATCATATGTTTTGCAGGCGGACATCTATATCTCCAAGCAACTTGATGCAGTTAAGCATTATCCTAAATTTTTTTATCAATGTGATTGTGACAAATTAGTGGATCCCATCACTGAAGGATTGGTGTTGAATACCCTCAAGCATTTTAAAAAAGACAAAATCACGGGTCCGAATGGATGGACCATCAAGTTTTACTTGCATTTTTTCAACCTCTTGGGGAGCAGGGTGACGGAGACTGTGGAGGATTCAAGGATCTCTAGGATTACACCAGAAGTTTTGAATTAGACCTTTATTACACTTATACCTAAGAAGGACAAACCATCTCAATTCAATGATTACAGGCCTATTTCCTTATGCAACCTTCTTTACAAGTTAATCTCGAAAATTATTGCAGATCATATGAAGAACACCCTCAGCAAAAGTATTTCTACAGAGAAATTCAGTTTCTTACCTGGGAGGCAAATACTAGACGTTGTTGGCATTCTCTAGGAAAGTCTGCATTCCATTAAAAAGAACAACTTTGGATACTTTATCCTTAAACCACCCTTGAACTCAATCTGGAGAAGACATATGGCAGGTTAGATTGGACTTTCCTATGTCTTGTCCTTTTGCAGATCGGCCTACCATATGAATTTTCAAGATGGATAATGATGTGTGTTTCAACCACTTCCTTCGTCATCCTAGTTAATGGATCACCCTCAACTTTTTTCAGGAGTGGTCATGGTATCATGCAAGGATGCCCTTTATCAGAATTTCTCTTCATTTTGTCTATGGAGGGGCTTTGTTGACTCTTCAACAAATCCAGGTCTGATGACTTATTATTAGGGGTGAAATTTGCCTATGGATTAGCCATTTCCCTCCTCATCTTTGTGGACAATGTCATTATCCTCAGTAGGGGATCAGAAGCGAAATGGAGCTTAATCAAAGAGCTAATTAATCTGTTTTTCTCTGCATCTAGTATGTCTATCAATTACTAAAATTCCATGTTTAGACACAATTGCTCTGATGATCAGATAACCAGCCACATCACAAATCTATTCAATATCTAGGCTGACCGCATTGATGAAAGGTTGAATTAGTTAGGTTGTCACTTGAAGCTGAACCACTACATTATGACTGACTGGAACTAGATTCTAAACAAGATTCACCATAAGCTTGAGGGATGGACATCTCGATGGATTTCCTTGGGAGGCTGACTCACACTTACTAAGGCAATTCTGCAGAGTGTTTCGGTTTATTAGCTTTCCATGATGAGATTTCCGACTAGGGTCATCAATGGCATTCGAAGGACTATTTTCAATTATCTTTGGAGTGGAAACAATAGCAATTTTAAATAGCACCTATCCAATAGGGAATCTCTCTCTTCTCGCAATCTTGGTGGTTGGGGCATCAAATACTTGGTACATTTCAATTCATCTCTCTATGCCAAGAGCCTCTAGCAGGCCCTACATGATGACATGCTATGGGGCAAAGTCATCAATTACAATTATCTTCGCAGGCTTCCAATCGAAGTATGGCTCAGATATGACATTCTCCGACCCCGCAATTGCTCACTGATCTAGCATAGCCTAGCTGATACCCTCCCCCTCATATCACCTAAAATCTCTTGGCTGGTCGGCCAAGGCTCACAAATATTCATCGGCATATATCTGATTGTAGGTGTGGACATCCATATATTACCCAATAGGCTGATACAACATCTACATGACAGGAATGTGCATGATCTCACCCAAGTTTATATGCAAAATGAGCAAGGCATTCCCATGTGGAGCAGTGCGGCATCACTTGATATCATCGATCACTTCAAGAAGGACTGGGCCTCTTACACGTCTGCTCTTATCGCTACAGGAATTCAACTGAATCATGAGCCTGATTACATTGTATGGATAGGAAACCAGAGAACTGGTCTCGTCATGGCCAAATATATGTATGATTATTGCATGTCTCTACAGGTACCTCCTCCTCAGGTGAGTATACTCAATCGCTTATGGAGCGGTCGTGTTCCAACAAAGCTAAAATGCTTTGCGTGGCTATGTATCAGGCTGAGGATTCTCATCTGGGACGGTTTATAGAAGCGAGGCCACTCTCTCCTTGGTGGGTGTAGCTTATGCTCTAACAATTCAGAGAATGTCAACCACATCTTCGGAGAGTGTATCTTCTTTCAAGTGGTATGGACGCTCATATCTTCCTATTTTTCTCTTTCTATTAGCTAGGACAAATAGAGCTTATTTGATAATTATGTGCACATCTCAAAGAATCATAGCATCCATATTGGCTTCCCGACTGTCATTATATGGTCGGTGTGGAGAATGCGGAACAGTGTCATCTTCCAGAATGAGAAACCAGATTGCAACCTGATGGGATCGAATGCCATAGGATGGCTCCTATCTTATGAATGTATGGAAAAGCATTCACATATCAGGAGGACAGTAACATTGCAGACGGAACAGCAAGGCATTGTAGGATTTTTTTATGGTGTTGAGAAGAGGGGTAACTGTCGTGCTGGTATGATGATCAAGATCAATAAAACACTAAACTATAGACTCAAGATGATCATTGGCCCTGGATCAAACACCAAAGCAGAGTTACTTGCGCTATGGGGTTTATTATATTTTGCCAAAACCAAAAATATCCTGCTATTCAAGATATTTGGAAACTCAAAGGTTATTGTGGATTGGGCTAAGGGTCTCCATGATCTGCATATCATTCAACTTAATCATTGGATCAAAAGGACCAAAGAACTAATAGATTCGTTCATAATACCTCCTTCAGCCATATTTACCGAGAACAAAACTCTAAAGCTGACTTATTATCCAAACAAGCCATCGGTGATGGAATAGAAACCATTAATTGGGCCAAGCTCGAGGGGACTACTGTTCTAGAGCAAGGTTGGATAAATATTAGCTTAGCTGGAATCTGAATGTATGTGCTGACAAGTTTTAGTATTTTAAGATTTGGAATCCAATGACTCACCATATAGCTATACCCACAATAAAGATTATAAGACTTATGGAGAATATGCATATATGTACACCATCAAACAGATTGTAAGTTACAACTTTCAATAATATAAAGTTTCTCTTTTGTGTGAAAGAAATAAACAAAGGTGTCTCGATTCTCCAACCCCTTTAGACCCACTTCCTTTTGTAGATTATGCCACAGTCGTCCGAGACTCTAGATACAATGATTTCTAAGTCAAAATAAAAACTATGAGAACCTTGTTGTTATAATTCAGATAAAATATTTGAAAGATCTAGAACTTTGAATACCAATATGGAAAACACACAAATCACCATCATATGGGCGATGATTGGGTCTCTTTCAATAGCAATTTTACGCTGATAGGATTTTATATATTCGAATTTTGGGTTGGAATACCATTTATGATTTTCTTAGACTGAAAGAGGATGGGACAAGTGTATTGTCCATAATGTTTCTAAGGGTGTCATTCAAAATTAGTAATAAACATTTATAAAAAACAAAATATCTCATGTGATAATGTAGTTTGTAGAAGTTGGAAAAAAATAAAAATAAAAACTCATGCAATAACTGCACTTAGTGGTATGGTAATATGTAGTTCTTGTGACAATCAAACTCAATCTAACAACTAGGAGAGGAGCTAATGTGCACAAGGTTTGGTTGAACTCCATTTGGCATCTAGGAGTTAAGCTAATGTGCAGTTCATGTGACAGTCGAACTCCTAATAAATTCCCCCGAACACTTGATAAATCCTCCATCTAACACTTGGGACTCGATCTAATGTGAAGTATGCATGACATATCGACTAAGTTCTCAATCTGGCATCATTTCCACAAAAAAGTGAAAAAAGGTGATAACATGTTTCTAAGGCATAGACAATGGGTGTTTACAACTACTAATGGAAAACAAGTAATAGATAACTTATTCATGGCACTTAACTTGGGGCCTATTGGTGTTCGTCGGCCACATAGTAAGTGGTTGTGTTAGTGATAGAGTCGAGTAAGAATGTTTTAAGTTCACAAAAATCAGCATTAAAATTATTTAATCGAGATGCCTTGAGGTATTCAAGGCTATTTAATGAATTAATACATTAAAAATCACAATTTCAAACATACAAAATCCATTTTAAAAAAAAGTCTTGCGTTTAGACTCCTTGCATGGTAATTGGTTGTATTGCATTTCGAATCCTTCCATGGTAATTGGTTGTATTAGGGTAGTCATTTGTGAAACATTCTATAATGCAACGTGTAACTGACAAACTATTGCAGATGTGGACACATAGACTGATTGATCTACCCACATTAATTTTATTATGAGGTTCCCCTAATTAATATATCGTGTACCTTAAAAGTGAAAGCTATAATTGTCATTTTCTCTCTTGGTTACATATGTATGTAAAGATTAGGATGTTTTTTTCTTATGTTGTGGTTCACAAATATTCTAGCGAATTTTCTACGTCCACAAAATGAAATCACAAGGAGCCCACCTGAAGGGGCCACACCCTGTTCGCTCTAATTACTGAGCTAACTTGATGGGGACAACAAGTGAGACTGAATAGAATGGATTTTATTATAACCAAACTTACATTAAAATACACCTTTTGTACTGAGGTAGTTTATCTTACCATTATTTTCAGGTACTCTGAAATGTCCTTCTCCAAACTAGAGAAGGATATAGGTTTTGCAACAGTATGATTAGCAATTGTTCATAAAATATTTTTTTTCTATAATACATATTATCTACACAACGTATATTTTACCAGAATTAACATATTTTTTACCACACCATATAAGATATTCAGTTGTATAACATTTACAAATTGTCTTGAAATAAATCAATTGTTGTAGTTGAATCCCCAATCTCTATCCTAGAGAGATGTCTACCTAGATAGTGCAAAAAAAGCATATAATCTGAGAGTTTAGTAACAACCAATGGCCAGCTTTTCATAACTTCCAAACACCATAATTCAAAAAATATCAAAAGATAAATTTCTAATTCGGATAAAAATCGTCTAATACTTCTTAAACCAATAAAAAATCACCAATAAATGTAGGTTGTAGATAGGATTATTGAATTAAATAGAAACCCCTTTCAACACATTTTTTGTATTCAACATTTATTAAAAAAAATTCTCCATAAAATTTTTCATCAACATGCAAATTAAATTATAAACACAGTACCACTTAACCATCGAACCATTATGTCTAAGTCTCGATAAAAAAATTCACCAACATGCCAATTAAATAATGAATAGAATACCCCTTAACTATCAAAACATTATGTCTAGATCTATGGTTTATATATATCAATTAACTTTCCACTTGTCATTATATTGCTTCCCCATAGCTGGGAGGCATACCTAGCATGGTGTTTTTCTAACGAAATGGCTTGAGGTTTAAAACACCTATTACATTTCTACACTACTTTATGCATATACATGTTTTAAATTCCACGAGTCTCCTCAGGTCTCCACTTCCACATCTAGGGCTCTGGCCACAATCCTATTGGAGAAGTGGGTAAAATAGAAGCTCAGCCCCATTGATATCAAGAAAGGAGAACACATAACGACCTAGTTTTTGGAGATGCACCTAACTACTTTTCTCTTTTATGGATTGAGATTGAGATTGTGCACATAGCTACTATTTATTTTTCCTGAATGACGTTGTGCAATGGAGAATATTTTAGTATCTTTATTATTAATTAAAAGGTTTGTAGCATGTTCAAATTATTAGTACATGTGAGGTTTTAGTCTGCATGGGGATTTGATAAAACATAAATGAGTACTAGAAAATGGGTGAGTGATATGGCCCAAGTTCTTGGCGATGGTATTCAAGTTTGTCATTCCTATGTCAAGTGCTTCTCCTAGTAATTTATTTTTTATTGGTGGAATTAGTATCGACACCTCAACCGACCGCTCTTATGATGGGCCCACTACGTCTTGTGATGCACTCACTTGTGGTCTGTAGTTGAAAGTGACCCGTACTTACTTGAATGTCATACAGAGCATCTGGAGTTAGTAATACTTCTTGTGAGCTCTGATTGTCGTTCATCTACTTTTTGAAGGCTCTATGTAGTGACCCATTTCATTACTTCCTTCAGTAGGGTAACATCATCGCTGTTAAGGACGACAGTTCATGTTATTTTGTCAGCCTTCATTTTCTTATGCCTTGTGTCAGGCTTCTTAGTTTGCTTCATTTTATCACCCGTGACTAGATCTGTTTGGGTTGTGCTTGAATCATTCCTGGGAGGGTTGGGAGAATTTTTTTTGTCTTGTTCTAGTGGTGGTGGGTCCCATCCCTATTCTCCATCCTTGTGCGTTGGGGGATCATTCTGTCGCAGGGATTCTTTGGCAGATAATATGTCATCGGTGATAGGAACTCATCATTATTCTAGTCAATCTTGGGTAATGGCCTCAAATTCTTCTTCACACAATAAGAATCAGGTCTCCAACCATTGTCATTGTGGTGTCTCAGCTACAACAATATGTAATGGGGCCCAATTATAAATTTATAATGTTTTGAAACCATCGCTGAATGGTTTCATCTGTGATTCTTGCTTGTTGCTTCAACTGATAGTGCAAGTCTTATCCATGCATAAATAATTGCACATTGTTGTGTCTCTATCACTCCTTTTTATCTTTCTCAAACCATATATTCTAGTATTGATCTCCTTGACATCATACTGGTATATCTATCCCTTTGTAGTTCGTTGGTTCTGAAAATGTGACAAACGAAATCAAGATGAGAAACCATGAATAGTGGAATGCAATAAGTTTTTCTTGCAACTCTTCTACATCTGATGATAACTCATTCAATAGATAATGGAACCACTTAATGACATTTCTCCCTTTGACCCACGTTCTATCCCAAGTTTTTCTGTCAACAAATCCCAATATACCGAACCAACAAAGCAGAGCTCAGTCAGTATCACTTGCGATGCAAATGCAGTCTCACCCGAGATATCTCCTATGGGTAACTTCCAGAACCAGGTTTCTGCAGTTGTGTGGGGATTTCCTATTCCTTGGAACCTTAATATATTTCTTGAATGAAGATGGTGGTTATATTACTTCTCTTATTGTAGGAATTCAACATATGACTCTATTTCTCCATCGTCATATATTATAATAGTTATTATAGTTCCTTATTAGCAATTCCTACTATCAATAGTGTGACAGGTGCATATAAAGACTCATTCGTAAGAAAATATACATACATTCATTCACAACATGCATCCATTCAACAAAAGCACATACATCGCATGTAAACATAGGCAACAGTTAACATGGAAACCCATCCGAAAAAAACCATAAAGGAGTTATTCATCTAGCATGAGAAATATATGGAACCTTTCGTTTGCGCACTCGGCATACAGAATATGTTCTAGATCTTCTTCTACACTCTATACATACTTCTATCTCCTCTCATGGTGTCTAGTCTCAGGTATCTAAAGTTTTCCTCTCCTTCACTCTATTATTGATCCGCACACATATTGGATCATCTCACTCTTCTCTACAACTCTTCAACTCTACAAACAGACACAAACAACCATGACTAGCTTAGATAAACCAAAAAGTAACCCACACATAGCTTGGGTTCTCCATTTTATAGACTCTTACATTTCGTAGTTATTTGACTTCATTCTGTTAGCCCACAGCATGTCATTCTTATTCTCACTCATTTCCATTACAACTGTCAAAAGGAACTATTGGCCTAAAACACAAATATGCTTTATTCCCTAAAGCATGTGTGACCTTAGCCGACTTATTACCAACAATATTTTGGGATTTACTTTTCAACCATTGCACATCTTCTATCGTGGTTCCTTCCATTGCGACTCATCTTGTCACATCTTCTGTTCTATTGCAACCTTCTTCCTTTGTGGTTGTATTTGTCACATCTTCCCTTCTACTGTTACTTCTTCTATCGTATCTCTTCCTTTGTTATAGCTTCATCTTTCACGTGCTTGGAATATTCATATTTCCAAGAAAAATTATGGCTGAATTCTTCCTATCGTTTCCTAGGGCCAATAGGCCCCCAACACTCACCTATGGCTCATCCATATCGATGCTCCGCTATTCCAATTCCTCTGTCATTGTGATGTTATTCCACAATGGACACTATTCGACAATATGATCAAAGGATTTGCAATACGAACATGTATTTGTAGGGTTCTCACACTCTCTGGAAAATATTTGTGGTTGCCCATAATTATAACATATGATTTGGCCTCTTCTAAGGCCAAATCCTCCTCGTTGTCCTCGACCTCAAAAATCTCCACCCCCCTTGGTTGAGATTATTTCTGTTGCAGGTATTTATTCTATGGATACTAGGGTTGAGGATACTAAGCTTGAGCCCACTCAACTAACATCTACTCTTCATTTTTCATTAAATAGGTGTCAATCGTTTTCTCTTGCAGTAGCTGGAATGCTTTGCAGTCCTTCTCATCGTGGCCTACTGATTTACAAAATTTACAATATAAACTAGTTGGTGCACTTATAATATTCTATAAGTACAAACACTCTTTTGAATGATGACCTCTTGTCTGGCATATTCTACACCAAGTCATCCATTCTAGTGTTTATCGGGTTCGATGCTCCTGCTGCGACATAGTTCATGAACGTTAAGAAATTTTCCTTATGGTGTCCTTTAGTTCTACATATGGTACACCCGATTTCTTCTTGGAATTCCTTCCCTTTCTTAATGTCCTGTAGTTGCAATGTAAGGTTATCTAGTTGTGACTAAATCTGCATTAATCCTGCTCCAGTTTCTCCTACATGTGAGGATTATAGCTTCATGGCCAACTCTAGAGATCCATTTTGTGAGATCTGATATCTGGAAGCTTAATTTAGCCATTAATTTCTCAAATATCTTGTCGAAGTCCCACACATATTTCGTAGCCAATTGCTTAATATATTTAATCTCTGTAATACACTGAGATTCAAATTTGGGATTTCTAAATTCATATATTAATCTCGCTTGAATTTGGTCAAGCATTTTCTATGTGACTCCTATTGAAAGCACATAAAAATTCATATACCAGTCCAACGCATGATTCCTCAGGGTTGTGCTCATTTGCACCTTCTTTATTGCTTCATCATGGACCTGTCACACGGTTCATACAGCTTCACATAGAAACATCTATTTCTCTAGGTCTTCTATCCCATTTCCATTCAATATCAACAGCTTAATATCATTCCCATCCATTATATTTGTCTTTGGTACTTCTAGGTAAAAAGTTTGACTAGCGGTACTTCCTTGTCTACTATTCCCACAATTAATATTACTTGTATTGAAAAACCTACTAGGATATGAGTTTCTGGATCTTACGTCTGGAGACATACGTAGAGTCGTAGGTGTGTCATATTCGTATTATGGATCTAGAGCTTCTTCTTCTTCTTATTGCCTTTCAGGGATAGTCTGATATTCCTCTTCTTTGTTGCAAGAACCTTTGTTAGAGTACAACATGAACTTGTAGTCTTCTCCACTGGTTGTACTACAAATTCTTCTTCTTGTCATAGTTCTTATTCTTTTTCCCGACCGAAATATCCTTCCACTTCTTAGAAATACAACTTCCAGTGCAACTCCAATATCACCAGGGAACATCTCAACTTATCTTGCTCCATTTTGCTCGCACTTTTTCTGTGACATAACCCAGGTATTTATATACAGTTCTTTACCTGTCAAACTCTTTTCTTAGGATTCATTTTTTTTATACAAGCATCTTTATCCAGGTTCTTAAAGATTTCAAGTATCTTCCTTGTGGTCCTTGGAAAAATTTTCTTTCTACCTCACTATATGATGTTATTATGTCGACAACAAAATCGGTAATGTATCCCTCCAAAATAATGTATACCCAAAACTCAACAAGCCTAGATAGAGGGTTTCTAGTACTCTTCAGTTGTTGAATCAGCTAAGGACTTCACTCTGTCAGTTCTCCTCCTTGGAAATTTATTCATTGGGTTGCTAATTTCAACAACCATTCATATAAAAAAATAGGAAACTCGGAAAAACAATTCATGGGTATTTGTATAGAGGCATGGCTCCAACCACTTTGTTGGATTCAATCATGATCCTTCACTTTGTTCTCGTGCAAACTCTAATGCTTTAAAATCCACTGACTCTTGAATTTTTGGCTTCATAGGATGCCAAAACATATCCCTCATAGAATGATTCATGGTCCCGGAAACAAAACCATTTGTTGGTGTTTCTCCCTTCGACCGAGGTTTAGTCCCTATTTTTTCCATCAACAAATCCCAAGATATTGGCCCGATAGAGTGGAGCCTAGTCGATAGTACCTATGACACAAATGTAGTCTCACTTGAGATATCTCTTATGGGTAACTTCTAGAACCAGGTTTCTATAGTTGTGTGGGGAATTCCTCTCCTTGGAACTTTACTATATTGCTCGACTAAATCCGGTGGGTATATTACTTCTCTTATTGCATGCATTGAATATATGACTCTATTTGTCCATTGACAAAGATTATAACAGTTACTATAGTTCCTTATTCGTGGTTCCAACTATCAATAGTGAAACATGTACATGTAAAGACTCATTTGTAAGAAAATATACATACATACATTCACAGCATGCATTCATTCAACATAAACACATTCATCACATGTACACATATGAAACAGTTAACCTGGAATCCCATCCAAGATAAACCACAAAGGTTCTCTTCATCTCCCATGAGAAATATATGGCACCTTTTGTCTGCGCACTCAACATGTAGACTATTCTCTAGATCTTCATGTACACTCTATATAGACTTCTCTTTCCTCGCATGTTCTCTAGTCTTGGGTCTTTGAAATTTTCCTCCCCTTCACTCTACTGTCGATCTACACACAGCCTGGATCGACTCACTCTTCTCTACAACTCTACGACTCTTCAACTCTACAAACAAACATAGATAACCTTGACTAACTCAAAATTGCAAAAGGTTGTTTCACTTTCAAAAACATAAGTAGAGTATGTTGTTGCTATAGAAGCTAGTAAAGAGATGATTTGGTTGCAAATATTCATGGAGAAATCGGGTAAGAAGAAAGAGAATAGAAGTTTGTACAATGATAGATAGAGTTCCAAAAATAGAAGAATAGAATAGAAGAATTTTTGGCTTCATAGAGAATAGAAGTTTGTACAATGATAGATAGAGTTCTTTGCAATATGAGTTCCAGATGAGTTCTTTGAGTAAAAATATGACTTGGTTGGAGAGGTTCATGGAGGAATTGGGTAAGAAGCAGGAAAATAACAGGTTGTATAGTGACATCCAAAGTGTCATTCATCTTGCAAATAAATCAATCCTTCATTCAGATACTAAACATATACAACTCAAGTACAATTTCGTAAGATCAGTTATGGAAGATGAATTGTTAAAGTTGGAAAAGATACATACTAGCTAGAATCTTGAAGACATATTGACAAAGGTAGTAACTAGAGAGAAAATAAGTTCCTACTCAATTTCAGTTGGCTTTCAAGCATGAAGGTGAAGAAGAAAAAATTGCCAAGTTCAAGGTTGACAGCATAGTCCAACAAGTGTAGCAACGATGGATTTGTTGTGATCAATCTCCAAGTGGGATATTGTTGGTTATGGAGCCTAAAATTCCTAATTTAGAGATGTTATGTCAATCTTGTTTGTATCCCAACACCTAACGGGCAGGTGTGAGGATTCTTTATCCCCCAATATAGTCATCAAGGGGTCTAGGGGGAGCGATGACTATTTTTGGATCTACCCCCCTTAGCGGGGGTTCAGGGCCAGCACGCTCGTAGAGATAATTTAGGAAACATTCCTTGCAAAATATTGTAATTTCAGAGTCATGACTTGGTAAATAATGGGTGATTTATGGGCCCATGGTTTTGGGCACCCCGTGGTATATTCCCATGGTATTCCCTTTATAAAATGAAGGAATTTTAATATGACTATGTATTGCATTGGTATTGTAGCATTGTAAAAAAATATCTATGACTGTGTGAGAGGGACTGTGAGAGAGTGAACAGGAAGTGTAGCGGGTGTGTTGCAAGTTGCATCCCTTGATTTTCTGGGACAGAATAATAATAAATCACTAGCAATATCTTTGTGGGAGTAGCCCATCTTGGGTGAACCAGGTTATATTTGTGTCTCTCTTGTAATGTGTTTTAATATTTTCATCTTGTTTATTGTTTATTGGTATTTCTCTCCTATCTTGTTTTATAACAATCCACTCTGATGAAAGTGTTATCAATGTTGGTTTATTCTTGGGACATCTCATTCCTTATATCTACAGTTGCATTCTCTCCCATGTATCTATCAAAGCACCTTGGTATGGATTTGGGGAAATACTCTCTCCAATACCGTTCATACTAAAACCACCCAACAGAATATGGATAATGGCCCTCAAAGGACTCATATGCCAAGGGCCATATGGAAATGGATAATGCTCACAACTTCAACAAAGGTTAAGAAGAAGACCCGAGAAAATTTAGAGAACATGGAACATATGGTAAGTACCAACAAAGTTTTCCTAGATGCAAAGAAGCTTAAGGAGGATTTGGAAGGTGTGGTTGAGGATCAGGGATCTGCCACAACCTATGAAACTTATCACACTCACATTCTGAACATGCTCTGATGCATGAAATATCTTTTCAACTTGGCCATGGATGACTGTATAGGAGTAAACCTGTCTAATATCAAGGAGAAGAACAAGCTAAATGCTAGGCTCAACCATCTAGAAGACAACATGTGACAATTCACCCATAATCAAGTCATGGTGGATGAAAATATTAACACTAAGATAGATTCCCTTGCTGTGGAAATAAAAGGGTTGATTTAGAGCATAGAAGCCTTTTTTATGCATGCGGCTAGAGGTCATGACCTGCAAGAAGGATACCAGGCTGTATGTGAGCCGCTAATGCAGAACACTTCAGGTTATAGTCATCCTATCCTTCATGTCTATGATGATGAATAGTGTCTTCTCAATTACAATGGGTCTTCTATTTATAATAGCTTATGGATGGTATTGTGCAAACTCGTCTTATTTTCATCATTTTTTCCAAAAGGTGTTCATAACACTTGGCCTGTGGGGGACTTTTTGTTGATACATTTTCATACTAATAGCTATCAATACTCGTAAGACCTCCACTAGACTTTTAAGTGTGGGGTTAGGAATTATGTTTCTGCTATTATGACAGTCTAGGTTGATACTTGTATCTGTATAGTTTTTCTCTTTTTTTATAGTTTAACATAGAATCGTACCTTACCAAAAAAATGTAAATGTGTGTGTGTGTGTGTGTGTGTGTGTGTGTGTGTGTGTGTGTGTGTGTGTGTGTGTGTGTGAGAGAGAGAGAGAGAGAGAGAGAGAGAGAGAGAATTCATCTGTTTGATTCATGTGATGCATTTAATGAGTTCCTACATTTGACCACTTCCATAATCAACTTAATTAATAGAACATTAAAGCTACATGTATGCATCCATTCAATTATTAAAGTTTTTTGTGGTTATAGATTAAATTTTCTATGTTTGAATTCAATGAAATTTTAAATTGAGATTTGATATATATTTATATGAATATGTTTTACAGTTTAGTTAATTAAAAGTTTGGATTCCACATGTACTTGGTTTTATAATTTTTCATTTTAATGTTTTGAGTTAGAGCCGACATGTGCAACTCACTTATGTTGTAGAACTAATTTCACAAAGGATTATATGATGCACATTGATTTAGTTGTGTTGTAACTATTGATGAAAATGTTTATTTAACATCTAAGGTACCTCTATAAATTTATAAAAATCTTCGCGATGCCTTAATGGAAAATGAAATTAAAATTTGATATATATTAATGTGTGTTTGTGTGTATTTATACTATAACCAATTTAAATTTGGAGCCGACATGCGTTTGTTATGTGTGTGTGTGTGTGTGTGTACATCTATATGTATATACATATATATGTATACACACACACACATATTCTTTTGAAGCCAACATGTGCCATGCCACTATTACAGACATGACACATCTCGTGTGTGCATATATACCATTAAAACATATATACCATTAAGAGTACATATACTATTTAATAATAAAATTGCATGCATCCATAAAGTAATGTTTAAATGCATGTACAAGTTGTAAATTATTCTATTTTATGTTGATAGGTGTTAGAATAATAGTTGTCAGTGTTATTCTCTTTAGATTTGGGGAATATATATTCTTCTTTGTTCATCCAATTAAATAACTTTCTTAAAGTTTTGTTTGTTTGAATTTTTTTCATTCTTTCTTAACCGAAGTTTCTCTAGCCTTTCTAATATGCAAAGACCTTGTCTGGAAATTAAAAAGTTCAACTACCCTCTCTCTAAAGTTACTACGAGAACTCAAATTCAGAGAACCAATTTTTTTTTGGTAAAATTTAGTCACCGAATTTAAATTTCTTCTCAATTTTAGCAAAAAATTATTTAGAGCCTTAGTGTTAGTGTGAATTTTATTTAGACTTGTGGTTAAACCGAGGTCCAATATAAATTTTAAGTATAAAATTATATTAAGTGGTTTACATGAATATAAATGAATTAAAAATTGAGCAAATCAAGCTACAAAAATAAATTACAAGAAAATTTATTATATTTTTTTATTTTTCAATCTCTTTAACCTTTCACAAATTGCAAAAAACATCCAATCACAAATTTTGTAGATTTTTTGAAGGTCGTAATCAAGAAAACTATACATATGCAGATATTGTTTTGTTCTCTATGGGTGAATAGATGAAGATGGGTAACACTTTTTTGCTAAATATGACAATGAAAATTCCAATATTTTACTCATTTATTAAATTCAAGCCCTTGAGTCTCATCTATACCTTGTGAATTTTGACATGCAATAAAAAAACGAATTGTACGAAATTATGTTGTCTTTCAAATGATTTTTTCTTAATACTAATGTTCTTTAATATGTTAAATTTACATTTAATGAAATGTTTGTCCTCGCAAATTTGAGGGAAAATTAACTAGTGACTTGTATTCAAGTTAAATGTATGATTTTCATATATATATATATATATATATACAAAAAATGCATAGATGTTTTTTTTTTCATTTATTTTGAGAAATTATAAATTTTATTATTTTTTGAAATTGATCATTGAATATTTGAATCCACGCATTTGTGTTCACGTAAATTTTTTATTATTATTTACATAAATTGAAAAACTATAAATATCATTTTGGAAAGGATGCATCGATGTGGTGTATACATTTTTTACATTTTTTTATGTTAATAAAATAGTTTAGGTGTTTTGTATTATTTTATGTTAACAAATACTTTGATCAAACTATTATTAATCAAGGCTTAAAATTTCCTTCATCAAATTATTGTTTGGGGCAATCCATCCTCCTAAATTGCGGCAAAATATTACACATGTTTATAAATACACCCTATCTACATTAACTAACCTTAAGGTATATGGTGTACTAGACTATTACTTCTAAGATCTTCATTACAATCTTTCTTAACCTACATGAATATACTCATTATTTATCTGTAATTAAATTTAATAAATTTCCTAATTTTCAAACAAAAGTTTACATGAAAACCATTTCAATACTTATTCAAACTAGCTGTATTATTAGAATAATTTATTACATTTAAATGAGAAACAACATCTTTATGACTATCTTTCTTAGCATATATACTCATTATTTATTTCTAATTAAATTTAAATATTTATTTCTAATTAAATTTAAATCAACATTCATGTTCTTAGACAAAATATTACTCCTTACAAATATATTCAAGACAATCTTACTAAGACTTTTATTTTTATAAAAACAAATTATATAGATATATATATTCAAATTTATTTTTAAGTAATTTTTAATCTATATATTTTAAAAATAATTTCTAAATTAAATTAAATTAAATATAATTGTAGCCTCTTAGTTACCTTATAACAAATTTTAAATTTTACAATAATAATAATTAATAGTTTTGATTTATTTAAAATTAAAAAATATATATATATATTAAAAAATAATTCATTTGCTTTTTAGCATCTTAGTTTTAAGATTGATTGGATAATAATAATAATTAATAGTTTTGATTTATTTAAATTTTAAAAAAATATATTAAAAAATAATTCATTTACTTTTTAGCATTTTAGTTTTAAGATTGATTGGAGATAAACTTTCATATATTTTTTTGGTTTTAATCGGTTCGTTTTAAAATTATTTAAAATTAAATAATAATTTTTTATGTAAAAGTACTTTTCATCTTAAATTTTTTAATATAAAAAAATTAAAATTTGAATAAATTTCTTTTCACCTTTAGACAATAAAATAATAATTATTATTATTATTATAATAACAAATAAAAAAACAAACTGGAAAAGAATCATGTTCCAAATAATAATAATTATAATAAAAAATCAAAAAAATCAAACTACCAAAGAATCATATTCCAAAGTAGACTTTATTTTATTAATATATATAAAGAAACACTTGTATCGGTACAACAAAAAAACAATTAAGAAAATATCTATTTTAAAATAAAGATGATGTGTTCGAGAAACTCTTTGAAGATATCTATTTCATGATATCATAAGATTTGGCACATTCAATAGTTTCATCAAAAATGTCTTCTAAACTGTATTTGAAAGAAAAGCCCAAGTCCAAGAGCTTTTTGGAAGAAGCGGGCACAAAAACACTATAGTCACCCTCATGAACCCTGTTGCAGTGATACGCCACGTTAACCCACTTCATGATCGATACTATTACATATAAATGTTCTAAATAAAGATAATTAGCTCGAATAATTAACTCTAATAAATCTTGAATATTAATATAAATCCATCATAATTAAAAAAAACACAATTCTTAAAATGCAAATTTTAAAAAATAAAATAAGATAATTTAAGCTAATATATATAAATAACCACTATAATCTTCATTATCATATTGGGTAGTGTAAGTCATTAAGCTATAATTCATATTCCATGAGTATAGTTGCAACTAACAATTTCTCATGGTTTTGAATAGTTTGCTTAGTATTCATTGCATTTCATGGTTTTGAATAGTCCACTTAGTACTCATTGCATTGGGTCATGCTCAAAGAGGTGAAGAAGTGGGACTAAGACTATGCAGTACTCATGGTTTTGATTAGTTTACGAAGTACTCATTGCATCTCATGGTTTTGAATACTCCACTTAGTACTCATTACATTGAAGAAATAGGATTAAGACTAGTGAAAAGTGAGGCTTGCAACTAACAATTTATCCTGGTTTTGAATACTCCACTTAGCACTCATTGAATTGAAGAAGTGGGATTGATACTAGAGAAATGACTTGCATAGCATCGATCATCACTTTCGAGGCTTGCACCTAGTAACCCCATCCAAAAAATCCTATATATTAACAACGAAGTTTTCCCCGCGATCAAACCCACTTAACTTGCTACCCCATTTGCAAAGGCTTAGCAAGTATTGTGTGTTATGAACAATTCAGTTAAAACTCCCTTAACTCTTTTTTATTCAAGTATAGGGATTTTTGCAGTCCAACATTTTTCTTTTTTCAATTAACATTTTCCAAAAAAAAAATAGTGATTGCAAACATAATTTCTCCTCTACTAAACGTCTCTCCAAAATAACCAAACAATTGCCCTAATTATAACTGAAATTTTCGACAACACTTCAATATGTTCCCAATTGATCGTGTGTGCATTTCTATTTTGTATACAATGTTATTCACAAATCATTGTTTAGCATGAGCAAAGACCTACTATGCAAAAAATGTCAAACAAAACATGATTCCTTCAAAGCGTTATGTGTGAAGGAATGGGACCTTCCACAATTATTCTCTTATTCTCTTGCCATCACCACTAGATGATGCTCATGCCAAATCACTCACCATCCTCAGTAACACTTGCACTAATTGACGGAGTAAGAAATTTTGATTTCAATTTCATTGGGATGGTGTATTGGTATCATAAAAGATTAAACAAATTATTGTGTTTTCAACGTATTTAATTATTGCTTCCTTGTGAAATTCTAAGGCCGGAGATTCAGATGGCAAATAAAAGGAAATTGGGATGGAAAATAAAAGATTACAGCTTATTACCTGCACACCTACACACATCTACATAGTAATGCTTGCATCCATTGATTTTAGCCGGTTGAAGATAAATCTAGAACCTATTGTTACTTTATGGTAGAAGAGAAAACAAAGGTGTCTTCAACTTCCTCTTGCAGATTATACCACAGTCGTCCGAGAAACTAGATAAAATGATTTCTAAGTCAAAATACAAACTATGAGAACCTTGTTGTTATAATTCAGATAAAATATTTGACAGATCTAGAAATTTGAATACAAATATGGAAAACACACAAATCAACATCATATGGGCGACGATTTGGTCTCTTTCAGTAGGAATTTTATGTTGATAGGATTTTATATATTCAAATTTTGGGTTGGAATACCATTTATGATTTTCTTAGATTGAAAGAGGATGGGACAAGTGTATTTATGATTTTCTTAGATTGAAAGGGGATGGGACAAGTGTATTGTCCATAATGTTTCTAAGGGTGTCATTCAAAATTCATAATAAACATTTATAAAAAGAAAAAGAAAAAGAAAAGAAATCTCATGCGATCATCTGTAGTTTGTAGTAGTTGGAAAAAATAAAAATAACAACTCATGCAATAACTGCAGTTAGTGGTATGGTAATATGTAGTTCATGTGACAATCAAACTCAATCTAACAACTAGGAGTGGAACTAATGTGCACAAGGTTTGGTCGAACTCCATTTGGCATCTAGGAGTCGAGCTAATGTGCAATTCATGTGACAGTCGAACTCCTAATAAATTCCCCCGAACTCTTAATAAAATCCTCCATCTAACACTTCGGAGTCGAGCTAATGTGCAGTCTGCATGACATGTCGACTAAGTTCTCAATCTGGCATCATTTCCACAACGAGTGAAGGAAGGTGATAACATGTATCTAAGGCATAGACAATGGGTGTTTACAACTACTAATGGAAAACAAGTAATAGATAACTTATTCATGGCACTTAACTTGGGGCCTGTTGGTGTTCGTCGGCCACAGATTAAGTGGTTGTGCTAATGATAGAGTCAAGTAAGAATGTTTTAAGTTCACAAAAATCAGTGTTAAAATTATTTAATCGAGATACCTTGAGGTATTCAAGGCTATTGAATCAATTAATACATTCAAAACCACAATTTCAAGCACACAAAATCCATTGTTTTTAAATAATAAAAAAAGCTTGCATTTAGACTCCTTGCATGGTAATTGGTTGTATTGCATTTCGACTCCTTCCATGGTAATTGGTTATATTTGGGTAGTCATTTGTGAAACATTCGATAATGCAACTTGTAGCTGGCAAACTATTGCAGATGTGGACACATAGACTGATTGATCTAGCCACATTAATTTTATTATGAGGTTCCCCTAATTAATATATCATGTACCTTAAAAGTGAAATCTATAATTGTCATTTTCTCTCTTGGTTACATATGTATGTAAAGATTAGGATGGTTTTTTCTTATGTTGTGGTTCACAAATATTCTAGCGAAGTTTCTACGTCCACAAAATGAAATCACAAGGATCCCACCTAAAGGGGCCGCACCCTGTTCGCTCTAATTACTAAGTTAACTCGATGGGGACAACAAGTGAGACTAATTAGAATGGATTTTATTATAACCACACTGACATTAAAATAAACCCTTTGTACTGAGGTAGTTGATCTTACCATTGTTTTCAAGTACTTTGAAATGTGCTTCTCCAAACTAGAGGAGGATATAGGTTTTGCAACAATATGATTAGATATTGTTCATACAATGTATTTTGTTGTATAATACATATTATTTACACAATGTATATTTTAACAAAATCAACATAATTTTTTACCACACCATATAAGATATTCAGTTGTATAACATTTACAAAATGTCTTGAAATAAATCAATTGTTGTAGTTGAATCCCCAATCTCTATCCTAGAGAGATTCCTCCCCACCCTTAAGCTTACCTTTTTATGTTTCATGTAGGGAAAATGTCTACCTGGATAGTGCAAAAAAGCATATAATTTGAGAGTTTAACAACAACCAATGGCCATGTTTTCATAACTTCGAAACACCATAATTCAAAAAATATGAAAAGATAAATTTCTTATTCGGACAAAAACCCTCTAATACTTCTTAAACCCATTAAAAAATCACCAATACATGTAGGTTGCATATAGGATTATTGAATTAAATAGAAACCCCTTTCAACACATTTTTCGTATTCAACATTTATTAAAAAAAAGCCTCCATAAAATTTTTCATCAACATGCAAATTAAATTATAAACACAGTACCACTTAACCATCGAACCATTATGTCTAAGTCTCGATAAAAAAATTCACCAACATGCCAATTAAATAATGAATAGAATACCCCTTAACTATCAAAACATTATGTCTAGATCTATGGTTTATATATATCAATTAACTTTCCACTTGTCATTATATTGCTTCCCCATAGCTGGGAGGCATACCTAGCATGGTGTTTTTCTGACCAAGTGGCTTGAGGTTTGAAACACCTGTTACATTTCTATACTCCTCTATGGATATACATGTTTTAAATTCCACGAGTCTCCTCAGGCCTCCACTGCCACATTCAGGGCTCTGGCCACAATCCTGTTGGAGAAGCAGGTAAAATACAAGCTCATCCCCATTGATCTCAAGACAGGAGAACACAAAACGACCTAGTTTTTGGAGATGCGCCTAACTAATTTTCTCTTTTATGGATTGAGATTGAGATTGTGCACATAGCTACTATTCAGTTTTCCTAAATGAGGTTGTGCAATGGAGAAGGTTTTAGTATCTTTATTATTAATTAAAAGGTTTGTAGCATGTTTAAATTCTTAGTACATGTGAGGGTTTAGTCCACATGGGGATTTGATAAAACATAAATGAGTACTAGAAAATGGGTGAGTGATATGGCCCAAGTTCTTGGCCATGGTATTAAAGTTTGTCATTCCTAGGTCGAGTGCTTCTCCTAGTAAATGAGTTTTTATTGGTGGAATTAGTATCGACACCTTAACTGACCGCTCTTATGATGGGCCCACTACGTCTTGTGATGCAGTCACTTGTGGTCTATAGTTGAACGTGACCCATACTTACTTGAACATTGTACAAAGTGTCTGGAGTCAGTAATACTTTTTGTGAGCTCTGATTTTCGTTAATCTAATTTCTAAAGGCTCTATGTAGTGACCTATGTCATTACTTCATTCAGCAGGGTAACATCATTACTGTCAAGGCCAACAGTTCATGTTATTTTGTCAGCCTTCATTTTTCTATACCTTGCGTCAGGCTTCTTAGTCTGCTTCCTTTTATCTCCCATCGCTGGATCTATTTTGGTTGCGCTTGAATCATTCCTAGAAGGGCTGGGAGAATTTTTCAGGTCTTGTGCTGGTGGTGGTGGGTCCCGTCCCTATTCTCCATCCTTGTGCATTGGGGGATCATCCTGTTGCAGGGATTCTTTGGTAGATAATATGTCATCGACGATAGGAACTCATCATTATTCTAGTCAATCTTGGGTAATGGCCTCAACTTCTTCTTCACACAATAAGAATTGGGTCACCAACCATTTTCATTGTGGATCTTGTCTCGGCTACAACAAGATGTAATGGGGGGCAATTATAAATTTTATAATGTTTTGAAACCGGTGCTGAATGGTTTCATCCGTGATTCTTGCTTGTTGCTTCACCCAATAGCACATGGCTTCTCCATGCATAAAGAATTGCACATTGTTGTCTCTCTGTCACTCCTTTTTATCTTTCTCAAACTAGATATTCTAGTATTAAGCTCCTCAACACCATACTGGTATATCTATCCCTTTGTAGTTTGTTGGTTCTGAAAAGGCAACAAACGAAATCAAGGTGAGAAACCATGAATAGTGGAATCTAATAACTTTTTCTTGCAACTCTTCTACATCTGATGATAACTCATTCAACAGATAATGGAACCATTTAATGGTGTTTCTCCCTTTGACCCAGGTTCTATCCCAAGTTTGTCTATCAACAAATCCCAAGATACTGAACCAACAGAGAAGAGATCATTCGGTAGCACTTACGATGCAAATGCAATCTCACCCGAGATATCTCCTATGGGTAACTTCCAGAACCAGGTTTCTGTAGTTTTCTGGCGATTTCCAATTCCTTGGAACCTTACTATATTTCTTGAACGAAGCTCGTGGTTATATTACTTCTCTTATTGCAGGAATTCAACATATGACTCTATTTCTCCATTGTCAGAGACTATAACAGTTATTATAGTTCCTTATTAGCTCTTCCTACTATAAATAGTGCGATAGGTGCATATAAAGACTCATTCGTAAGAAAATATACATACATTCATTCACAACATCCATTCATTCGACAAAATCACATACATCACATAGGCAACAGTTAATGTGGAAACCCATCCGGAAAAAACCACAAATGCGTTGTTCATCTGGCATGAGAAATATATGGAACCTTTCGTTTGCACACTTATCATACATAATATGTTCTAGATATTATTCTACACTCTATACATACTTATATCTCCTCTCATGGTCTCTAGTCTCAAGTCTCTGAAGTTTTCCTCTCCTTCTCTCTATTATCAATCTACACACATCTTGGATTGTCTCACTCTTCTCTACAACTCTACAACTCTTCGACTCTACAAACAGACACAAACAACCATGAATAGCTCAGATAAACCAAGAAGTAATCCACAGACATCTTGGGTTCTCCTTTAATAGACTCTTACATTTCGTAGTTATTCGACTTCATTCTGTTAGCCCACGGGATGTCATTCTTATTCTCACTCATTTCCATTACAACTGTCAAAAGGAACTATTGGCCTAAAATACAAAGATGCTTTATTCCCTAAAGCATGTGTGACCTTAGCCGACTTGTTACCAACAATATTTCAATATTTCCTTTTCAACTGTTGCACGCCTTCTATCCTGGTTCCTTCCATTGCGGCTCATCTCATCACATCTTCTGTTCTGTTGCAACCTTCTTCCTTCGTGGTTGTTGTTGTCACATCTTCCCTTCTACTGTTACTTCTTCTATCATATCTCTTCCTTCGTCATAGCTTCATCTGTCACGTGATCAGAATATTCATATTTCCAAGCAAAATTATGGCTTAATTCTTCCTATCATTTCCTAGGGCCAATAGGCCCCCAACACTCACCTATGGCTCATCCACAACCACGCTACGCTATTCCAATTCCTATGTCATTGTAATGTTATTCCACTACAGACACTGTTTGACAATATGATCAAAGGATTTGCAATATGAACATGTCTTTGTAGGGTTCGTACAGTCCCTAGAAAAATGTTGTGGTTTCCCACAATTATAACATATGATTTGGCCTCTTCTACAGCCAAATCCTCCTCGTTGTTCTCGACCTCAAAAATATCCACCCCCCTTGGTTGATATTATTACAGTTGTAGGTATTTATTCTACAGATACTAGGGTTGAGGATACTAAGCTTGAGCCCACTCAACTTGCATCTACTCTTCATTTTTCATTCAATAGGTGTCGATAGTTTCCTCTTGCAGTAGCTGGAATGCTCTGCAGTCCTTCTCATTGTGGCCTACTGATTTACAAAATTTACAATATAAAATAGATGGTGCACTTATAATCTTCTATAATTACAAAAACTCTTCTGAATGATGACCTCTTGTCTGGCATATTCTACACCAACGCATCCCTTCTAGTGTTTATTGGGTTCAACGCTCCCGCTGCAACATAGTTCATGAACGTCAAGAAATTTTCCTTATGTTGTCCTTTAGTTCTACATCTGGTACACCAGATTTCTTCTTGGACTTCCTTCCCTTTCTTAATGTCTTATATTTGCAATGTAAGGTTAAGGCTAGTTGTGACTAAATCTGCATCGATCATGCACCAGTTTCTCCTATGAGTGAGGATTCTATCTTCATGGCCAACTCTAGAGATTCAGTTTATGACATCCGATATCTGGAAGCTTAATTTAGCCATTAATTTCTTAAATATCTTGTTGAAGTCCCAGACATATTTCGTAGACAATTGCTTAATATATTTAATCTATGTAATACATTGAGATTCATATTTGGGATTTCTAAATTAATCTATTTGTCTCGCTAAAATTTGGTCAAGCATTTTTTGTGTGACTCCTATCAAAAGCACATAAAACTTCATATACTAGTCCAGTACATGACCCCTCAGGGTTGTGATCATTTCCACCTTCTTTATTGCTTCATCATGGACATGTCGCACGGTTCATACGGCTTCACATACAAACCTATGTTTCTATGGGTCTTATAGCCCATTTCCATTGAATATCAACAGGTTAATATCATTCCCATCCAGTATATTGGTCTTTAGTAGTGCTAGGTAAAAATTTTGACTAGCGGTACTTCCTTGTCTACTATTCCCACAATTAGTATTACTTGTATTGAAAAACCTACTAGGATATGAGTTTCTGGATCTTACCTCCAGAGACGTACGCAGAGTCGTAGGTGTGTCATATTCGTATTCTGGATCTAGAGCTTCTTCTTCTTCTTATTCCCTTTAAGGGATAGTCTGATATTCCTCTTCTTTGTTGCAAGAACCTTTGTTAGAGTGCAATGTGAACTCGTATTCTTCTCCTCTGGTTGAACTACAAATTCCTCTTCTTGTCACAGTTCTTCTTCTTTTTCCTGACCGAAATCTCCTTCCACTTCTTAGAAATCCAACTTCAAGTGCAACTCCAATATCACGAGGGAATATCTCAACTTATCTTGCTCCGTTTTACTCACACTTCTTCTGTGACATAACCTAGGTATTTATATATAGTTCTTTACCCATTGAACTCTTTTCTTAGGATTCATTTTTTGTATACAAGAATCTTTATCCAAGTTCTTAAAGATTTGAAGTATCTTCCTTGTGGTCCTTGGAAAAATTTTCTTTCTACCTCACTATATGATGTTATTGTGTCGACAACAAAATCGGTAATGTATCCCTCCAAAATACTATCCACCCAAAACTCGACAAGCCTAGATACAGGGTTGCTAGTACTCTTCAGTCATTGAATCAACTAAGGACTCGACTCTGTCGGTTCTCCTCCTTGGAAATTTATTCATTGGGTTGCTAATTTCAACAACCATTCATATAACAAAATAGGAAACTCGGAAAAAAATTTCATGGGTATCCGTATAGAGGCATGGCTCCAACCACTTTGTCGGATTCAATCATGATCCTTCACTTTATTCTCATGCAAAATCTAATGCTTTAAAATACACCGACTCTTGAATTTTTGGCTTCATAGGATGCCGAAACATATCCCTCACAAAATGATTCATGGTCCCAGAAACAAAACCATTTGTTGGTGTTTCTCCCTTCGATCAAGGTTTAGTCCCTATTTTTCCATCAACAAAGCCCAAGATATCGGCCCGATAGAGCAGAGCTTAGTTGACAGTACCTACAACACAGATGTAGTCTCACCTGAGATATCTCTTATGGGTAACTTCTAGAACCAGGTTTCTATAGTTGTGTGGGAATTTCCTCTTCCTTGGAACTTTACTATCTTGTTTGACTGAATCCAATGGTTATATTACTTCTCTTATTGCATGCATTGAATATATGACTCTATTTGTCCATCGACATAGATTATAATAGTAACTATAGTTCCTTATTAGTGGTTCCAACTATCAACATTGCAACATGTGCATATAAAGACTCATTCATAAGAAAATATACATACATTCATTCGACATAAACACATTCATCACATGTACACATATGAAAAAGTTAACCTGGAAACCCATCCAGGATAAACCACAAAGGTTCTCTTCATCTCCCATGAGAAATATACGGCACCTTTCGTCTGCACACTCAGCATGCAGACTCTTCTCTAGAGCCTCTTCTACACTCTATATAGACTGCTCTTTCCTCTCATGCTCTCTAGTCTTGGGTCTTTGAATTTGTCCTCTCCTTCACTCTACTATTGATCTGCACACAGCCTATATCAACTCACTCTTCTCTACAACTCTACGACTCTTTGACTCTACAAACAAACATAGATAACCATGACTAACTCAAACCATCCAAGATGTAAACCACATATAGTTTGGGTTCTCCCTTTTATAGACTCTTACATGCCATAGTCAGTTGACTTCATTCTGTTAACCGACAGGCTGCCATTCATGTTCTTGCTCATTTCCATTACAACTGACAGTAGGAACTATCGACGTAAAATACAAAGATGCTTTATTCCCTAAAGCACGTGTGACTCTAGTCGACTTCTTATCCATGATCTTTTGGGATTTATTTTTCAATCATTGCATGACTTCTATTGTGGTTCCTTCTATCAGGGTTGATCTCGTCGCATCTTCCCTTTTGATGCGACCTTCTTCCTTCCTAGTTTCTTCTATCGCAGCTTCCCTTCAATCGCTACTTCTTCTTTCATATATATTTCTCTATTGCAGCTTCCTCTATCACACGACCAGACTCTTCATATTTTTTAGCATAATTTTAGCTGAATTTTGCCTATCTCTTCCTAGGGACAACACCAATAAAGGATGTAGGAAGGAAATAGAAGGTCATTTGTATCATTATCAGTGGCAGCTGGGAGGACTTGCATCTTGAGTATGAGGAAGGGGACTCTGTAATATACAAAAGGCTTTGCTAGAGAAGTTTTTGATAGGTAATAAAGTGGACGAGATGACATCGATCCACTTCCTAAGGTGTGGTGGTAACGCACCCCAATGATAGAAAAAATAGTTGTACACCACACTAGCACATGTGGATAACATCGACATCACACTCAAGCTAGTGGACACAATGGCTTCGGTGCATGTTAAGGAATTGAGAAAAAAATAAGGAGAGTGGGGCATATGATGCAAGAAGGGCATCGAGAGAAGAGACCAATTGCTAGAAATAAAGTTGGAAAAATTACTGATGGGCCTTCGGTCCAACCATCAACAAAGTGCCCAAATTTATTGGGGCGAGGAGAAATTTTAGTTATCCATATTTTTTTCAAAGTGTAGAAACATTGGCAAATCTTACCAATTCTTAAATTTGCAACTAGAATTTTTTTCGTGATACTTTTTAAATATATTGAAATTTCTAAGTACTTTATATAGTTTTTGGACGATTTTGGTGAATTTTAGAGTTAAAAAAAATCCATGGAATCTGGTTGAATCAACTTTGAAAAAAGGAAAATTATTTTTGGGAAGAAAAGGTCCAAAAATAGACCATGGGATAAATTTCATCCCTAAAATTTTCCTTGCTTCGAGCTTCAGACGTTCCCCTACCTTGAGTTCCTACTTAAGATGAGGACATCTCATATATATATGGGATGAACGCACTTGAGGAGAAGGTATCTATGGATCCATCCAAGTGGGATCAAGAAGGATGATCCAAGGAGCATTCTGAGAATACTCTTCTACCAAAGAGCTAAGGCTAAGGTGAAATAACTCAATGGTAGATGGCAATGAGGTAGAGCACACATGTGAGAGAGGTTGCAACAACAAGTTTCTAGAGAGACAAAGTGAGAAAAAAGCAAATTCGTAGAGATCTAGGATGGAGTTCCAAAGGAGTGTTTTTTGTTGTATTTCAGGTAGTAGGGTATAGGACAAACCCCCTTTGTATTTAAGGTTATGGCCATTTCCTAGACAAACCATTCTAATCTCTTCAATTATTAAGGTTTTGGGAGGACCATGCTTTGTTGGACCACACACCCAATATTTTGTGTTGTGTTTTGGTCTATTGATTATTAATGGTTGAATTAGCTAAGTATTGAATACATACATAATAATTTAATTCAAAGTGCACGTCAGAAAGGCTTTTAGGCATAGTTGGATCAAGAAATAGGTAACTCAGTAGAAGAAGGTATTGGCATGTCATGACTAAAGAGGTTTAGTCCATTGAAATGTAATTTCAGGTGTCCAATTCATTCAGATAAAATTTGGGTAGTGTCACATGATCGACGAAGTTCAGGAAATCCCACAACACCGAAGCCTTAGGGTTGTTATAGTTGGTATCAAATCTTAAAAAATACTTAGAATTTTCTCTTCAACATTGTTCCAAAAGTGACAATTGGTATCAGAGTTAAGAAGTGAGATGGAAGTAAAAGTTTAGGAGAGGTGCACCTAGGGCATAATGAATCGGGAGAGGTATGTCTAGGAGACAACGCATCACGAGAGGTGTTCCCAAGAGACAATGCATCCAGAGAGGTATGCTCATATTTTAGTGTTTTAGTAGAGGTTTTCCCAGGACACAACACTTCAGGAGAGGTGTGCATGAAACATTGTATGCAGATAGAGGTGCACCCATAACACAATTCCAGTAAAACAAAATCAACATCAAGAGAAGTCTGCTTAGAACTTAGTGCAATGAAAGACAGAGTGTGCCCAAAAATTGTGCCTAAGAGATAGCGTGTCAAGAGAGGTGAGACTGCAACATTTGGGAGTAGTGTGCCCAAGAGAATGGAGCACTAAGAAGTGAAGTGCTTCAGCATATATATATGCTCAGGAAGTCTCACATCAGAGAGCTTCACTCGTAGCACAATGCACTCTAAACATATTGATCCCAGGAGGGGAATCTTCCCTCAGTAAAAGTGCATCTAGGAAACATAGTGCTTTGGTAGAGACACCCCCATCAAGAGAATCACATTGATATGCCAACACCTTCTTGTAGAGCACCCAAAAATTAGAATTAACAATGCCAGAAGCTATAGGTGACAAATCACTCTATATACTCTTTGAATTTTCTTAGGAGGGTTGAATCATTTCTAGGTTATAGCATGGAAGAACTGGGAAACTCTTGAGTTGTGCCTTGCAAACATAAGGAAAATAGAGAAGACTAGTGCAAAGGATGAATCCTTGTGCGAGAAGTTATATGAATGGACAAAGGACTTGGAGTCATCTGGAAGAAAGGACACCAACTTCATAGAATCAATGCAACCAAAGCCCTTGAGTAAGTTCATTGCATGTTTTGTTTGTTCATATATAACCATTTTTCGTAGAATTTTTCTTTGAAGCTAGTGTTGGGAAGAGGCTTTGAAGAAGAATGAACAACATTCATTGCAAAGACAACAGAATTAGGAGAAACTCAAGTGTAGGAAAATTTAAAGGGGATGATGCAAGTTTTGTGTGCCTTGACGAGAGGGATAAAGAAGTTTGCTGAGGATGATGATGAAGCTTTGCAGGAAGAAATATAGAATGACCTCAACTTTTTGTACGAGACAACGGGTGGACTAAAGGTGGTGCATTTGATTAGCTCATATGCAATGCATAATTTTATAAGTCAATGAAGAACTACTGCACTTAATCATAAGCTTGAGGAAATCTTGGATGCATTTAGGGAAACAAAGACATCTGTTAAGCCAACGGTATGAGTAGTCCATTTTGCACCATTGAAGGTTGGGGAATGGTTTGGTAGTTTAGAATTGACGGTGGTTATGATGGATTACCACAAGTTAATCCTAGGACATGATTTCCTCAAGTTTGTAAAATGCATTCCTTTGTCCTATGTGAATTGATTGATGTTATTAGATGAATCTTGGATTTACCGTGTTCCCTTGATCTATAGGAATATGGGATAAATGCCCAATATATCGTCCATTAGATTGATCCAGGTAATCGATGAGCCCACTGTATTTCCTAAGGTCATTACACAATAGTAGCGGAAGCAAAGATTAGCTAGATCAATCATAGATGCATATGATTAGGACAAAAGACATATATTGAAAAGGTTGGAAAAGTTGGAGACTTTTTGGATTCATCCTTAGAAAGGATGGAACCTCAAGGTGTACTTTGGATGACTGAAGGCAATAATTCAAAGAAATGGAGGTTCTTTCCAAGGTCAAAAACAAAAAATTTCCAAGGAAAAAAGAGTTCATGTATTGGTTCACAACAACATCAACATGATATTTCCTGAAAATCTCCTTAATCGAAATATGGTAGAATAGTTAATGAAGCGAGTTATCAACCCATTCAAAGGATGGGAATAGTTCATATCCATGACAATAGAAAAGATGAGGGAATATTTGTTGTTGTTGAGGACAATGGGGATACTCAACCACCTGATGTAGTGTTGAGCAACTCAACAAAAGAATACAAAAGAAAAGAAACAATAAGAAGATGCGAAGAGGGTAGATCAACATTCACATATTGTGAAGATGACGGTAGTAAAATACATCACAAAGATGAGTCAAAACTCATAGCCAAGGGTAGTGACAAAGGAGCAATAATTTCTCGATGGGAACCCCAAGGTCATTGTGTAGTTTCTCCAACATGCTATGGGGATTTATGACTACGAGCTGACCCCCACCTCATTGCATATATTGGGTTTTAGAGCATCAGAACAAGAATTTAAAGAGGTATTTATGTACAAAGCATAAGAAAAACACTTCAATTTGACTATTGTGTTGATGACCATTTGCCAAAATATGTTTTTGGATGATAACAGGAAGTTGGCTCATTGATTGGGAGTAGGGAGTAGAGTCTTGAATGCCTTTGATATGTGCCTTAGAATTTTTTCTTAAATGCAATACTGGGAAAAGGTAACTAGGTGATTTTTCCTTAGCCAAAGAAGGGCATGTCCAGGTTGATTGAAGTGTAGAAGGGAATAAATCAGTTTTGGCATGAGGAGTTTGTTCTCATGAGATAGACGTGATGGTTGGGCTAATCACCCAACTAGTTTAGACATGGGGGAATTCAACAGGGTGTGTGCAAGAAGTTGAGGGACCTTTTAGATGCAATCCTAGTTTTCAAAAACAAGATCACGTTAGCAAAAAATACATCAACCCGAGCCTGACATAGCACTTGGTATGTTCAACCCGATCCTGACATGTCATGGGACATGTAGGATAGGAAGCCATATCGTGTACGCGTTATATAACTACAAAACGCGTTCACGATATGTACTTATAAAACACGTACGCGATTTGTAAATCATAAAAACAAATTAAATACACAATATCTTCAATCACAATATATGGGGTGGGTGCACGGCTAAACGTAATTACAATATCAACTAAATAGATTTTTGTTCCATGTTCCATGACTAGTTATTCATAAATATATATGTAATCCAAAAAGATATACTAGTTCATCATTTTATATTAGTAAAAAGATTATATATATTAGTTCATCATTTTATAAAAAGATGATATATACTAGTTCATCATTTTATATTAGTAAAAAGATTATATATATTAGTTCATCATTTTATAAAAAGATTATATATACTAGTTCATCATTTTATATATATTTAGATTATGAAGTAAAAAGATATACTAGTTCATCATTTTATATTAGTAAAAAGATTATATATATTAGTTCATCATTTTATAAAAAGATTATATATACTAGTTCATCATTTTATATATTTAGATTATGAAGTAAAAAGATATACTAGTTCATATAGATGATGATGATGAATGATGGTGATGTTCATGATGTTGATGGTGATGAATGATGATGATGATGGTGATGAATGATGATGATGATGTTCATGATGTTCATGGTGAGGATGATGATGATGTTCATGATGATGATGATGATGATGATGATGTTCATGATGTTGATGGTGATGATGATGATGTTCATGATGTTGATGGTGAGGATGATGATGATGATAAAGGTGATGATGATGATGAGGATGATGTTCATGATGTTGATGGTGATGAGGAAGATGATGATGTTCATGATGTTCATGATGATGATGATGAGGAGGATGATGATGGTGTTCATGATGTTCATGGTGATGATGATGATGATGTTCATGATGTTGATGGTGATGATCATGATGATGATGTTCATGATGTTGATGGTGATGAGGAGGAGGATGATGATGATGATGATGTTCATGATGTTGATGATGAGGAGGAGGAGGACGATGATGATGATCTTCATGATGTTGATGGTGATGATGAGGACGAGGATGATGATGATGATGTTTATGATGTTGATGATGATGAGGAGGAGGACGATGATGATGATTTTCATGATGTTGATGGTGATGATGATAATGTTCATGATGTTGATGGTGAGGATGATGATGATGATGAAGTTGAAGATGATGATGAGGATGATGATGATGATGTTCATGATGTTGATGGTGATGAGGATGATGATGATGTTCATGATGTTCATGATGAGGATGATGATGATGATGTTCATGATGTTGATGGTGATGAGGATGATGATGATGTTCATGATGTTCATGATGAGGATGATGATGATGATGTTCACGATGTTGATGCGCATGATGAATGATGATGATGATGATGTTCATGATGTTGATGGTGATGAGGATGATGATGATGTTCATGATGTTGATGATGTTGATGATGAGGATGATGAGGATGATGTTG